>JASWHU010000579.1:0-47500 GCA_030819815.1 Strix occidentalis | reverse complement strand
AAGCTCTCCAGGGCAACATAAAATGTGGGGCTCTGTGCTTTCTTTCCTTCTGAACAAGTGTTAGTGTTTTCTGCACAAACGCGATTCTGCGAAGCAATGTGAACACTTTTGCTTCCCAGGCACAAAGAAGGTGCTAGCAGGGAATTCTCTGCCTGCCTTTCCCCAGTGCTCTGCAAGCTCTCCAGGGCAACATAAAATCTGGGGCTCTGTGCTTTCTTTCCTTCTGAACAAGTGTTAGTGTTTTCTGCACAAACGCGATTCTGCGAAACAATGTGAGCACTTCTCCTTCCCAGGCACAGAGAAGGTGCTAGCAGGGAATTCTCTGCCTGCCTTTCCCCAGTGCTCTGCAAGCTCTCCAGGGCAACATAAAATGTGGGGCTCTGTGCTTTCTTTCCTTCTGAACAAGTGTTAGTGTTTTCTGCACAAACGCGATTCTGCGAAGCAATGTGAACACTTTTGCTTCCCAGGCACAGAGAAGGTGCTAGCAGGGAATTCTCTGCCTGCCTTTCCCCAGTGCTCTGCAAGCTCTCCAGGGCAACATAAAATGTGGGGCTCTGTGCTTTCTTTCCTTCTGAACAAGTGTTAGTGTTTTCTGCACAAACGCGATTCTGCGAAGCAATGTGAACACTTCTCCTTCCCAGGCACAGAGAAGGTGCTAGCAGGGAATTCTCTGCCTGCCTTTCCCCAGTGCTCTGCAAGCTGTCCAGGGCAACATAAAATCTGGGGCTCTGTGCTTTCTTTCCTTCTGGACAAGTGTTAGTGTTTTCTGCACAAACGCGATTCTGCGAAGCAATGTGAACACTTTTGCTTCCCAGGCACAGAGAAGGTGCTAGCAGGGAATTCTCTGCCTGCCTTTCCCCAGTGCTCTGCAAGCTCTCCAGGGCAACATAAAATCTGGGGCTCTGTGCTTTCTTTCCTTCTGAACAAGTGTTAGTGTTTTCTGCACAAACGCGATTCTGAGAAGCAATGTGAACACTTCTCCTTCCCAGGCACAGAGAAGGTGCTAGCAGGGAATTCTCTGCCTGCCTTTCCCCAGTGCTCCGCAAGCTCTCCAGGGCAACATAAAATCTGGGGCTCTGTGCTTTCTTTCCTTCTGAACAAGTGTTAGTGTTTTCTGCACAAACGCGATTCTGCGAAGCATGTGAACACTTCTCCTTCCCAGGCACAGAGAAGGTCAGAGAAGGTGCTAGCAGGGAATTCTCTGCCTGCCTTTCCCCAGTGCTCTGCAAGCTCTCCAGGCCAGGCAACATAAAATCTGGGGCTCTGTGCTTTCTTTCCTTCTGAACAAGTGTTAGTGTTTTCTGCACAAACGCGATTCTGAGAAGCAATGTGAACACTTCTCCTTCCCAGGCACAGAGAAGGTGCTAGCAAGGATTCTCTGCCTGCCTTTCCCCAGTGCTCTGCAAGCTCTCCAGGGCAACATAAAATCTGGGGCTCTGTGCTTTCTTTCCTTCTGAACAAGTGTTAGTGTTTTCTGCACAAACGCGATTCTGAGAAGCAATGTGAACACTTCTCCTTCCCAGGCACAGAGAAGGTGCTAGCAGGGAATTCTCTGCCTGCCTTTCCCCAGTGCTCTGCAAGCTCTCCAGGGCAACATAAAATGTGGGGCTCTGTGCTTTCTTTCCTTCTGAACAAGTGTCAGTGTTTTCTGCACAAACGCGATTCTGAGCAATGTGAAGCATGACCTTCTCCTTCCCAGGCACAGAGAAGGTGCTAGCAGGGAATTCTCTGCCTGCCTTGCCCCAGTGCTCTGCAAGCTCTCCAGGGCAACATAAAATGTGGGGCTCTGTGCTTTCTTTCCTTCTGAACAAGTGTTAGTGTTTTCTGCACAAACGCGATTCTGAGAAGCAATGTGAACACTTCTCCTTCCCAGGCACAGAGAAGGTGCTAGCAGGGAATTCTGCCTGCCTTTCCCCAGTGCTCTGCAAGCTCTCCAGGGCAACATAAAATGTGGGGCTCTGTGTGTGCTTTCCTTCTGGACAAGTGTTAGTGTTTTCTGCACAAACGCGATTCTGCGAAGCAATGTGAGCTTGAACACTTTTGCTTCCCAGGCACAGAGAAGGTGCTAGCAGGGAATTCTCTGCCTGCCTTTCCCCAGTGCTCTGCAAGCTCTCCAGGGCAACATAAAATGTGGGGCTCTGTGCTTTCTTTCCTTCTGGACAAGTGTTAGTGTTTTCTGCACAAACGCGATTCTGCGAAGCAATGTGAACACTTCTCCTTCCCAGGCACAGAGAAGGTGCTAGCAGGGAATTCTCTGCCTGCCTTTCCCCAGTGCTCTGCAAGCTCTCCAGGGCAACATAAAATGTGGGGCTCTGTGCTTTCTTTCCTTCTGGACAAGTGTTAGTGTTTTCTGCACAAACGCGATTCTGCGAAGCAATGTGAACACTTTTGCTTCCCAGGCACAGAGAAGGTGCTAGCAGGGAATTCTCTGCCTGCCTTTCCCCAGTGCTCTGCAAGCTCTCCAGGGCAACATAAAATGTGGGGCTCTGTGCTTTCTTTCCTTCTGAACAAGTGTTAGTGTTTTCTGCACAAACGCGATTCTGAGAAGCAATGTGAACACTTCTCCTTCCCAGGCACAGAGAAGGTGCTAGCAGGGAATTCTCTGCCTGCCTTTCCCCAGTGCTCTGCAAGCTCTCCAGGGCAACATAAAATCTGGGGCTCTGTGCTTTCTTTCCTTCTGAACAAGTGTTAGTGTTTTCTGCACAAACACGATTCTGCGAAGCAATGTGAACACTTCTCCTTCCCAGGCACAGAGAAGGTGCTAGCAGGGAATTCTCTGCCTGCTTTTCCCCAGTGCTCTGCAAGCTCTCCAGGGCAACATAAAATCTGGGGCTCTGTGCTTTCTTTCCTTCTGGACAAGTGTTAGTGTTTTCTGCACAAACGCGATTCTGCGAAGCAATGTGAACACTTCTCCTTCCCAGGCACAGAGAAGGTGCTAGCAGGGAATTCTCTGCCTGCCTTTCCCCAGTGCTCTGCAAGCTCTCCAGGGCAACATAAAATGTGGGGCTCTGTGCTTTCTTTCCTTCTGAACAAGTGTTAGTGTTTTCTGCACAAACGCGATTCTGCGAAGCAATGTGAACACTTCTCCTTCCCAGGCACAGAGAAGGTGCTAGCAGGGAATTCTCTGCCTGCCTTTCCCCAGTGCTCTGCAAGCTCTCCAGGGCAACATAAAATGTGGGGCTCTGTGCTTTCTTTCCTTCTGAACAAGTGTTAGTGTTTTCTGCACAAACGCGATTCTGCGAAGCAATGTGAACACTTTTGCTTCCCAGGCACAAAGAAGGTGCTAGCAGGGAATTCTCTGCCTGCCTTTCCCCAGTGCTCTGCAAGCTCTCCAGGGCAACATAAAATCTGGGGCTCTGTGCTTTCTTTCCTTCTGAACAAGTGTTAGTGTTTTCTGCACAAACGCGATTCTGCGAAACAATGTGAGCACTTCTCCTTCCCAGGCACAGAGAAGGTGCTAGCAGGGAATTCTCTGCCTGCCTTTCCCCAGTGCTCTGCAAGCTCTCCAGGGCAACATAAAATGTGGGGCTCTGTGCTTTCTTTCCTTCTGAACAAGTGTTAGTGTTTTCTGCACAAACGCGATTCTGCGAAGCAATGTGAACACTTTTGCTTCCCAGGCACAGAGAAGGTGCTAGCAGGGAATTCTCTGCCTGCCTTTCCCCAGTGCTCTGCAAGCTCTCCAGGGCAACATAAAATGTGGGGCTCTGTGCTTTCTTTCCTTCTGAACAAGTGTTAGTGTTTTCTGCACAAACGCGATTCTGCGAAGCAATGTGAACACTTCTCCTTCCCAGGCACAGAGAAGGTGCTAGCAGGGAATTCTCTGCCTGCCTTTCCCCAGTGCTCTGCAAGCTGTCCAGGGCAACATAAAATGTGGGGCTCTGTGCTTTCTTTCCTTCTGGACAAGTGTTAGTGTTTTCTGCACAAACGCGATTCTGCGAAGCAATGTGAACACTTTTGCTTCCCAGGCACAGAGAAGGTGCTAGCAGGGAATTCTCTGCCTGCCTTTCCCCAGTGCTCTGCAAGCTCTCCAGGGCAACATAAAATCTGGGGCCCTGTGCTTTCTTTCCTTCTGAACAAGTGTTAGTGTTTTCTGCACAAACGCGATTCTGCGAAACAATGTGAGCACTTCTCCTTCCCAGGCACAGAGAAGGTGCTAGCAGGGAATTCTCTGCCTGCCTTTCCCCAGTGCTCTGCAAGCTCTCCAGGGCAACATAAAATCTGGGGCTCTGTGCTTTCTTTCCTTCTGAACAAGTGTTAGTGTTTTCTGCACAAACGCGATTCTGCGAAGCAATGTGAACACTTCTCCTTCCCAGGCACAGAGAAGGTGCTAGCAGGGAATTCTCTGCCTGCCTTTCCCCAGTGCTCCGCAAGCTCTCCAGGGCAACATAAAATCTGGGGCTCTGTGCTTTCTTTCCTTCTGAACAAGTGTTAGTGTTTTCTGCACAAACGCGATTCTGCGAAGCAATGTGAACACTTCTCCTTCCCAGGCACAGAGAAGGTGCTAGCAGGGAATTCTCTGCCTGCCTTTCCCCAGTGCTCTGCAAGCTCTCCAGGGCAACATAAAATCTGGGGCTCTGTGCTTTCTTTCCTTCTGAACAAGTGTTAGTGTTTTCTGCACAAACGCGATTCTGAGAAGCAATGTGAACACTTCTCCTTCCCAGGCACAGAGAAGGTGCTAGCAGGGAATTCTCTGCCTGCCTTTCCCCAGTGCTCTGCAAGCTCTCCAGGGCAACATAAAATCTGGGGCTCTGTGCTTTCTTTCCTTCTGAACAAGTGTTAGTGTTTTCTGCACAAACGCGATTCTGAGAAGCAATGTGAACACTTCTCCTTCCCAGGCACAGAGAAGGTGCTAGCAGGGAATTCTCTGCCTGCCTTTCCCCAGTGCTCTGCAAGCTCTCCAGGGCAACATAAAATGTGGGGCTCTGTGCTTTCTTTCCTTCTGAACAAGTGTCAGTGTTTTCTGCACAAACGCGATTCTGCGAAGCAATGTGAACACTTCTCCTTCCCAGGCACAGAGAAGGTGCTAGCAGGGAATTCTCTGCCTGCCTTGCCCCAGTGCTCTGCAAGCTCTCCAGGGCAACATAAAATGTGGGGCTCTGTGCTTTCTTTCCTTCTGAACAAGTGTTAGTGTTTTCTGCACAAACGCGATTCTGAGAAGCAATGTGAACACTTCTCCTTCCCAGGCACAGAGAAGGTGCTAGCAGGGAATTCTCTGCCTGCCTTTCCCCAGTGCTCTGCAAGCTCTCCAGGGCAACATAAAATGTGGGGCTCTGTGCTTTCTTTCCTTCTGGACAAGTGTTAGTGTTTTCTGCACAAACGCGATTCTGAGAAGCAATGTGAACACTTGTGCTTCCCAGGCACAGAGAAGGTGCTAGCAGGGAATTCTATGCCTGCCTTTCCCCAGTGCTCTGCAAGCTCTCCAGGGCAACATAAAATGTGGGGCTCTGTGCTTTCTTTCCTTCTGAACAAGTGTTAGTGTTTTCTGCACAAACGCGATTCTGCGAAGCAATGTGAACACTTTTGCTTCCCAGGCACAGAGAAGGTGCTAGCAGGGAATTCTCTGCCTGCCTTTCCCCAGTGCTCTGCAAGCTCTCCAGGGCAACATAAAATGTGGGGCTCTGTGCTTTCTTTCCTTCTGAACAAGTGTTAGTGTTTTCTGCACAAACGCGATTCTGCGAAACAATGTGAGCACTTCTCCTTCCCAGGCACAGAGAAGGTGCTAGCAGGGAATTCTCTGCCTGCCTTTCCCCAGTGCTCTGCAAGCTCTCCAGGGCAACATAAAATGTGGGGCTCTGTGCTTTCTTTCCTTCTGAACAAGTGTTAGTGTTTTCTGCACAAACGCGATTCTGCGAAGCAATGTGAACACTTTTGCTTCCCAGGCACAGAGAAGGTGCTAGCAGGGAATTCTCTGCCTGCCTTTCCCCAGTGCTCTGCAAGCTCTCCAGGGCAACATAAAATGTGGGGCTCTGTGCTTTCTTTCCTTCTGAACAAGTGTTAGTGTTTTCTGCACAAACGCGATTCTGCGAAGCAATGTGAACACTTCTCCTTCCCAGGCACAGAGAAGGTGCTAGCAGGGAATTCTCTGCCTGCCTTTCCCCAGTGCTCTGCAAGCTGTCCAGGGCAACATAAAATGTGGGGCTCTGTGCTTTCTTTCCTTCTGGACAAGTGTTAGTGTTTTCTGCACAAACGCGATTCTGCGAAGCAATGTGAACACTTTTGCTTCCCAGGCACAGAGAAGGTGCTAGCAGGGAATTCTCTGCCTGCCTTTCCCCAGTGCTCTGCAAGCTCTCCAGGGCAACATAAAATCTGGGGCCCTGTGCTTTCTTTCCTTCTGAACAAGTGTTAGTGTTTTCTGCACAAACGCGATTCTGCGAAACAATGTGAGCACTTCTCCTTCCCAGGCACAGAGAAGGTGCTAGCAGGGAATTCTCTGCCTGCCTTTCCCCAGTGCTCTGCAAGCTCTCCAGGGCAACATAAAATCTGGGGCTCTGTGCTTTCTTTCCTTCTGAACAAGTGTTAGTGTTTTCTGCACAAACGCGATTCTGCGAAGCAATGTGAACACTTCTCCTTCCCAGGCACAGAGAAGGTGCTAGCAGGGAATTCTCTGCCTGCCTTTCCCCAGTGCTCCGCAAGCTCTCCAGGGCAACATAAAATCTGGGGCTCTGTGCTTTCTTTCCTTCTGAACAAGTGTTAGTGTTTTCTGCACAAACGCGATTCTGCGAAGCAATGTGAACACTTCTCCTTCCCAGGCACAGAGAAGGTGCTAGCAGGGAATTCTCTGCCTGCCTTTCCCCAGTGCTCTGCAAGCTCTCCAGGGCAACATAAAATCTGGGGCTCTGTGCTTTCTTTCCTTCTGAACAAGTGTTAGTGTTTTCTGCACAAACGCGATTCTGAGAAGCAATGTGAACACTTCTCCTTCCCAGGCACAGAGAAGGTGCTAGCAGGGAATTCTCTGCCTGCCTTTCCCCAGTGCTCTGCAAGCTCTCCAGGGCAACATAAAATCTGGGGCTCTGTGCTTTCTTTCCTTCTGAACAAGTGTTAGTGTTTTCTGCACAAACGCGATTCTGAGAAGCAATGTGAACACTTCTCCTTCCCAGGCACAGAGAAGGTGCTAGCAGGGAATTCTCTGCCTGCCTTTCCCCAGTGCTCTGCAAGCTCTCCAGGGCAACATAAAATGTGGGGCTCTGTGCTTTCTTTCCTTCTGAACAAGTGTCAGTGTTTTCTGCACAAACGCGATTCTGCGAAGCAATGTGAACACTTCTCCTTCCCAGGCACAGAGAAGGTGCTAGCAGGGAATTCTCTGCCTGCCTTGCCCCAGTGCTCTGCAAGCTCTCCAGGGCAACATAAAATGTGGGGCTCTGTGCTTTCTTTCCTTCTGAACAAGTGTTAGTGTTTTCTGCACAAACGCGATTCTGAGAAGCAATGTGAACACTTCTCCTTCCCAGGCACAGAGAAGGTGCTAGCAGGGAATTCTCTGCCTGCCTTTCCCCAGTGCTCTGCAAGCTCTCCAGGGCAACATAAAATGTGGGGCTCTGTGCTTTCTTTCCTTCTGGACAAGTGTTAGTGTTTTCTGCACAAACGCGATTCTGAGAAGCAATGTGAACACTTGTGCTTCCCAGGCACAGAGAAGGTGCTAGCAGGGAATTCTATGCCTGCCTTTCCCCAGTGCTCTGCAAGCTCTCCAGGGCAACATAAAATGTGGGGCTCTGTGCTTTCTTTCCTTCTGAACAAGTGTTAGTGTTTTCTGCACAAACGCGATTCTGCGAAGCAATGTGAACACTTTTGCTTCCCAGGCACAGAGAAGGTGCTAGCAGGGAATTCTCTGCCTGCCTTTCCCCAGTGCTCTGCAAGCTCTCCAGGGCAACATAAAATGTGGGGCTCTGTGCTTTCTTTCCTTCTGAACAAGTGTTAGTGTTTTCTGCACAAACGCGATTCTGCGAAGCAATGTGAACACTTTTGCTTCCCAGGCACAGAGAAGGTGCTAGCAGGGAATTCTCTGCCTGCCTTTCCCCAGTGCTCTGCAAGCTCTCCAGGGCAACATAAAATGTGGGGCTCTGTGCTTTCTTTCCTTCTGGACAAGTGTTAGTGTTTTCTGCACAAACGCGATTCTGCGAAGCAATGTGAACACTTTTGCTTCCCAGGCACAGAGAAGGTGCTAGCAGGGAATTCTCTGCCTGCCTTTCCCCAGTGCTCTGCAAGCTCTCCAGGGCAACATAAAATCTGGGGCCCTGTGCTTTCTTTCCTTCTGAACAAGTGTTAGTGTTTTCTGCACAAACGCGATTCTGCGAAACAATGTGAGCACTTCTCCTTCCCAGGCACAGAGAAGGTGCTAGCAGGGAATTCTCTGCCTGCCTTTCCCCAGTGCTCTGCAAGCTCTCCAGGGCAACATAAAATCTGGGGCTCTGTGCTTTCTTTCCTTCTGAACAAGTGTTAGTGCTTTCTGCACAAACGCGATTCTGAGAAGCAATGTGAACACTTCTCCTTCCCAGGCACAGAGAAGGTGCTAGCAGGGAATTCTCTGCCTGCCTTTCCCCAGTGCTCCGCAAGCTCTCCAGGGCAACATAAAATCTGGGGCTCTGTGCTTTCTTTCCTTCTGAACAAGTGTTAGTGTTTTCTGCACAAACGCGATTCTGAGAAGCAATGTGAACACTTCTCCTTCCCAGGCACAGAGAAGGTGCTAGCAGGGAATTCTCTGCCTGCCTTTCCCCAGTGCTCTGCAAGCTCTCCAGGGCAACATAAAATCTGGGGCTCTGTGCTTTCTTTCCTTCTGAACAAGTGTTAGTGTTTTCTGCACAAACGCGATTCTGCGAAGCAATGTGAACACTTCTCCTTCCCAGGCACAGAGAAGGTGCTAGCAGGGAATTCTCTGCCTGCCTTTCCCCAGTGCTCTGCAAGCTCTCCAGGGCAACATAAAATCTGGGGCTCTGTGCTTTCTTTCCTTCTGAACAAGTGTTAGTGTTTTCTGCACAAACGCGATTCTGAGAAGCAATGTGAACACTTCTCCTTCCCAGGCACAGAGAAGGTGCTAGCAGGGAATTCTCTGCCTGCCTTTCCCCAGTGCTCTGCAAGCTCTCCAGGGCAACATAAAATGTGGGGCTCTGTGCTTTCTTTCCTTCTGAACAAGTGTCAGTGTTTTCTGCACAAACGCGATTCTGCGAAGCAATGTGAACACTTCTCCTTCCCAGGCACAGAGAAGGTGCTAGCAGGGAATTCTCTGCCTGCCTTGCCCCAGTGCTCTGCAAGCTCTCCAGGGCAACATAAAATGTGGGGCTCTGTGCTTTCTTTCCTTCTGAACAAGTGTTAGTGTTTTCTGCACAAACGCGATTCTGAGAAGCAATGTGAACACTTCTCCTTCCCAGGCACAGAGAAGGTGCTAGCAGGGAATTCTCTGCCTGCCTTTCCCCAGTGCTCTGCAAGCTCTCCAGGGCAACATAAAATGTGGGGCTCTGTGCTTTCTTTCCTTCTGGACAAGTGTTAGTGTTTTCTGCACAAACGCGATTCTGCGAAGCAATGTGAACACTTGTGCTTCCCAGGCACAGAGAAGGTGCTAGCAGGGAATTCTCTGCCTGCCTTTCCCCAGTGCTCTGCAAGCTCTCCAGGGCAACATAAAATGTGGGGCTCTGTGCTTTCTTTCCTTCTGAACAAGTGTTAGCGTTTTCTGCACAAACGCGATTCTGCGAAGCAATGTGAACACTTCTCCTTCCCAGGCACAGAGAAGGTGCTAGCAGGGAATTCTCTGCCTGCCTTTCCCCAGTGCTCTGCAAGCTCTCCAGGGCAACATAAAATGTGGGGCTCTGTGCTTTCTTTCCTTCTGGACAAGTGTTAGTGTTTTCTGCACAAACGCGATTCTGCGAAGCAATGTGAACACTTTTGCTTCCCAGGCACAGAGAAGGTGCTAGCAGGGAATTCTCTGCCTGCCTTTCCCCAGTGCTCTGCAAGCTCTCCAGGGCAACATAAAATCTGGGGCCCTGTGCTTTCTTTCCTTCTGAACAAGTGTTAGTGTTTTCTGCACAAACGCGATTCTGCGAAACAATGTGAGCACTTCTCCTTCCCAGGCACAGAGAAGGTGCTAGCAGGGAATTCTCTGCCTGCCTTTCCCCAGTGCTCTGCAAGCTCTCCAGGGCAACATAAAATCTGGGGCTCTGTGCTTTCTTTCCTTCTGAACAAGTGTTAGTGTTTTCTGCACAAACGCGATTCTGAGAAGCAATGTGAACACTTCTCCTTCCCAGGCACAGAGAAGGTGCTAGCAGGGAATTCTCTGCCTGCCTTTCCCCAGTGCTCCGCAAGCTCTCCAGGGCAACATAAAATCTGGGGCTCTGTGCTTTCTTTCCTTCTGAACAAGTGTTAGTGTTTTCTGCACAAACGCGATTCTGAGAAGCAATGTGAACACTTCTCCTTCCCAGGCACAGAGAAGGTGCTAGCAGGGAATTCTCTGCCTGCCTTTCCCCAGTGCTCTGCAAGCTCTCCAGGGCAACATAAAATCTGGGGCTCTGTGCTTTCTTTCCTTCTGAACAAGTGTTAGTGTTTTCTGCACAAACGCAATTCTGAGAAGCAATGTGAACACTTCTCCTTCCCAGGCACAGAGAAGGTGCTAGCAGGGAATTCTCTGCCTGCCTTTCCCCAGTGCTCTGCAAGCTCTCCAGGGCAACATAAAATCTGGGGCTCTGTGCTTTCTTTCCTTCTGAACAAGTGTTAGTGTTTTCTGCACAAACGCGATTCTGCGAAGCAATGTGAACACTTGTGCTTCCCAGGCACAGAGAAGCTGCTAGCAGGGAATTCTCTGCCTGCCTTTCCCCAGTGCTCCGCAAGCTCTCCAGGGCAACATAAAATGTGGGGCTCTGTGCTTTCTTTCCTTCTGAATAAGTGTCAGTGTTTTCTGCACAAACGCGATTCTGCGAAGCAATGTGAACACTTCTCCTTCCCAGGCACAGAGAAGGTGCTAGCAGGGAATTCTCTGCCTGCCTTGCCCCAGTGCTCTGCAAGCTCTCCAGGGCAACATAAAATGTGGGGCTCTGTGCTTTCTTTCCTTCTGAACAAGTGTTAGTGTTTTCTGCACAAACGCGATTCTGAGAAGCAATGTGAACACTTCTCCTTCCCAGGCACAGAGAAGGTGCTAGCAGGGAATTCTCTGCCTGCCTTTCCCCAGTGCTCTGCAAGCTCTCCAGGGCAACATAAAATGTGGGGCTCTGTGCTTTCTTTCCTTCTGGACAAGTGTTAGTGTTTTCTGCACAAACGCGATTCTGCGAAGCAATGTGAACACTTGTGCTTCCCAGGCACAGAGAAGGTGCTAGCAGGGAATTCTCTGCCTGCCTTTCCCCAGTGCTCTGCAAGCTCTCCAGGGCAACATAAAATCTGGGGCTCTGTGCTTTCTTTCCTTCTGAACAAGTGTTAGTGTTTTCTGCACAAACGCGATTCTGCGAAGCAATGTGAACACTTCTCCTTCCCAGGCACAGAGAAGGTGCTAGCAGGGAATTCTCTGCCTGCCTTGCCCCAGTGCTCTGCAAGCTCTCCAGGGCAACATAAAATGTGGGGCTCTGTGCTTTCTTTCCTTCTGAACAAGTGTTAGTGTTTTCTGCACAAACGCGATTCTGAGAAGCAATGTGAACACTTCTCCTTCCCAGGCACAGAGAAGGTGCTAGCAGGGAATTCTCTGCCTGCCTTTCCCCAGTGCTCTGCAAGCTCTCCAGGGCAACATAAAATGTGGGGCTCTGTGCTTTCTTTCCTTCTGAACAAGTGTCAGTGTTTTCTGCACAAACGCGATTCTGCGAAGCAATGTGAACACTTCTCCTTCCCAGGCACAGAGAAGGTGCTAGCAGGGAATTCTCTGCCTGCCTTGCCCCAGTGCTCTGCAAGCTCTCCAGGGCAACATAAAATGTGGGGCTCTGTGCTTTCTTTCCTTCTGAACAAGTGTTAGTGTTTTCTGCACAAACGCGATTCTGAGAAGCAATGTGAACACTTCTCCTTCCCAGGCACAGAGAAGGTGCTAGCAGGGAATTCTCTGCCTGCCTTTCCCCAGTGCTCTGCAAGCTCTCCAGGGCAACATAAAATGTGGGGCTCTGTGCTTTCTTTCCTTCTGGACAAGTGTTAGTGTTTTCTGCACAAACGCGATTCTGCGAAGCAATGTGAACACTTGTGCTTCCCAGGCACAGAGAAGGTGCTAGCAGGGAATTCTCTGCCTGCCTTTCCCCAGTGCTCTGCAAGCTCTCCAGGGCAACATAAAATGTGGGGCTCTGTGCTTTCTTTCCTTCTGAACAAGTGTTAGCGTTTTCTGCACAAACGCGATTCTGCGAAGCAATGTGAACACTTCTCCTTCCCAGGCACAGAGAAGGTGCTAGCAGGGAATTCTCTGCCTGCCTTTCCCCAGTGCTCCGCAAGCTCTCCAGGGCAACATAAAATCTGGGGCTCTGTGCTTTCTTTCCTTCTGAACAAGTGTTAGTGTTTTCCGCACAAACGCGATTCTGCGAAGCAATGTGAACACTTTTGCTTCCCAGGCACAGAGAAGGTGCTAGCAGGGAATTCTCTGCCTGCCTTTCCCCAGTGCTCTGCAAGCTCTCCAGGGCAACATAAAATGTGGGGCTCTGTGCTTTCTTTCCTTCTGGACAAGTGTTAGTGTTTTCTGCACAAACGCGATTCTGCGAAGCAATGTGAACACTTTTGCTTCCCAGGCACAGAGAAGGTGCTAGCAGGGAATTCTCTGCCTGCCTTTCCCCAGTGCTCTGCAAGCTCTCCAGGGCAACATAAAATCTGGGGCCCTGTGCTTTCTTTCCTTCTGAACAAGTGTTAGTGTTTTCTGCACAAACGCGATTCTGCGAAACAATGTGAGCACTTCTCCTTCCCAGGCACAGAGAAGGTGCTAGCAGGGAATTCTCTGCCTGCCTTTCCCCAGTGCTCTGCAAGCTCTCCAGGGCAACATAAAATCTGGGGCTCTGTGCTTTCTTTCCTTCTGAACAAGTGTTAGTGTTTTCTGCACAAACGCGATTCTGCGAAGCAATGTGAACACTTCTCCTTCCCAGGCACAGAGAAGGTGCTAGCAGGGAATTCTCTGCCTGCCTTTCCCCAGTGCTCCGCAAGCTCTCCAGGGCAACATAAAATCTGGGGCTCTGTGCTTTCTTTCCTTCTGAACAAGTGTTAGTGTTTTCTGCACAAACGCGATTCTGCGAAGCAATGTGAACACTTCTCCTTCCCAGGCACAGAGAAGGTGCTAGCAGGGAATTCTCTGCCTGCCTTTCCCCAGTGCTCTGCAAGCTCTCCAGGGCAACATAAAATCTGGGGCTCTGTGCTTTCTTTCCTTCTGGACAAGTGTTAGTGTTTTCTGCACAAACGCGATTCTGCGAAGCAATGTGAACACTTTTGCTTCCCAGGCACAGAGAAGGTGCTAGCAGGGAATTCTCTGCCTGCCTTTCCCCAGTGCTCTGCAAGCTCTCCAGGGCAACATAAAATGTGGGGCTCTGTGCTTTCTTTCCTTCTGAACAAGTGTTAGTGTTTTCTGCACAAACGCGATTCTGCGAAGCAATGTGAACACTTCTCCTTCCCAGGCACAGAGAAGGTGCTAGCAGGGAATTCTCTGCCTGCCTTTCCCCAGTGCTCTGCAAGCTCTCCAGGGCAACATAAAATCTGGGGCTCTGTGCTTTCTTTCCTTCTGAACAAGTGTTAGTGTTTTCTGCACAAACACGATTCTGCGAAGCAATGTGAACACTTCTCCTTCCCAGGCACAGAGAAGGTGCTAGCAGGGAATTCTCTGCCTGCTTTTCCCCAGTGCTCTGCAAGCTCTCCAGGGCAACATAAAATGTGGGGCTCTGTGCTTTCTTTCCTTCTGAACAAGTGTTAGTGTTTTCTGCACAAACGCGATTCTGCGAAGCAATGTGAACACTTCTCCTTCCCAGGCACAGAGAAGGTGCTAGCAGGGAATTCTCTGCCTGCCTTTCCCCAGTGCTCTGCAAGCTCTCCAGGGCAACATAAAATGTGGGGCTCTGTGCTTTCTTTCCTTCTGAACAAGTGTTAGTGTTTTCTGCACAAACGCGATTCTGCGAAGCAATGTGAACACTTCTCCTTCCCAGGCACAGAGAAGGTGCTAGCAGGGAATTCTCTGCCTGCCTTTCCCCAGTGCTCTGCAAGCTCTCCAGGGCAACATAAAATCTGGGGCTCTGTGCTTTCTTTCCTTCTGAACAAGTGTCAGTGTTTTCTGCACAAACGCGATTCTGTGAAGCAATGTGAACACTTCTCCTTCCCAGGCACAGAGAAGGTGCTAGCAGGGAATTCTCTGCCTGCCTTGCCCCAGTGCTCTGCAAGCTCTCCAGGGCAACATAAAATGTGGGGCTCTGTGCTTTCTTTCCTTCTGAACAAGTGTTAGTGTTTTCTGCACAAACGCGATTCTGAGAAGCAATGTGAACACTTCTCCTTCCCAGGCACAGAGAAGGTGCTAGCAGGGAATTCTCTGCCTGCCTTTCCCCAGTGCTCTGCAAGCTCTCCAGGGCAACATAAAATGTGGGGCTCTGTGCTTTCTTTCCTTCTGGACAAGTGTTAGTGTTTTCTGCACAAACGCGATTCTGCGAAGCAATGTGAACACTTGTGCTTCCCAGGCACAGAGAAGGTGCTAGCAGGGAATTCTCTGCCTGCCTTTCCCCAGTGCTCTGCAAGCTCTCCAGGGCAACATAAAATGTGGGGCTCTGTGCTTTCTTTCCTTCTGGACAAGTGTTAGTGTTTTCTGCACAAACGCGATTCTGCGAAGCAATGTGAACACTTCTCCTTCCCAGGCACAGAGAAGGTGCTAGCAGGGAATTCTCTGCCTGCCTTTCCCCAGTGCTCTGCAAGCTCTCCAGGGCAACATAAAATGTGGGGCTCTGTGCTTTCTTTCCTTCTGAACAAGTGTTAGTGTTTTCTGCACAAACGCGATTCTGCGAAGCAATGTGAACACTTTTGCTTCCCAGGCACAGAGAAGGTGCTAGCAGGGAATTCTCTGCCTGCCTTTCCCCAGTGCTCTGCAAGCTCTCCAGGGCAACATAAAATGTGGGGCTCTGTGCTTTCTTTCCTTCTGAACAAGTGTTAGTGTTTTCTGCACAAACGCGATTCTGCGAAGCAATGTGAACACTTCTCCTTCCCAGGCACAGAGAAGGTGCTAGCAGGGAATTCTCTGCCTGCCTTTCCCCAGTGCTCTGCAAGCTGTCCAGGGCAACATAAAATGTGGGGCTCTGTGCTTTCTTTCCTTCTGGACAAGTGTTAGTGTTTTCTGCACAAACGCGATTCTGCGAAGCAATGTGAACACTTGTGCTTCCCAGGCACAGAGAAGGTGCTAGCAGGGAATTCTCTGCCTGCCTTTCCCCAGTGCTCTGCAAGCTCTCCAGGGCAACATAAAATCTGGGGCCCTGTGCTTTCTTTCCTTCTGAACAAGTGTTAGTGTTTTCTGCACAAACGCGATTCTGCGAAACAATGTGAGCACTTCTCCTTCCCAGGCACAGAGAAGGTGCTAGCAGGGAATTCTCTGCCTGCCTTTCCCCAGTGCTCTGCAAGCTCTCCAGGGCAACATAAAATCTGGGGCTCTGTGCTTTCTTTCCTTCTGAACAAGTGTTAGTGTTTTCTGCACAAACGCGATTCTGCGAAGCAATGTGAACACTTCTCCTTCCCAGGCACAGAGAAGGTTCTAGCAGGGAATTCTCTGCCTGCCTTTCCCCAGTGCTCCGCAAGCTCTCCAGGGCAACATAAAATCTGGGGCTCTGTGCTTTCTTTCCTTCTGAACAAGTGTTAGTGTTTTCTGCACAAACGCGATTCTGAGAAGCAATGTGAACACTTCTCCTTCCCAGGCACAGAGAAGGTGCTAGCAGGGAATTCTCTGCCTGCCTTTCCCCAGTGCTCTGCAAGCTCTCCAGGGCAACATAAAATCTGGGGCTCTGTGCTTTCTTTCCTTCTGAACAAGTGTTAGTGTTTTCTGCACAAACGCGATTCTGAGAAGCAATGTGAACACTTCTCCTTCCCAGGCACAGAGAAGGTGCTAGCAGGGAATTCTCTGCCTGCCTTTCCCCAGTGCTCTGCAAGCTCTCCAGGGCAACATAAAATCTGGGGCTCTGTGCTTTCTTTCCTTCTGAACAAGTGTTAGTGTTTTCTGCACAAACGCGATTCTGAGAAGCAATGTGAACACTTCTCCTTCCCAGGCACAGAGAAGGTGCTAGCAGGGAATTCTCTGCCTGCCTTTCCCCAGTGCTCTGCAAGCTCTCCAGGGCAACATAAAATGTGGGGCTCTGTGCTTTCTTTCCTTCTGAACAAGTGTCAGTGTTTTCTGCACAAACGCGATTCTGCGAAGCAATGTGAACACTTCTCCTTCCCAGGCACAGAGAAGGTGCTAGCAGGGAATTCTCTGCCTGCCTTGCCCCAGTGCTCTGCAAGCTCTCCAGGGCAACATAAAATGTGGGGCTCTGTGCTTTCTTTCCTTCTGAACAAGTGTTAGTGTTTTCTGCACAAACGCGATTCTGAGAAGCAATGTGAACACTTCTCCTTCCCAGGCACAGAGAAGGTGCTAGCAGGGAATTCTCTGCCTGCCTTTCCCCAGTGCTCTGCAAGCTCTCCAGGGCAACATAAAATGTGGGGCTCTGTGCTTTCTTTCCTTCTGGACAAGTGTTAGTGTTTTCTGCACAAACGCGATTCTGCGAAGCAATGTGAACACTTGTGCTTCCCAGGCACAGAGAAGGTGCTAGCAGGGAATTCTCTGCCTGCCTTTCCCCAGTGCTCTGCAAGCTCTCCAGGGCAACATAAAATGTGGGGCTCTGTGCTTTCTTTCCTTCTGAACAAGTGTTAGCGTTTTCTGCACAAACGCGATTCTGCGAAGCAATGTGAACACTTCTCCTTCCCAGGCACAGAGAAGGTGCTAGCAGGGAATTCTCTGCCTGCCTTTCCCCAGTGCTCCGCAAGCTCTCCAGGGCAACATAAAATCTGGGGCTCTGTGCTTTCTTTCCTTCTGAACAAGTGTTAGTGTTTTCTGCACAAACGCGATTCTGCGAAGCAATGTGAACACTTTTGCTTCCCAGGCACAGAGAAGGTGCTAGCAGGGAATTCTCTGCCTGCCTTTCCCCAGTGCTCTGCAAGCTCTCCAGGGCAACATAAAATCTGGGGCCCTGTGCTTTCTTTCCTTCTGAACAAGTGTTAGTGTTTTCTGCACAAACGCGATTCTGCGAAACAATGTGAGCACTTCTCCTTCCCAGGCACAGAGAAGGTGCTAGCAGGGAATTCTCTGCCTGCCTTTCCCCAGTGCTCTGCAAGCTCTCCAGGGCAACATAAAATCTGGGGCTCTGTGCTTTCTTTCCTTCTGAACAAGTGTTAGTGTTTTCTGCACAAACGCGATTCTGCGAAGCAATGTGAACACTTCTCCTTCCCAGGCACAGAGAAGGTGCTAGCAGGGAATTCTCTGCCTGCCTTTCCCCAGTGCTCCGCAAGCTCTCCAGGGCAACATAAAATCTGGGGCTCTGTGCTTTCTTTCCTTCTGAACAAGTGTTAGTGTTTTCTGCACAAGCGCGATTCTGCGAAGCAATGTGAACACTTCTCCTTCCCAGGCACAGAGAAGGTGCTAGCAGGGAATTCTCTGCCTGCCTTTCCCCAGTGCTCTGCAAGCTCTCCAGGGCAACATAAAATGTGGGGCTCTGTGCTTTCTTTCCTTCTGAACAAGTGTTAGTGTTTTCTGCACAAACGCGATTCTGCGAAGCAATGTGAACACTTTTGCTTCCCAGGCACAGAGAAGGTGCTAGCAGGGAATTCTCTGCCTGCCTTTCCCCAGTGCTCTGCAAGCTCTCCAGGGCAACATAAAATCTGGGGCTCTGTGCTTTCTTTCCTTCTGAACAAGTGTTAGTGTTTTCTGCACAAACGCGATTCTGCGAAGCAATGTGAACACTTCTCCTTCCCAGGCACAGAGAAGGTGCTAGCAGGGAATTCTCTGCCTGCCTTTCCCCAGTGCTCTGCAAGCTCTCCAGGGCAACATAAAATCTGGGGCCCTGTGCTTTCTTTCCTTCTGAACAAGTGTTGATGTTTTCTGCACAAACGCGATTCTGCGAAACAATGTGAGCACTTCTCCTTCCCAGGCACAGAGAAGGTGCTAGCAGGGAATTCTCTGCCTGCCTTTCCCCAGTGCTCTGCAAGCTCTCCAGGGCAACATAAAATCTGGGGCTCTGTGCTTTCTTTCCTTCTGAACAAGTGTTAGTGTTTTCTGCACAAACGCGATTCTGCGAAGCAATGTGAACACTTCTCCTTCCCAGGCACAGAGAAGGTTCTAGCAGGGAATTCTCTGCCTGCCTTTCCCCAGTGCTCCGCAAGCTCTCCAGGGCAACATAAAATCTGGGGCTCTGTGCTTTCTTTCCTTCTGAACAAGTGTTAGTGTTTTCTGCACAAACGCGATTCTGCGAAGCAATGTGAACACTTCTCCTTCCCAGGCACAGAGAAGGTGCTAGCAGGGAATTCTCTGCCTGCCTTTCCCCAGTGCTCTGCAAGCTCTCCAGGGCAACATAAAATGTGGGGCTCTGTGCTTTCTTTCCTTCTGAACAAGTGTTAGTGTTTTCTGCACAAACGCGATTCTGAGAAGCAATGTGAACACTTCTCCTTCCCAGGCACAGAGAAGGTGCTAGCAGGGAATTCTCTGCCTGCCTTTCCCCAGTGCTCTGCAAGCTCTCCAGGGCAACCTAAAATCTGGGGCTCTGTGCTTT
Organism: Strix occidentalis; assembly: GCA_030819815.1. NCBI lineage: Eukaryota > Metazoa > Chordata > Aves > Strigiformes > Strigidae > Strix > Strix occidentalis. The sequence continues at coordinate 28,823 of JASWHU010000579.1, read as the reverse complement.
CTTTCCTTCTGAACAAGTGTTAGTGTTTTCTGCACAAACGCGATTCTGAGAAGCAATGTGAACACTTCTCCTTCCCAGGCACAGAGAAGGTGCTAGCAGGGAATTCTCTGCCTGCCTTTCCCCAGTGCTCTGCAAGCTCTCCAGGGCAACATAAAATGTGGGGCTCTGTGCTTTCTTTCCTTCTGAACAAGTGTCAGTGTTTTCTGCACAAACGCGATTCTGCGAAGCAATGTGAACACTTCTCCTTCCCAGGCACAGAGAAGGTGCTAGCAGGGAATTCTCTGCCTGCCTTGCCCCAGTGCTCTGCAAGCTCTCCAGGGCAACATAAAATGTGGGGCTCTGTGCTTTCTTTCCTTCTGAACAAGTGTTAGTGTTTTCTGCACAAACGCGATTCTGAGAAGCAATGTGAACACTTCTCCTTCCCAGGCACAGAGAAGGTGCTAGCAGGGAATTCTCTGCCTGCCTTTCCCCAGTGCTCTGCAAGCTCTCCAGGGCAACATAAAATGTGGGGCTCTGTGCTTTCTTTCCTTCTGGACAAGTGTTAGTGTTTTCTGCACAAACGCGATTCTGCGAAGCAATGTGAACACTTGTGCTTCCCAGGCACAGAGAAGGTGCTAGCAGGGAATTCTCTGCCTGCCTTTCCCCAGTGCTCTGCAAGCTCTCCAGGGCAACATAAAATGTGGGGCTCTGTGCTTTCTTTCCTTCTGAACAAGTGTTAGCGTTTTCTGCACAAACGCGATTCTGCGAAGCAATGTGAACACTTCTCCTTCCCAGGCACAGAGAAGGTGCTAGCAGGGAATTCTCTGCCTGCCTTTCCCCAGTGCTCCGCAAGCTCTCCAGGGCAACATAAAATCTGGGGCTCTGTGCTTTCTTTCCTTCTGAACAAGTGTTAGTGTTTTCTGCACAAACGCGATTCTGCGAAGCAATGTGAACACTTTTGCTTCCCAGGCACAGAGAAGGTGCTAGCAGGGAATTCTCTGCCTGCCTTTCCCCAGTGCTCTGCAAGCTCTCCAGGGCAACATAAAATGTGGGGCTCTGTGCTTTCTTTCCTTCTGGACAAGTGTTAGTGTTTTCTGCACAAACGCGATTCTGCGAAGCAATGTGAACACTTTTGCTTCCCAGGCACAGAGAAGGTGCTAGCAGGGAATTCTCTGCCTGCCTTTCCCCAGTGCTCTGCAAGCTCTCCAGGGCAACATAAAATCTGGGGCCCTGTGCTTTCTTTCCTTCTGAACAAGTGTTAGTGTTTTCTGCACAAACGCGATTCTGCGAAACAATGTGAGCACTTCTCCTTCCCAGGCACAGAGAAGGTGCTAGCAGGGAATTCTCTGCCTGCCTTTCCCCAGTGCTCTGCAAGCTCTCCAGGGCAACATAAAATCTGGGGCTCTGTGCTTTCTTTCCTTCTGAACAAGTGTTAGTGTTTTCTGCACAAACGCGATTCTGCGAAGCAATGTGAACACTTCTCCTTCCCAGGCACAGAGAAGGTGCTAGCAGGGAATTCTCTGCCTGCCTTTCCCCAGTGCTCCGCAAGCTCTCCAGGGCAACATAAAATCTGGGGCTCTGTGCTTTCTTTCCTTCTGAACAAGTGTTAGTGTTTTCTGCACAAACGCGATTCTGCGAAGCAATGTGAACACTTCTCCTTCCCAGGCACAGAGAAGGTGCTAGCAGGGAATTCTCTGCCTGCCTTTCCCCAGTGCTCTGCAAGCTCTCCAGGGCAACATAAAATCTGGGGCTCTGTGCTTTCTTTCCTTCTGGACAAGTGTTAGTGTTTTCTGCACAAACGCGATTCTGCGAAGCAATGTGAACACTTTTGCTTCCCAGGCACAGAGAAGGTGCTAGCAGGGAATTCTCTGCCTGCCTTTCCCCAGTGCTCTGCAAGCTCTCCAGGGCAACATAAAATGTGGGGCTCTGTGCTTTCTTTCCTTCTGAACAAGTGTTAGTGTTTTCTGCACAAACGCGATTCTGCGAAGCAATGTGAACACTTCTCCTTCCCAGGCACAGAGAAGGTGCTAGCAGGGAATTCTCTGCCTGCCTTTCCCCAGTGCTCTGCAAGCTCTCCAGGGCAACATAAAATCTGGGGCTCTGTGCTTTCTTTCCTTCTGAACAAGTGTTAGTGTTTTCTGCACAAACGCGATTCTGCGAAGCAATGTGAACACTTCTCCTTCCCAGGCACAGAGAAGGTGCTAGCAGGGAATTCTCTGCCTGCCTTTCCCCAGTGCTCTGCAAGCTCTCCAGGGCAACATAAAATCTGGGGCTCTGTGCTTTCTTTCCTTCTGAACAAGTGTTAGTGTTTTCTGCACAAACGCGATTCTGAGAAGCAATGTGAACACTTTTGCTTCCCAGGCACAGAGAAGGTGCTAGCAGGGAATTCTCTGCCTGCCTTTCCCCAGTGCTCTGCAAGCTCTCCAGGGCAACATAAAATGTGGGGCTCTGTGCTTTCTTTCCTTCTGAACAAGTGTTAGTGTTTTCTGCACAAACACGATTCTGCGAAGCAATGTGAACACTTCTCCTTCCCAGGCACAGAGAAGGTGCTAGCAGGGAATTCTCTGCCTGCTTTTCCCCAGTGCTCTGCAAGCTCTCCAGGGCAACATAAAATGTGGGGCTCTGTGCTTTCTTTCCTTCTGAACAAGTGTTAGTGTTTTCTGCACAAACGCGATTCTGCGAAGCAATGTGAACACTTTTGCTTCCCAGGCACAAAGAAGGTGCTAGCAGGGAATTCTCTGCCTGCCTTTCCCCAGTGCTCTGCAAGCTCTCCAGGGCAACATAAAATCTGGGGCTCTGTGCTTTCTTTCCTTCTGAACAAGTGTTAGTGTTTTCTGCACAAACGCGATTCTGCGAAACAATGTGAGCACTTCTCCTTCCCAGGCACAGAGAAGGTGCTAGCAGGGAATTCTCTGCCTGCCTTTCCCCAGTGCTCTGCAAGCTCTCCAGGGCAACATAAAATGTGGGGCTCTGTGCTTTCTTTCCTTCTGAACAAGTGTTAGTGTTTTCTGCACAAACGCGATTCTGCGAAGCAATGTGAACACTTTTGCTTCCCAGGCACAGAGAAGGTGCTAGCAGGGAATTCTCTGCCTGCCTTTCCCCAGTGCTCTGCAAGCTCTCCAGGGCAACATAAAATCTGGGGCTCTGTGCTTTCTTTCCTTCTGAACAAGTGTTAGTGTTTTCTGCACAAACGCGATTCTGCGAAGCAATGTGAACACTTCTCCTTCCCAGGCACAGAGAAGGTGCTAGCAGGGAATTCTCTGCCTGCCTTTCCCCAGTGCTCTGCAAGCTCTCCAGGGCAACATAAAATCTGGGGCTCTGTGCTTTCTTTCCTTCTGAACAAGTGTTAGTGTTTTCTGCACAAACGCGATTCTGCGAAGCAATGTGAACACTTCTCCTTCCCAGGCACAGAGAAGGTGCTAGCAGGGAATTCTCTGCCTGCCTTTCCCCAGTGCTCCGCAAGCTCTCCAGGGCAACATAAAATCTGGGGCTCTGTGCTTTCTTTCCTTCTGAACAAGTGTTAGTGTTTTCTGCACAAACGCGATTCTGCGAAGCAATGTGAACACTTTTGCTTCCCAGGCACAGAGAAGGTGCTAGCAGGGAATTCTCTGCCTGCCTTTCCCCAGTGCTCTGCAAGCTCTCCAGGGCAACATAAAATGTGGGGCTCTGTGCTTTCTTTCCTTCTGAACAAGTGTTAGTGTTTTCTGCACAAACGCGATTCTGCGAAGCAATGTGAACACTTTTGCTTCCCAGGCACAGAGAAGGTGCTAGCAGGGAATTCTCTGCCTGCCTTTCCCCAGTGCTCTGCAAGCTCTCCAGGGCAACATAAAATCTGGGGCCCTGTGCTTTCTTTCCTTCTGAACAAGTGTTAGTGTTTTCTGCACAAACGCGATTCTGCGAAACAATGTGAGCACTTCTCCTTCCCAGGCACAGAGAAGGTGCTAGCAGGGAATTCTCTGCCTGCCTTTCCCCAGTGCTCTGCAAGCTCTCCAGGGCAACATAAAATCTGGGGCTCTGTGCTTTCTTTCCTTCTGAACAAGTGTTAGTGTTTTCTGCACAAACGCGATTCTGCGAAGCAATGTGAACACTTCTCCTTCCCAGGCACAGAGAAGGTGCTAGCAGGGAATTCTCTGCCTGCCTTTCCCCAGTGCTCCGCAAGCTCTCCAGGGCAACATAAAATCTGGGGCTCTGTGCTTTCTTTCCTTCTGAACAAGTGTTAGTGTTTTCTGCACAAACGCGATTCTGCGAAGCAATGTGAACACTTCTCCTTCCCAGGCACAGAGAAGGTGCTAGCAGGGAATTCTCTGCCTGCCTTTCCCCAGTGCTCTGCAAGCTCTCCAGGGCAACATAAAATGTGGGGCTCTGTGCTTTCTTTCCTTCTGAACAAGTGTTAGTGTTTTCTGCACAAACGCGATTCTGCGAAGCAATGTGAACACTTTTGCTTCCCAGGCACAGAGAAGGTGCTAGCAGGGAATTCTCTGCCTGCCTTTCCCCAGTGCTCTGCAAGCTCTCCAGGGCAACATAAAATCTGGGGCTCTGTGCTTTCTTTCCTTCTGAACAAGTGTTAGTGTTTTCTGCACAAACGCGATTCTGCGAAGCAATGTGAACACTTCTCCTTCCCAGGCACAGAGAAGGTGCTAGCAGGGAATTCTCTGCCTGCCTTTCCCCAGTGCTCTGCAAGCTCTCCAGGGCAACATAAAATCTGGGGCCCTGTGCTTTCTTTCCTTCTGAACAAGTGTTAGTGTTTTCTGCACAAACGCGATTCTGCGAAACAATGTGAGCACTTCTCCTTCCCAGGCACAGAGAAGGTGCTAGCAGGGAATTCTCTGCCTGCCTTTCCCCAGTGCTCTGCAAGCTCTCCAGGGCAACATAAAATCTGGGGCTCTGTGCTTTCTTTCCTTCTGAACAAGTGTTAGTGTTTTCTGCACAAACGCGATTCTGCGAAGCAATGTGAACACTTCTCCTTCCCAGGCACAGAGAAGGTTCTAGCAGGGAATTCTCTGCCTGCCTTTCCCCAGTGCTCCGCAAGCTCTCCAGGGCAACATAAAATCTGGGGCTCTGTGCTTTCTTTCCTTCTGAACAAGTGTTAGTGTTTTCTGCACAAACGCGATTCTGCGAAGCAATGTGAACACTTCTCCTTCCCAGGCACAGAGAAGGTGCTAGCAGGGAATTCTCTGCCTGCCTTTCCCCAGTGCTCTGCAAGCTCTCCAGGGCAACATAAAATCTGGGGCTCTGTGCTTTCTTTCCTTCTGAACAAGTGTTAGTGTTTTCTGCACAAACGCGATTCTGAGAAGCAATGTGAACACTTCTCCTTCCCAGGCACAGAGAAGGTGCTAGCAGGGAATTCTCTGCCTGCCTTTCCCCAGTGCTCTGCAAGCTCTCCAGGGCAACATAAAATCTGGGGCTCTGTGCTTTCTTTCCTTCTGAACAAGTGTTAGTGTTTTCTGCACAAACGCGATTCTGAGAAGCAATGTGAACACTTCTCCTTCCCAGGCACAGAGAAGGTGCTAGCAGGGAATTCTCTGCCTGCCTTTCCCCAGTGCTCTGCAAGCTCTCCAGGGCAACATAAAATGTGGGGCTCTGTGCTTTCTTTCCTTCTGAACAAGTGTCAGTGTTTTCTGCACAAACGCGATTCTGCGAAGCAATGTGAACACTTCTCCTTCCCAGGCACAGAGAAGGTGCTAGCAGGGAATTCTCTGCCTGCCTTGCCCCAGTGCTCTGCAAGCTCTCCAGGGCAACATAAAATGTGGGGCTCTGTGCTTTCTTTCCTTCTGAACAAGTGTTAGTGTTTTCTGCACAAACGCGATTCTGAGAAGCAATGTGAACACTTCTCCTTCCCAGGCACAGAGAAGGTGCTAGCAGGGAATTCTCTGCCTGCCTTTCCCCAGTGCTATGCAAGCTCTCCAGGGCAACATAAAATGTGGGGCTCTGTGCTTTCTTTCCTTCTGGACAAGTGTTAGTGTTTTCTGCACAAACGCGATTCTGCGAAGCAATGTGAACACTTGTGCTTCCCAGGCACAGAGAAGGTGCTAGCAGGGAATTCTCTGCCTGCCTTTCCCCAGTGCTCTGCAAGCTCTCCAGGGCAACATAAAATGTGGGGCTCTGTGCTTTCTTTCCTTCTGAACAAGTGTTAGCGTTTTCTGCACAAACGCGATTCTGCGAAGCAATGTGAACACTTCTCCTTCCCAGGCACAGAGAAGGTGCTAGCAGGGAATTCTCTGCCTGCCTTTCCCCAGTGCTCCGCAAGCTCTCCAGGGCAACATAAAATCTGGGGCTCTGTGCTTTCTTTCCTTCTGGACAAGTGTTAGTGTTTTCTGCACAAACGCGATTCTGCGAAGCAATGTGAACACTTTTGCTTCCCAGGCACAGAGAAGGTGCTAGCAGGGAATTCTCTGCCTGCCTTTCCCCAGTGCTCTGCAAGCTCTCCAGGGCAACATAAAATGTGGGGCTCTGTGCTTTCTTTCCTTCTGGACAAGTGTTAGTGTTTTCTGCACAAACGCGATTCTGCGAAGCAATGTGAACACTTTTGCTTCCCAGGCACAGAGAAGGTGCTAGCAGGGAATTCTCTGCCTGCCTTTCCCCAGTGCTCTGCAAGCTCTCCAGGGCAACATAAAATCTGGGGCCCTGTGCTTTCTTTCCTTCTGAACAAGTGTTAGTGTTTTCTGCACAAACGCGATTCTGCGAAACAATGTGAGCACTTCTCCTTCCCAGGCACAGAGAAGGTGCTAGCAGGGAATTCTCTGCCTGCCTTTCCCCAGTGCTCTGCAAGCTCTCCAGGGCAACATAAAATCTGGGGCTCTGTGCTTTCTTTCCTTCTGAACAAGTGTTAGTGTTTTCTGCACAAACGCGATTCTGCGAAGCAATGTGAACACTTCTCCTTCCCAGGCACAGAGAAGGTGCTAGCAGGGAATTCTCTGCCTGCCTTTCCCCAGTGCTCCGCAAGCTCTCCAGGGCAACATAAAATCTGGGGCTCTGTGCTTTCTTTCCTTCTGAACAAGTGTTAGTGTTTTCTGCACAAACGCGATTCTGCGAAGCAATGTGAACACTTCTCCTTCCCAGGCACAGAGAAGGTGCTAGCAGGGAATTCTCTGCCTGCCTTTCCCCAGTGCTCTGCAAGCTCTCCAGGGCAACATAAAATGTGGGGCTCTGTGCTTTCTTTCCTTCTGAACAAGTGTTAGTGTTTTCTGCACAAACGCGATTCTGAGAAGCAATGTGAACACTTCTCCTTCCCAGGCACAGAGAAGGTGCTAGCAGGGAATTCTCTGCCTGCCTTTCCCCAGTGCTCTGCAAGCTCTCCAGGGCAACATAAAATCTGGGGCTCTGTGCTTTCTTTCCTTCTGAACAAGTGTTAGTGTTTTCTGCACAAACGCGATTCTGAGAAGCAATGTGAACACTTCTCCTTCCCAGGCACAGAGAAGGTGCTAGCAGGGAATTCTCTGCCTGCCTTTCCCCAGTGCTCTGCAAGCTCTCCAGGGCAACATAAAATGTGGGGCTCTGTGCTTTCTTTCCTTCTGAACAAGTGTCAGTGTTTTCTGCACAAACGCGATTCTGCGAAGCAATGTGAACACTTCTCCTTCCCAGGCACAGAGAAGGTGCTAGCAGGGAATTCTCTGCCTGCCTTGCCCCAGTGCTCTGCAAGCTCTCCAGGGCAACATAAAATGTGGGGCTCTGTGCTTTCTTTCCTTCTGAACAAGTGTTAGTGTTTTCTGCACAAACGCGATTCTGAGAAGCAATGTGAACACTTCTCCTTCCCAGGCACAGAGAAGGTGCTAGCAGGGAATTCTCTGCCTGCCTTTCCCCAGTGCTATGCAAGCTCTCCAGGGCAACATAAAATGTGGGGCTCTGTGCTTTCTTTCCTTCTGGACAAGTGTTAGTGTTTTCTGCACAAACGCGATTCTGCGAAGCAATGTGAACACTTGTGCTTCCCAGGCACAGAGAAGGTGCTAGCAGGGAATTCTCTGCCTGCCTTTCCCCAGTGCTCTGCAAGCTCTCCAGGGCAACATAAAATGTGGGGCTCTGTGCTTTCTTTCCTTCTGAACAAGTGTTAGCGTTTTCTGCACAAACGCGATTCTGCGAAGCAATGTGAACACTTCTCCTTCCCAGGCACAGAGAAGGTGCTAGCAGGGAATTCTCTGCCTGCCTTTCCCCAGTGCTCCGCAAGCTCTCCAGGGCAACATAAAATCTGGGGCTCTGTGCTTTCTTTCCTTCTGGACAAGTGTTAGTGTTTTCTGCACAAACGCGATTCTGCGAAGCAATGTGAACACTTTTGCTTCCCAGGCACAGAGAAGGTGCTAGCAGGGAATTCTCTGCCTGCCTTTCCCCAGTGCTCTGCAAGCTCTCCAGGGCAACATAAAATGTGGGGCTCTGTGCTTTCTTTCCTTCTGGACAAGTGTTAGTGTTTTCTGCACAAACGCGATTCTGCGAAGCAATGTGAACACTTTTGCTTCCCAGGCACAGAGAAGGTGCTAGCAGGGAATTCTCTGCCTGCCTTTCCCCAGTGCTCTGCAAGCTCTCCAGGGCAACATAAAATCTGGGGCCCTGTGCTTTCTTTCCTTCTGAACAAGTGTTAGTGTTTTCTGCACAAACGCGATTCTGCGAAACAATGTGAGCACTTCTCCTTCCCAGGCACAGAGAAGGTGCTAGCAGGGAATTCTCTGCCTGCCTTTCCCCAGTGCTCTGCAAGCTCTCCAGGGCAACATAAAATCTGGGGCTCTGTGCTTTCTTTCCTTCTGAACAAGTGTTAGTGTTTTCTGCACAAACGCGATTCTGCGAAGCAATGTGAACACTTCTCCTTCCCAGGCACAGAGAAGGTGCTAGCAGGGAATTCTCTGCCTGCCTTTCCCCAGTGCTCCGCAAGCTCTCCAGGGCAACATAAAATCTGGGGCTCTGTGCTTTCTTTCCTTCTGAACAAGTGTTAGTGTTTTCTGCACAAACGCGATTCTGCGAAGCAATGTGAACACTTCTCCTTCCCAGGCACAGAGAAGGTGCTAGCAGGGAATTCTCTGCCTGCCTTTCCCCAGTGCTCTGCAAGCTCTCCAGGGCAACATAAAATCTGGGGCTCTGTGCTTTCTTTCCTTCTGGACAAGTGTTAGTGTTTTCTGCACAAACGCGATTCTGCGAAGCAATGTGAACACTTTTGCTTCCCAGGCACAGAGAAGGTGCTAGCAGGGAATTCTCTGCCTGCCTTTCCCCAGTACTCTGCAAGCTCTCCAGGGCAACATAAAATGTGGGGCTCTGTGCTTTCTTTCCTTCTGAACAAGTGTTAGTGTTTTCTGCACAAACGCGATTCTGCGAAGCAATGTGAACACTTCTCCTTCCCAGGCACAGAGAAGGTGCTAGCAGGGAATTCTCTGCCTGCCTTTCCCCAGTGCTCTGCAAGCTCTCCAGGGCAACATAAAATCTGGGGCTCTGTGCTTTCTTTCCTTCTGAACAAGTGTTAGTGTTTTCTGCACAAACACGATTCTGCGAAGCAATGTGAACACTTCTCCTTCCCAGGCACAGAGAAGGTGCTAGCAGGGAATTCTCTGCCTGCTTTTCCCCAGTGCTCTGCAAGCTCTCCAGGGCAACATAAAATGTGGGGCTCTGTGCTTTCTTTCCTTCTGAACAAGTGTTAGTGTTTTCTGCACAAACGCGATTCTGCGAAGCAATGTGAACACTTTTGCTTCCCAGGCACAAAGAAGGTGCTAGCAGGGAATTCTCTGCCTGCCTTTCCCCAGTGCTCTGCAAGCTCTCCAGGGCAACATAAAATCTGGGGCTCTGTGCTTTCTTTCCTTCTGAACAAGTGTTAGTGTTTTCTGCACAAACGCGATTCTGCGAAACAATGTGAGCACTTCTCCTTCCCAGGCACAGAGAAGGTGCTAGCAGGGAATTCTCTGCCTGCCTTTCCCCAGTGCTCTGCAAGCTCTCCAGGGCAACATAAAATGTGGGGCTCTGTGCTTTCTTTCCTTCTGAACAAGTGTTAGTGTTTTCTGCACAAACGCGATTCTGCGAAGCAATGTGAACACTTTTGCTTCCCAGGCACAGAGAAGGTGCTAGCAGGGAATTCTCTGCCTGCCTTTCCCCAGTGCTCTGCAAGCTCTCCAGGGCAACATAAAATCTGGGGCTCTGTGCTTTCTTTCCTTCTGAACAAGTGTTAGTGTTTTCTGCACAAACGCGATTCTGCGAAGCAATGTGAACACTTCTCCTTCCCAGGCACAGAGAAGGTGCTAGCAGGGAATTCTCTGCCTGCCTTTCCCCAGTGCTCCGCAAGCTCTCCAGGGCAACATAAAATGTGGGGCTCTGTGCTTTCTTTCCTTCTGAACAAGTGTTAGTGTTTTCTGCACAAACGCGATTCTGAGAAGCAATGTGAACACTTCTCCTTCCCAGGCACAGAGAAGGTGCTAGCAGGGAATTCTCTGCCTGCCTTTCCCCAGTGCTCTGCAAGCTCTCCAGGGCAACATAAAATGTGGGGCTCTGTGCTTTCTTTCCTTCTGAACAAGTGTTAGTGTTTTCTGCACAAACGCGATTCTGAGAAGCAATGTGAACACTTCTCCTTCCCAGGCACAGAGAAGGTGCTAGCAGGGAATTCTCTGCCTGCCTTTCCCCAGTGCTCTGCAAGCTCTCCAGGGCAACCTAAAATGTGGGGCTCTGTGCTTTCTTTCCTTCTGAACAAGTGTTAGTGTTTTCTGCACAAACGCGATTCTGAGAAGCAATGTGAACACTTCTCCTTCCCAGGCACAGAGAAGGTGCTAGCAGGGAATTCTCTGCCTGCCTTTCCCCAGTGCTCTGCAAGCTCTCCAGGGCAACCTAAAATGTGGGGCTCTGTGCTTTCTTTCCTTCTGAACAAGTGTCAGTGTTTTCTGCACAAACGCGATTCTGCGAAGCAATGTGAACACTTCTCCTTCCCAGGCACAGAGAAGGTGCTAGCAGGGAATTCTCTGCCTGCCTTTCCCCAGTGCTCTGCAAGCTCTCCAGGGCAACATAAAATCTGGGGCTCTGTGCTTTCTTTCCTTCTGAACAAGTGTGAGTGTTTTCTGCACAAACGCGATTCTGCGAAACAATGTGAGCACTTCTCCTTCCCAGGCACAGAGAAGGTGCTAGCAGGGAATTCTCTGCCTGCCTTTCCCCAGTGCTCTGCAAGCTCTCCAGGGCAACATAAAATGTGGGGCTCTGTGCTTTCTTTCCTTCTGAACAAGTGTTAGTGTTTTCTGCACAAACGCGATTCTGCGAAGCAATGTGAACACTTCTCCTTCCCAGGCACAGAGAAGGTGCTAGCAGGGAATTCTCTGCCTGCCTTTCCCCAGTGCTCTGCAAGCTCTCCAGGGCAACATAAAATGTGGGGCTCTGTGCTTTCTTTCCTTCTGAACAAGTGTTAGTGTTTTCTGCACAAACGCGATTCTGAGAAGCAATGTGAACACTTCTCCTTCCCAGGCACAGAGAAGGTGCTAGCAGGGAATTCTCTGCCTGCCTTTCCCCAGTGCTCTGCAAGCTGTCCAGGGCAACATAAAATGTGGGGCTCTGTGCTTTCTTTCCTTCTGGACAAGTGTTAGTGTTTTCTGCACAAACGCGATTCTGCGAAGCAATGTGAACACTTTTGCTTCCCAGGCACAGAGAAGGTGCTAGCAGGGAATTCTCTGCCTGCCTTTCCCCAGTGCTCTGCAAGCTCTCCAGGGCAACATAAAATCTGGGGCCCTGTGCTTTCTTTCCTTCTGAACAAGTGTTAGTGTTTTCTGCACAAACGCGATTCTGCGAAACAATGTGAGCACTTCTCCTTCCCAGGCACAGAGAAGGTGCTAGCAGGGAATTCTCTGCCTGCCTTTCCCCAGTGCTCTGCAAGCTCTCCAGGGCAACATAAAATCTGGGGCTCTGTGCTTTCTTTCCTTCTGAACAAGTGTTAGTGTTTTCTGCACAAACGCGATTCTGCGAAGCAATGTGAACACTTCTCCTTCCCAGGCACAGAGAAGGTGCTAGCAGGGAATTCTCTGCCTGCCTTTCCCCAGTGCTCCGCAAGCTCTCCAGGGCAACATAAAATCTGGGGCTCTGTGCTTTCTTTCCTTCTGAACAAGTGTTAGTGTTTTCTGCACAAACGCGATTCTGCGAAGCAATGTGAACACTTCTCCTTCCCAGGCACAGAGAAGGTGCTAGCAGGGAATTCTCTGCCTGCCTTTCCCCAGTGCTCTGCAAGCTCTCCAGGGCAACATAAAATCTGGGGCTCTGTGCTTTCTTTCCTTCTGAACAAGTGTTAGTGTTTTCTGCACAAACGCGATTCTGAGAAGCAATGTGAACACTTCTCCTTCCCAGGCACAGAGAAGGTGCTAGCAGGGAATTCTCTGCCTGCCTTTCCCCAGTGCTCTGCAAGCTCTCCAGGGCAACATAAAATCTGGGGCTCTGTGCTTTCTTTCCTTCTGAACAAGTGTTAGTGTTTTCTGCACAAACGCGATTCTGAGAAGCAATGTGAACACTTCTCCTTCCCAGGCACAGAGAAGGTGCTAGCAGGGAATTCTCTGCCTGCCTTTCCCCAGTGCTCTGCAAGCTCTCCAGGGCAACATAAAATCTGGGGCTCTGTGCTTTCTTTCCTTCTGAACAAGTGTGAGTGTTTTCTGCACAAACGCGATTCTGCGAAACAATGTGAGCACTTCTCCTTCCCAGGCACAGAGAAGGTGCTAGCAGGGAATTCTCTGCCTGCCTTTCCCCAGTGCTCTGCAAGCTCTCCAGGGCAACATAAAATGTGGGGCTCTGTGCTTTCTTTCCTTCTGAACAAGTGTTAGTGTTTTCTGCACAAACGCGATTCTGCGAAGCAATGTGAACACTTCTCCTTCCCAGGCACAGAGAAGGTGCTAGCAGGGAATTCTCTGCCTGCCTTTCCCCAGTGCTCTGCAAGCTCTCCAGGGCAACATAAAATCTGGGGCCCTGTGCTTTCTTTCCTTCTGAACAAGTGTTAGTGTTTTCTGCACAAACGCGATTCTGCGAAACAATGTGAGCACTTCTCCTTCCCAGGCACAGAGAAGGTGCTAGCAGGGAATTCTCTGCCTGCCTTTCCCCAGTGCTCTGCAAGCTCTCCAGGGCAACATAAAATGTGGGGCTCTGTGCTTTCTTTCCTTCTGAACAAGTGTTAGTGTTTTCTGCACAAACGCGATTCTGCGAAGCAATGTGAACACTTCTCCTTCCCAGGCACAGAGAAGGTGCTAGCAGGGAATTCTCTGCCTGCCTTTCCCCAGTGCTCCGCAAGCTCTCCAGGGCAACATAAAATCTGGGGCTCTGTGCTTTCTTTCCTTCTGAACAAGTGTTAGTGTTTTCTGCACAAACGCGATTCTGCGAAGCAATGTGAACACTTCTCCTTCCCAGGCACAGAGAAGGTGCTAGCAGGGAATTCTCTGCCTGCCTTTCCCCAGTGCTCTGCAAGCTCTCCAGGGCAACATAAAATCTGGGGCTCTGTGCTTTCTTTCCTTCTGAACAAGTGTTAGTGTTTTCTGCACAAACGCGATTCTGAGAAGCAATGTGAACACTTCTCCTTCCCAGGCACAGAGAAGGTGCTAGCAGGGAATTCTCTGCCTGCCTTTCCCCAGTGCTCTGCAAGCTCTCCAGGGCAACATAAAATCTGGGGCTCTGTGCTTTCTTTCCTTCTGAACAAGTGTTAGTGTTTTCTGCACAAACGCGATTCTGAGAAGCAATGTGAACACTTCTCCTTCCCAGGCACAGAGAAGGTGCTAGCAGGGAATTCTCTGCCTGCCTTTCCCCAGTGCTCTGCAAGCTCTCCAGGGCAACATAAAATGTGGGGCTCTGTGCTTTCTTTCCTTCTGAACAAGTGTGAGTGTTTTCTGCACAAACGCGATTCTGCGAAACAATGTGAGCACTTCTCCTTCCCAGGCACAGAGAAGGTGCTAGCAGGGAATTCTCTGCCTGCCTTTCCCCAGTGCTCTGCAAGCTCTCCAGGGCAACATAAAATGTGGGGCTCTGTGCTTTCTTTCCTTCTGAACAAGTGTTAGTGTTTTCTGCACAAACGCGATTCTGCGAAGCAATGTGAACACTTCTCCTTCCCAGGCACAGAGAAGGTGCTAGCAGGGAATTCTCTGCCTGCCTTTCCCCAGTGCTCTGCAAGCTCTCCAGGGCAACATAAAATGTGGGGCTCTGTGCTTTCTTTCCTTCTGAACAAGTGTTAGTGTTTTCTGCACAAACGCGATTCTGAGAAGCAATGTGAACACTTCTCCTTCCCAGGCACAGAGAAGGTGCTAGCAGGGAATTCTCTGCCTGCCTTTCCCCAGTGCTCTGCAAGCTGTCCAGGGCAACATAAAATGTGGGGCTCTGTGCTTTCTTTCCTTCTGGACAAGTGTTAGTGTTTTCTGCACAAACGCGATTCTGCGAAGCAATGTGAACACTTTTGCTTCCCAGGCACAGAGAAGGTGCTAGCAGGGAATTCTCTGCCTGCCTTTCCCCAGTGCTCTGCAAGCTCTCCAGGGCAACATAAAATCTGGGGCCCTGTGCTTTCTTTCCTTCTGAACAAGTGTTAGTGTTTTCTGCACAAACGCGATTCTGCGAAACAATGTGAGCACTTCTCCTTCCCAGGCACAGAGAAGGTGCTAGCAGGGAATTCTCTGCCTGCCTTTCCCCAGTGCTCTGCAAGCTCTCCAGGGCAACATAAAATCTGGGGCTCTGTGCTTTCTTTCCTTCTGAACAAGTGTTAGTGTTTTCTGCACAAACGCGATTCTGCGAAGCAATGTGAACACTTCTCCTTCCCAGGCACAGAGAAGGTGCTAGCAGGGAATTCTCTGCCTGCCTTTCCCCAGTGCTCCGCAAGCTCTCCAGGGCAACATAAAATCTGGGGCTCTGTGCTTTCTTTCCTTCTGAACAAGTGTTAGTGTTTTCTGCACAAACGCGATTCTGCGAAGCAATGTGAACACTTCTCCTTCCCAGGCACAGAGAAGGTGCTAGCAGGGAATTCTCTGCCTGCCTTTCCCCAGTGCTCTGCAAGCTCTCCAGGGCAACATAAAATCTGGGGCTCTGTGCTTTCTTTCCTTCTGAACAAGTGTTAGTGTTTTCTGCACAAACGCGATTCTGAGAAGCAATGTGAACACTTCTCCTTCCCAGGCACAGAGAAGGTGCTAGCAGGGAATTCTCTGCCTGCCTTTCCCCAGTGCTCTGCAAGCTCTCCAGGGCAACATAAAATCTGGGGCTCTGTGCTTTCTTTCCTTCTGAACAAGTGTTAGTGTTTTCTGCACAAACGCGATTCTGAGAAGCAATGTGAACACTTCTCCTTCCCAGGCACAGAGAAGGTGCTAGCAGGGAATTCTCTGCCTGCCTTTCCCCAGTGCTCTGCAAGCTCTCCAGGGCAACATAAAATGTGGGGCTCTGTGCTTTCTTTCCTTCTGAACAAGTGTCAGTGTTTTCTGCACAAACGCGATTCTGCGAAGCAATGTGAACACTTCTCCTTCCCAGGCACAGAGAAGGTGCTAGCAGGGAATTCTCTGCCTGCCTTGCCCCAGTGCTCTGCAAGCTCTCCAGGGCAACATAAAATGTGGGGCTCTGTGCTTTCTTTCCTTCTGAACAAGTGTTAGTGTTTTCTGCACAAACGCGATTCTGAGAAGCAATGTGAACACTTCTCCTTCCCAGGCACAGAGAAGGTGCTAGCAGGGAATTCTCTGCCTGCCTTTCCCCAGTGCTCTGCAAGCTCTCCAGGGCAACATAAAATGTGGGGCTCTGTGCTTTCTTTCCTTCTGGACAAGTGTTAGTGTTTTCTGCACAAACGCGATTCTGCGAAGCAATGTGAACACTTGTGCTTCCCAGGCACAGAGAAGGTGCTAGCAGGGAATTCTCTGCCTGCCTTTCCCCAGTGCTCTGCAAGCTCTCCAGGGCAACATAAAATGTGGGGCTCTGTGCTTTCTTTCCTTCTGAACAAGTGTTAGCGTTTTCTGCACAAACGCGATTCTGCGAAGCAATGTGAACACTTCTCCTTCCCAGGCACAGAGAAGGTGCTAGCAGGGAATTCTCTGCCTGCCTTTCCCCAGTGCTCCGCAAGCTCTCCAGGGCAACATAAAATGTGGGGCTCTGTGCTTTCTTTCCTTCTGAACAAGTGTTAGTGTTTTCTGCACAAACGCGATTCTGCGAAGCAATGTGAACACTTTTGCTTCCCAGGCACAGAGAAGGTGCTAGCAGGGAATTCTCTGCCTGCCTTTCCCCAGTGCTCTGCAAGCTCTCCAGGGCAACATAAAATGTGGGGCTCTGTGCTTTCTTTCCTTCTGGACAAGTGTTAGTGTTTTCTGCACAAACGCGATTCTGCGAAGCAATGTGAACACTTGTGCTTCCCAGGCACAGAGAAGGTGCTAGCAGGGAATTCTCTGCCTGCCTTTCCCCAGTGCTCTGCAAGCTCTCCAGGGCAACATAAAATGTGGGGCTCTGTGCTTTCTTTCCTTCTGAACAAGTGTTAGCGTTTTCTGCACAAACGCGATTCTGCGAAGCAATGTGAACACTTCTCCTTCCCAGGCACAGAGAAGGTGCTAGCAGGGAATTCTCTGCCTGCCTTTCCCCAGTGCTCCGCAAGCTCTCCAGGGCAACATAAAATGTGGGGCTCTGTGCTTTCTTTCCTTCTGAACAAGTGTTAGTGTTTTCTGCACAAACGCGATTCTGCGAAGCAATGTGAACACTTTTGCTTCCCAGGCACAGAGAAGGTGCTAGCAGGGAATTCTCTGCCTGCCTTTCCCCAGTGCTCTGCAAGCTCTCCAGGGCAACATAAAATGTGGGGCTCTGTGCTTTCTTTCCTTCTGGACAAGTGTTAGTGTTTTCTGCACAAACGCGATTCTGCGAAGCAATGTGAACACTTCTCCTTCCCAGGCACAGAGAAGGTGCTAGCAGGGAATTCTCTGCCTGCCTTTCCCCAGTGCTCTGCAAGCTCTCCAGGGCAACATAAAATCTGGGGCTCTGTGCTTTCTTTCCTTCTGGACAAGTGTTAGTGTTTTCTGCACAAACGCGATTCTGCGAAGCAATGTGAACACTTTTGCTTCCCAGGCACAGAGAAGGTGCTAGCAGGGAATTCTCTGCCTGCCTTTCCCCAGTGCTCTGCAAGCTCTCCAGGGCAACATAAAATGTGGGGCTCTGTGCTTTCTTTCCTTCTGAACAAGTGTTAGTGTTTTCTGCACAAACGCGATTCTGCGAAGCAATGTGAACACTTCTCCTTCCCAGGCACAGAGAAGGTGCTAGCAGGGAATTCTCTGCCTGCCTTTCCCCAGTGCTCTGCAAGCTCTCCAGGGCAACATAAAATCTGGGGCTCTGTGCTTTCTTTCCTTCTGAACAAGTGTTAGTGTTTTCTGCACAAACACGATTCTGCGAAGCAATGTGAACACTTCTCCTTCCCAGGCACAGAGAAGGTGCTAGCAGGGAATTCTCTGCCTGCTTTTCCCCAGTGCTCTGCAAGCTCTCCAGGGCAACATAAAATGTGGGGCTCTGTGCTTTCTTTCCTTCTGAACAAGTGTTAGTGTTTTCTGCACAAACGCGATTCTGCGAAGCAATGTGAACACTTTTGCTTCCCAGGCACAAAGAAGGTGCTAGCAGGGAATTCTCTGCCTGCCTTTCCCCAGTGCTCTGCAAGCTCTCCAGGGCAACATAAAATCTGGGGCTCTGTGCTTTCTTTCCTTCTGAACAAGTGTTAGTGTTTTCTGCACAAACGCGATTCTGCGAAACAATGTGAGCACTTCTCCTTCCCAGGCACAGAGAAGGTGCTAGCAGGGAATTCTCTGCCTGCCTTTCCCCAGTGCTCTGCAAGCTCTCCAGGGCAACATAAAATGTGGGGCTCTGTGCTTTCTTTCCTTCTGAACAAGTGTTAGTGTTTTCTGCACAAACGCGATTCTGCGAAGCAATGTGAACACTTTTGCTTCCCAGGCACAGAGAAGGTGCTAGCAGGGAATTCTCTGCCTGCCTTTCCCCAGTGCTCTGCAAGCTCTCCAGGGCAACATAAAATCTGGGGCTCTGTGCTTTCTTTCCTTCTGAACAAGTGTTAGTGTTTTCTGCACAAACGCGATTCTGCGAAGCAATGTGAACACTTCTCCTTCCCAGGCACAGAGAAGGTGCTAGCAGGGAATTCTCTGCCTGCCTTTCCCCAGTGCTCCGCAAGCTCTCCAGGGCAACATAAAATCTGGGGCTCTGTGCTTTCTTTCCTTCTGAACAAGTGTTAGTGTTTTCTGCACAAACGCGATTCTGCGAAGCAATGTGAACACTTCTCCTTCCCAGGCACAGAGAAGGTGCTAGCAGGGAATTCTCTGCCTGCCTTTCCCCAGTGCTCTGCAAGCTCTCCAGGGCAACATAAAATCTGGGGCTCTGTGCTTTCTTTCCTTCTGAACAAGTGTTAGTGTTTTCTGCACAAACGCGATTCTGCGAAGCAATGTGAACACTTCTCCTTCCCAGGCACAGAGAAGGTGCTAGCAGGGAATTCTCTGCCTGCCTTTCCCCAGTGCTCTGCAAGCTCTCCAGGGCAACATAAAATGTGGGGCTCTGTGCTTTCTTTCCTTCTGAACAAGTGTCAGTGTTTTCTGCACAAACGCGATTCTGCGAAGCAATGTGAACACTTCTCCTTCCCAGGCACAGAGAAGGTGCTAGCAGGGAATTCTCTGCCTGCCTTTCCCCAGTGCTCTGCAAGCTCTCCAGGGCAACATAAAATCTGGGGCTCTGTGCTTTCTTTCCTTCTGAACAAGTGTTAGTGTTTTCTGCACAAACGCGATTCTGCGAAACAATGTGAGCACTTCTCCTTCCCAGGCACAGAGAAGGTGCTAGCAGGGAATTCTCTGCCTGCCTTTCCCCAGTGCTCTGCAAGCTCTCCAGGGCAACATAAAATGTGGGGCTCTGTGCTTTCTTTCCTTCTGAACAAGTGTTAGTGTTTTCTGCACAAACGCGATTCTGCGAAGCAATGTGAACACTTCTCCTTCCCAGGCACAGAGAAGGTGCTAGCAGGGAATTCTCTGCCTGCCTTTCCCCAGTGCTCTGCAAGCTCTCCAGGGCAACATAAAATGTGGGGCTCTGTGCTTTCTTTCCTTCTGAACAAGTGTTAGTGTTTTCTGCACAAACGCGATTCTGCGAAGCAATGTGAACACTTCTCCTTCCCAGGCACAGAGAAGGTGCTAGCAGGGAATTCTCTGCCTGCCTTTCCCCAGTGCTCTGCAAGCTCTCCAGGGCAACATAAAATCTGGGGCTCTGTGCTTTCTTTCCTTCTGGACAAGTGTTAGTGTTTTCTGCACAAACGCGATTCTGCGAAGCAATGTGAACACTTTTGCTTCCCAGGCACAGAGAAGGTGCTAGCAGGGAATTCTCTGCCTGCCTTTCCCCAGTGCTCTGCAAGCTCTCCAGGGCAACATAAAATCTGGGGCCCTGTGCTTTCTTTCCTTCTGAACAAGTGTTAGTGTTTTCTGCACAAACGCGATTCTGCGAAGCAATGTGAACACTTCTCCTTCCCAGGCACAGAGAAGGTGCTAGCAGGGAATTCTCTGCCTGCCTTTCCCCAGTGCTCTGCAAGCTCTCCAGGGCAACATAAAATCTGGGGCCCTGTGCTTTCTTTCCTTCTGAACAAGTGTTAGTGTTTTCTGCACAAACGCGATTCTGCGAAGCAATGTGAGCACTTCTCCTTCCCAGGCACAGAGAAGGTGCTAGCAGGGAATTCTCTGCCTGCCTTTCCCCAGTGCTCTGCAAGCTCTCCAGGGCAACATAAAATCTGGGGCTCTGTGCTTTCTTTCCTTCTGAACAAGTGTTAGTGTTTTCTGCACAAACGCGATTCTGCGAAGCAATGTGAACACTTCTCCTTCCCAGGCACAGAGAAGGTGCTAGCAGGGAATTCTCTGCCTGCCTTTCCCCAGTGCTCCGCAAGCTCTCCAGGGCAACATAAAATCTGGGGCTCTGTGCTTTCTTTCCTTCTGAACAAGTGTTAGTGTTTTCTGCACAAACGCGATTCTGCGAAGCAATGTGAACACTTCTCCTTCCCAGGCACAGAGAAGGTGCTAGCAGGGAATTCTCTGCCTGCCTTTCCCCAGTGCTCTGCAAGCTCTCCAGGGCAACATAAAATCTGGGGCTCTGTGCTTTCTTTCCTTCTGAACAAGTGTTAGTGTTTTCTGCACAAACGCGATTCTGAGAAGCAATGTGAACACTTCTCCTTCCCAGGCACAGAGAAGGTGCTAGCAGGGAATTCTCTGCCTGCCTTTCCCCAGTGCTCTGCAAGCTCTCCAGGGCAACATAAAATCTGGGGCTCTGTGCTTTCTTTCCTTCTGAACAAGTGTTAGTGTTTTCTGCACAAACGCGATTCTGAGAAGCAATGTGAACACTTCTCCTTCCCAGGCACAGAGAAGGTGCTAGCAGGGAATTCTCTGCCTGCCTTTCCCCAGTGCTCTGCAAGCTCTCCAGGGCAACATAAAATGTGGGGCTCTGTGCTTTCTTTCCTTCTGGACAAGTGTTAGTGTTTTCTGCACAAACGCGATTCTGAGAAGCAATGTGAACACTTCTCCTTCCCAGGCACAGAGAAGGTGCTAGCAGGGAATTCTCTGCCTGCCTTTCCCCAGTGCTCTGCAAGCTCTCCAGGGCAACATAAAATGTGGGGCTCTGTGCTTTCTTTCCTTCTGGACAAGTGTTAGTGTTTTCTGCACAAACGCGATTCTGCGAAGCAATGTGAACACTTCTCCTTCCCAGGCACAGAGAAGGTGCTAGCAGGGAATTCTCTGCCTGCCTTTCCCCAGTGCTCCGCAAGCTCTCCAGGGCAACATAAAATGTGGGGCTCTGTGCTTTCTTTCCTTCTGAACAAGTGTTAGTGTTTTCTGCACAAACGCGATTCTGCGAAGCAATGTGAACACTTTTGCTTCCCAGGCACAGAGAAGGTGCTAGCAGGGAATTCTCTGCCTGCCTTTCCCCAGTGCTCTGCAAGCTCTCCAGGGCAACATAAAATGTGGGGCTCTGTGCTTTCTTTCCTTCTGGACAAGTGTTAGTGTTTTCTGCACAAACGCGATTCTGCGAAGCAATGTGAACACTTTTGCTTCCCAGGCACAGAGAAGGTGCTAGCAGGGAATTCTCTGCCTGCCTTTCCCCAGTGCTCTGCAAGCTCTCCAGGGCAACATAAAATCTGGGGCCCTGTGCTTTCTTTCCTTCTGAACAAGTGTTAGTGTTTTCTGCACAAACGCGATTCTGCGAAACAATTTGAGCACTTCTCCTTCCCAGGCACAGAGAAGGTGCTAGCAGGGAATTCTCTGCCTGCCTTTCCCCAGTGCTCTGCAAGCTCTCCAGGGCAACATAAAATGTGGGGCTCTGTGCTTTCTTTCCTTCTGAACAAGTGTTAGTGTTTTCTGCACAAACGCGATTCTGCGAAGCAATGTGAACACTTTTGCTTCCCAGGCACAGAGAAGGTGCTAGCAGGGAATTCTCTGCCTGCCTTTCCCCAGTGCTCTGCAAGCTCTCCAGGGCAACATAAAATGTGGGGCTCTGTGCTTTCTTTCCTTCTGAACAAGTGTTAGTGTTTTCTGCACAAACGCGATTCTGAGAAGCAATGTGAACACTTCTCCTTCCCAGGCACAGAGAAGGTGCTAGCAGGGAATTCTCTGCCTGCCTTTCCCCAGTGCTCTGCAAGCTGTCCAGGGCAACATAAAATGTGGGGCTCTGTGCTTTCTTTCCTTCTGGACAAGTGTTAGTGTTTTCTGCACAAACGCGATTCTGCGAAGCAATGTGAACACTTTTGCTTCCCAGGCACAGAGAAGGTGCTAGCAGGGAATTCTCTGCCTGCCTTTCCCCAGTGCTCTGCAAGCTCTCCAGGGCAACATAAAATCTGGGGCCCTGTGCTTTCTTTCCTTCTGAACAAGTGTTAGTGTTTTCTGCACAAACGCGATTCTGCGAAACAATGTGAGCACTTCTCCTTCCCAGGCACAGAGAAGGTGCTAGCAGGGAATTCTCTGCCTGCCTTTCCCCAGTGCTCTGCAAGCTCTCCAGGGCAACATAAAATCTGGGGCTCTGTGCTTTCTTTCCTTCTGAACAAGTGTTAGTGTTTTCTGCACAAACGCGATTCTGCGAAGCAA
Organism: Strix occidentalis; assembly: GCA_030819815.1. Lineage (NCBI taxonomy): Eukaryota > Metazoa > Chordata > Aves > Strigiformes > Strigidae > Strix > Strix occidentalis. Next base: position 6,843 of record JASWHU010000579.1, on the reverse strand, counting down.
TGTGAACACTTGTGCTTCCCAGGCACAGAGAAGGTGCTAGCAGGGAATTCTCTGCCTGCCTTTCCCCAGTGCTCTGCAAGCTCTCCAGGGCAACATAAAATCTGGGGCTCTGTGCTTTCTTTCCTTCTGAACAAGTGTTAGTGTTTTCTGCACAAACGCGATTCTGAGAAGCAATGTGAACACTTCTCCTTCCCAGGCACAGAGAAGGTGCTAGCAGGGAATTCTCTGCCTGCCTTTCCCCAGTGCTCTGCAAGCTCTCCAGGGCAACATAAAATGTGGGGCTCTGTGCTTTCTTTCCTTCTGAACAAGTGTTAGTGTTTTCTGCACAAACGCGATTCTGAGAAGCAATGTGAACACTTCTCCTTCCCAGGCACAGAGAAGGTGCTAGCAGGGAATTCTCTGCCTGCCTTTCCCCAGTGCTCTGCAAGCTCTCCAGGGCAACATAAAATGTGAGGCTCTGTGCTTTCTTTCCTTCTGAACAAGTGTCAGTGTTTTCTGCACAAACGCGATTCTGCGAAGCAATGTGAACACTTCTCCTTCCCAGGCACAGAGAAGGTGCTAGCAGGGAATTCTCTGCCTGCCTTTCCCCAGTGCTCTGCAAGCTCTCCAGGGCAACATAAAATATGGGGCTCTGTGCTTTCTTTCCTTCTGAACAAGTGTTAGTGTTTTCTGCACAAACGCGATTCTGAGAAGCAATGTGAACACTTCTCCTTCCCAGGCACAGAGAAGGTGCTAGCAGGGAATTCTCTGCCTGCCTTTCCCCAGTGCTCTGCAAGCTCTCCAGGGCAACATAAAATGTGGGGCTCTGTGCTTTCTTTCCTTCTGGACAAGTGTTAGTGTTTTCTGCACAAACGCGATTCTGCGAAGCAATGTGAACACTTTTGCTTCCCAGGCACAGAGAAGGTGCTAGCAGGGAATTCTCTGCCTGCCTTTCCCCAGTGCTCTGCAAGCTCTCCAGGGCAACATAAAATCTGGGGCTCTGTGCTTTCTTTCCTTCTGAACAAGTGTTAGCGTTTTCTGCACAAACGCGATTCTGCGAAGCAATGTGAACACTTCTCCTTCCCAGGCACAGAGAAGGTGCTAGCAGGGAATTCTCTGCCTGCCTTTCCCCAGTGCTCCGCAAGCTCTCCAGGGCAACATAAAATCTGGGGCTCTGTGCTTTCTTTCCTTCTGAACAAGTGTTAGTGTTTTCTGCACAAACGCGATTCTGCGAAGCAATGTGAACACTTTTGCTTCCCAGGCACAGAGAAGGTGCTAGCAGGGAATTCTCTGCCTGCCTTTCCCCAGTGCTCTGCAAGCTCTCCAGGGCAACATAAAATGTGGGGCTCTGTGCTTTCTTTCCTTCTGGACAAGTGTTAGTGTTTTCTGCACAAACGCGATTCTGCGAAGCAATGTGAACACTTTTGCTTCCCAGGCACAGAGAAGGTGCTAGCAGGGAATTCTCTGCCTGCCTTTCCCCAGTGCTCTGCAAGCTCTCCAGGGCAACATAAAATCTGGGGCTCTGTGCTTTCTTTCCTTCTGAACAAGTGTTAGTGTTTTCTGCACAAACGCGATTCTGAGAAGCAATGTGAACACTTCTCCTTCCCAGGCACAGAGAAGGTGCTAGCAGGGAATTCTCTGCCTGCCTTTCCCCAGTGCTCTGCAAGCTCTCCAGGGCAACATAAAATCTGGGGCTCTGTGCTTTCTTTCCTTCTGAACAAGTGTTAGTGTTTTCTGCACAAACGCGATTCTGAGAAGCAATGTGAACACTTCTCCTTCCCAGGCACAGAGAAGGTGCTAGCAGGGAATTCTCTGCCTGCCTTTCCCCAGTGCTCTGCAAGCTCTCCAGGGCAACATAAAATGTGGGGCTCTGTGCTTTCTTTCCTTCTGAACAAGTGTCAGTGTTTTCTGCACAAACGCGATTCTGCGAAGCAATGTGAACACTTCTCCTTCCCAGGCACAGAGAAGGTGCTAGCAGGGAATTCTCTGCCTGCCTTGCCCCAGTGCTCTGCAAGCTCTCCAGGGCAACATAAAATGTGGGGCTCTGTGCTTTCTTTCCTTCTGAACAAGTGTTAGTGTTTTCTGCACAAACGCGATTCTGCGAAGCAATGTGAACACTTTTGCTTCCCAGGCACAGAGAAGGTGCTAGCAGGGAATTCTCTGCCTGCCTTTCCCCAGTGCTCTGCAAGCTCTCCAGGGCAACATAAAATGTGGGGCTCTGTGCTTTCTTTCCTTCTGGACAAGTGTTAGTGTTTTCTGCACAAACGCGATTCTGCGAAGCAATGTGAACACTTTTGCTTCCCAGGCACAGAGAAGGTGCTAGCAGGGAATTCTCTGCCTGCCTTTCCCCAGTGCTCTGCAAGCTCTCCAGGGCAACATAAAATCTGGGGCTCTGTGCTTTCTTTCCTTCTGAACAAGTGTTAGTGTTTTCTGCACAAACGCGATTCTGCGAAGCAATGTGAACACTTCTCCTTCCCAGGCACAGAGAAGGTGCTAGCAGGGAATTCTCTGCCTGCCTTTCCCCAGTGCTCTGCAAGCTCTCCAGGGCAACATAAAATCTGGGGCTCTGTGCTTTCTTTCCTTCTGAACAAGTGTTAGTGTTTTCTGCACAAACGCGATTCTGAGAAGCAATGTGAACACTTCTCCTTCCCAGGCACAGAGAAGGTGCTAGCAGGGAATTCTCTGCCTGCCTTTCCCCAGTGCTCTGCAAGCTCTCCAGGGCAACATAAAATCTGGGGCTCTGTGCTTTCTTTCCTTCTGAACAAGTGTTAGTGTTTTCTGCACAAACGCGATTCTGAGAAGCAATGTGAACACTTCTCCTTCCCAGGCACAGAGAAGGTGCTAGCAGGGAATTCTCTGCCTGCCTTTCCCCAGTGCTCTGCAAGCTCTCCAGGGCAACATAAAATGTGGGGCTCTGTGCTTTCTTTCCTTCTGAACAAGTGTCAGTGTTTTCTGCACAAACGCGATTCTGAGAAGCAATGTGAACACTTCTCCTTCCCAGGCACAGAGAAGGTGCTAGCAGGGAATTCTCTGCCTGCCTTGCCCCAGTGCTCTGCAAGCTCTCCAGGGCAACATAAAATGTGGGGCTCTGTGCTTTCTTTCCTTCTGAACAAGTGTTAGTGTTTTCTGCACAAACGCGATTCTGAGAAGCAATGTGAACACTTCTCCTTCCCAGGCACAGAGAAGGTGCTAGCAGGGAATTCTCTGCCTGCCTTTCCCCAGTGCTCTGCAAGCTCTCCAGGGCAACATAAAATGTGGGGCTCTGTGCTTTCTTTCCTTCTGGACAAGTGTTAGTGTTTTCTGCACAAACGCGATTCTGCGAAGCAATGTGAACACTTCTCCTTCCCAGGCACAGAGAAGGTGCTAGCAGGGAATTCTCTGCCTGCCTTTCCCCAGTGCTCCGCAAGCTCTCCAGGGCAACATAAAATCTGGGGCTCTGTGCTTTCTTTCCTTCTGAACAAGTGTTAGTGTTTTCTGCACAAACGCGATTCTGCGAAGCAATGTGAACACTTTTGCTTCCCAGGCACAGAGAAGGTGCTAGCAGGGAATTCTCTGCCTGCCTTTCCCCAGTGCTCTGCAAGCTCTCCAGGGCAACATAAAATGTGGGGCTCTGTGCTTTCTTTCCTTCTGGACAAGTGTTAGTGTTTTCTGCACAAACGCGATTCTGCGAAGCAATGTGAACACTTTTGCTTCCCAGGCACAGAGAAGGTGCTAGCAGGGAATTCTCTGCCTGCCTTTCCCCAGTGCTCTGCAAGCTCTCCAGGGCAACATAAAATCTGGGGCCCTGTGCTTTCTTTCCTTCTGAACAAGTGTTAGTGTTTTCTGCACAAACGCGATTCTGCGAAACAATGTGAGCACTTCTCCTTCCCAGGCACAGAGAAGGTGCTAGCAGGGAATTCTCTGCCTGCCTTTCCCCAGTGCTCTGCAAGCTCTCCAGGGCAACATAAAATGTGGGGCTCTGTGCTTTCTTTCCTTCTGAACAAGTGTTAGTGTTTTCTGCACAAACGCGATTCTGCGAAGCAATGTGAACACTTCTCCTTCCCAGGCACAGAGAAGGTGCTAGCAGGGAATTCTCTGCCTGCCTTTCCCCAGTGCTCTGCAAGCTCTCCAGGGCAACATAAAATCTGGGGCTCTGTGCTTTCTTTCCTTCTGAACAAGTGTTAGTGTTTTCTGCACAAACGCGATTCTGAGAAGCAATGTGAACACTTCTCCTTCCCAGGCACAGAGAAGGTGCTAGCAGGGAATTCTCTGCCTGCCTTTCCCCAGTGCTCTGCAAGCTGTCCAGGGCAACATAAAATGTGGGGCTCTGTGCTTTCTTTCCTTCTGGACAAGTGTTAGTGTTTTCTGCACAAACGCGATTCTGCGAAGCAATGTGAACACTTTTGCTTCCCAGGCACAGAGAAGGTGCTAGCAGGGAATTCTCTGCCTGCCTTTCCCCAGTGCTCTGCAAGCTCTCCAGGGCAACATAAAATCTGGGGCCCTGTGCTTTCTTTCCTTCTGAACAAGTGTTAGTGTTTTCTGCACAAACGCGATTCTGCGAAACAATGTGAGCACTTCTCCTTCCCAGGCACAGAGAAGGTGCTAGCAGGGAATTCTCTGCCTGCCTTTCCCCAGTGCTCTGCAAGCTCTCCAGGGCAACATAAAATCTGGGGCTCTGTGCTTTCTTTCCTTCTGAACAAGTGTTAGTGTTTTCTGCACAAACGCGATTCTGCGAAGCAATGTGAACACTTGTGCTTCCCAGGCACAGAGAAGGTGCTAGCAGGGAATTCTCTGCCTGCCTTTCCCCAGTGCTCTGCAAGCTCTCCAGGGCAACATAAAATCTGGGGCTCTGTGCTTTCTTTCCTTCTGAACAAGTGTTAGTGTTTTCTGCACAAACGCGATTCTGAGAAGCAATGTGAACACTTCTCCTTCCCAGGCACAGAGAAGGTGCTAGCAGGGAATTCTCTGCCTGCCTTTCCCCAGTGCTCTGCAAGCTCTCCAGGGCAACATAAAATGTGGGGCTCTGTGCTTTCTTTCCTTCTGAACAAGTGTTAGTGTTTTCTGCACAAACGCGATTCTGAGAAGCAATGTGAACACTTCTCCTTCCCAGGCACAGAGAAGGTGCTAGCAGGGAATTCTCTGCCTGCCTTTCCCCAGTGCTCTGCAAGCTCTCCAGGGCAACATAAAATGTGAGGCTCTGTGCTTTCTTTCCTTCTGAACAAGTGTCAGTGTTTTCTGCACAAACGCGATTCTGCGAAGCAATGTGAACACTTCTCCTTCCCAGGCACAGAGAAGGTGCTAGCAGGGAATTCTCTGCCTGCCTTTCCCCAGTGCTCTGCAAGCTCTCCAGGGCAACATAAAATCTGGGGCTCTGTGCTTTCTTTCCTTCTGAACAAGTGTTAGTGTTTTCTGCACAAACGCGATTCTGAGAAGCAATGTGAACACTTCTCCTTCCCAGGCACAGAGAAGGTGCTAGCAGGGAATTCTCTGCCTGCCTTTCCCCAGTGCTCTGCAAGCTCTCCAGGGCAACATAAAATGTGGGGCTCTGTGCTTTCTTTCCTTCTGGACAAGTGTTAGTGTTTTCTGCACAAACGCGATTCTGCGAAGCAATGTGAACACTTTTGCTTCCCAGGCACAGAGAAGGTGCTAGCAGGGAATTCTCTGCCTGCCTTTCCCCAGTGCTCTGCAAGCTCTCCAGGGCAACATAAAATCTGGGGCTCTGTGCTTTCTTTCCTTCTGAACAAGTGTTAGCGTTTTCTGCACAAACGCGATTCTGCGAAGCAATGTGAACACTTCTCCTTCCCAGGCACAGAGAAGGTGCTAGCAGGGAATTCTCTGCCTGCCTTTCCCCAGTGCTCCGCAAGCTCTCCAGGGCAACATAAAATCTGGGGCTCTGTGCTTTCTTTCCTTCTGAACAAGTGTTAGTGTTTTCTGCACAAACGCGATTCTGCGAAGCAATGTGAACACTTTTGCTTCCCAGGCACAGAGAAGGTGCTAGCAGGGAATTCTCTGCCTGCCTTTCCCCAGTGCTCTGCAAGCTCTCCAGGGCAACATAAAATGTGGGGCTCTGTGCTTTCTTTCCTTCTGGACAAGTGTTAGTGTTTTCTGCACAAACGCGATTCTGCGAAGCAATGTGAACACTTTTGCTTCCCAGGCACAGAGAAGGTGCTAGCAGGGAATTCTCTGCCTGCCTTTCCCCAGTGCTCTGCAAGCTCTCCAGGGCAACATAAAATCTGGGGCTCTGTGCTTTCTTTCCTTCTGAACAAGTGTTAGTGTTTTCTGCACAAACGCGATTCTGAGAAGCAATGTGAACACTTCTCCTTCCCAGGCACAGAGAAGGTGCTAGCAGGGAATTCTCTGCCTGCCTTTCCCCAGTGCTCTGCAAGCTCTCCAGGGCAACATAAAATGTGGGGCTCTGTGCTTTCTTTCCTTCTGAACAAGTGTTAGTGTTTTCTGCACAAACGCGATTCTGAGAAGCAATGTGAACACTTCTCCTTCCCAGGCACAGAGAAGGTGCTAGCAGGGAATTCTCTGCCTGCCTTTCCCCAGTGCTCTGCAAGCTCTCCAGGGCAACATAAAATGTGGGGCTCTGTGCTTTCTTTCCTTCTGAACAAGTGTCAGTGTTTTCTGCACAAACGCGATTCTGCGAAGCAATGTGAACACTTCTCCTTCCCAGGCACAGAGAAGGTGCTAGCAGGGAATTCTCTGCCTGCCTTGCCCCAGTGCTCTGCAAGCTCTCCAGGGCAACATAAAATGTGGGGCTCTGTGCTTTCTTTCCTTCTGAACAAGTGTTAGTGTTTTCTGCACAAACGCGATTCTGCGAAGCAATGTGAACACTTCTCCTTCCCAGGCACAGAGAAGGTGCTAGCAGGGAATTCTCTGCCT
>JASWHU010000578.1:0-47642 GCA_030819815.1 Strix occidentalis | reverse complement strand
GGAGAGCTTGCAGAGCACTGGGGAAAGGCAGGCAGAGAATTCCCTGCTAGCACCTTCTCTGTGCCTGGGAAGCACAAGTGTTCACATTGCTTCGCAGAATCGCGTTTGTGCAGAAAACACTAACACTTGTTCAGAAGGAAAGAAAGCACAGAGCCCCACATTTTATGTTGCCCTGGAGAGCTTGCAGAGCACTGGGGAAAGGCAGGCAGAGAATTCCCTGCTAGCACCTTCTCTGTGCCTGGGAAGGAGAAGTGTTCCCATTGCTTCGCAGAATCGCGTTTGTGCAGAAAACACTAACACTTGTTCAGAAGGAAAGAAAGCACAGAGCCCCAGATTTTATGTTGCCCTGGAGAGCTTGCAGAGCACTGGGGAAAGGCAGGCAGAGAATTCCCTGCTAGCACCTTCTCTGTGCCTGGGAAGCACAAGTGTTCACATTGCTTCGCAGAATCGCGTTTGTGCAGAAAACACTAACACTTGTTCAGAAGGAAAGAAAGCACAGAGCCCCACATTTTATGTTGCCCTGGAGAGCTTACAGAGCACTGGGGAAAGGCAGGCAGAGAATTCCCTGCTAGCACCTTCTCTGTGCCTGGGAAGCACAAGTGTTCACATTGCTTCGCAGAATCGCGTTTGTGCAGAAAACACTAACACTTGTTCAGAAGGAAAGAAAGCACAGAGCCCCACATTTTATGTTGCCCTGGAGAGCTTGCAGAGCACTGGGGAAAAGCAGGCAGAGAATTCCCTGCTAGCACCTTCTCTGTGCCTGGGAAGCACAAGTGTTCCCATTGCTTCGCAGAATCGCGTTTGTGCAGAAAACACTAACACTTGTTCAGAAGGAAAGAAAGCACAGAGCCCCACATTTTATGTTGCCCTGGAGAGCTTGCAGAGCACTGGGGAAAGGCAGGCAGAGAATTCCCTGCTAGCACCTTCTCTGTGCCTGGGAAGCACAAGTGTTCACATTGCTTCGCAGAATCGCGTTTGTGCAGAAAACACTAACACTTGTTCAGAAGGAAAGAAAGCACAGAGCCCCACATTTTATGTTGCCCTGGAGAGCTTGCAGAGCACTGGGGAAAGGCAGGCAGAGAATTCCCTGCTAGCACCTTCTCTGTGCCTGGGAAGGAGAAGTGTTCACATTGCTTCGCAGAATCGCGTTTGTGCAGAAAACACTAACACTTGTTCAGAAGGAAAGAAAGCACAGAGCCCCACATTTTATGTTGCCCTGGAGAGCTTGCAGAGCACTGGGGAAAGGCAGGCAGAGAATTCCCTGCTAGCACCTTCTCTGTGCCTGGGAAGGAGAAGTGTTCACATTGCTTCGCAGAATCGCGTTTGTGCAGAAAACACTAACACTTGTTCAGAAGGAAAGAAAGCACAGAGCCCCACATTTTATGTTGCCCTGGAGAGCTTGCAGAGCACTGGGGAAAGGCAGGCAGAGAATTCCCTGCTAGCACCTTCTCTGTGCCTGGGAAGGAGAAGTGTTCACATTGCTTCGCAGAATCGCGTTTGTGCAGAAAACACTAACACTTGTTCAGAAGGAAAGAAAGCACAGAGCCCCAGATTTTATGTTGCCCTGGAGAGCTTGCAGAGCACTGGGGAAAGGCAGGCAGAGAATTCCCTGCTAGCACCTTCTCTGTGCCTGGGAAGCACAAGTGTTCCCATTGCTTCGCAGAATCGCGTTTGTGCAGAAAACACTAACACTTGTTCAGAAGGAAAGAAAGCACAGAGCCCCAGATTTTATGTTGCCCTGGAGAGCTTGCAGAGCACTGGGGAAAGGCAGGCAGAGAATTCCCTGCTAGCACCTTCTCTGTGCCTGGGAAGGAGAAGTGTTCACATTGCTTCGCAGAATCGCGTTTGTGCAGAAAACACTAACACTTGTTCAGAAGGAAAGAAAGCACAGAGCCCCACATTTTATGTTGCCCTGGAGAGCTTGCAGAGCACTGGGGAAAGGCAGGCAGAGAATTCCCTGCTAGCACCTTCTCTGTGCCTGGGAAGCACAAGTGTTCACATTGCTTCGCAGAATCGTGTTTGTGCAGAAAACACTAACACTTGTTCAGAAGGAAAGAAAGCACAGAGCCCCAGATTTTATGTTGCCCTGGAGAGCTTGCAGAGCACTGGGGAAAGGCAGGCAGAGAATTCCCTGCTAGCACCTTCTCTGTGCCTGGGAAGCACAAGTGTTCACATTGCTTCGCAGAATCGCGTTTGTGCAGAAAACACTAACACTTGTTCAGAAGGAAAGAAAGCACAGAGCCCCAGATTTTATGTTGCCCTGGAGAGCTTGCAGAGCACTGGGGAAAAGCAGGCAGAGAATTCCCTGCTAGCACCTTCTCTGTGCCTGGGAAGCACAAGTGTTCCCATTGCTTCGCAGAATCGCGTTTGTGCAGAAAACACTAACACTTGTTCAGAAGGAAAGAAAGCACAGTGCCCCACATTTTATGTTGCCCTGGAGAGCTTGCAGAGCACTGGGGAAAGGCAGGCAGAGAATTCCCTGCTAGCACCTTCTCTGTGCCTGGGAAGCACAAGTGTTCACATTGCTTCGCAGAATCGCGTTTGTGCAGAAAACACTAACACTTGTTCAGAAGGAAAGAAAGCACAGAGCCCCACATTTTATGTTGCCCTGGAGAGCTTGCAGAGCACTGGGGAAAGGCAGGCAGAGAATTCCCTGCTAGCACCTTCTCTGTGCCTGGGAAGGAGAAGTGTTCACATTGCTTCGCAGAATCGCGTTTGTGCAGAAAACACTAACACTTGTTCAGAAGGAAAGAAAGCACAGAGCCCCAGATTTTATGTTGCCCTGGAGAGCTTGCAGAGCACTGGGGAAAGGCAGGCAGAGAATTCCCTGCTAGCACCTTCTCTGTGCCTGGGAAGCACAAGTGTTCACATTGCTTCGCAGAATCGTGTTTGTGCAGAAAACACTAACACTTGTTCAGAAGGAAAGAAAGCACAGAGCCCCAGATTTTATGTTGCCCTGGAGAGCTTGCAGAGCACTGGGGAAAGGCAGGCAGAGAATTCCCTGCTAGCACCTTCTCTGTGCCTGGGAAGCACAAGTGTTCACATTGCTTCGCAGAATCGCGTTTGTGCAGAAAACACTAACACTTGTTCAGAAGGAAAGAAAGCACAGAGCCCCAGATTTTATGTTGCCCTGGAGAGCTTGCAGAGCACTGGGGAAAAGCAGGCAGAGAATTCCCTGCTAGCACCTTCTCTGTGCCTGGGAAGCACAAGTGTTCCCATTGCTTCGCAGAATCGCGTTTGTGCAGAAAACACTAACACTTGTTCAGAAGGAAAGAAAGCACAGTGCCCCACATTTTATGTTGCCCTGGAGAGCTTGCAGAGCACTGGGGAAAGGCAGGCAGAGAATTCCCTGCTAGCACCTTCTCTGTGCCTGGGAAGGAGAAGTGTTCACATTGCTTCGCAGAATCGCGTTTGTGCAGAAAACACTAACACTTGTCCAGAAGGAAAGAAAGCACAGAGCCCCAGATTTTATGTTGCCCTGGAGAGCTTGCAGAGCACTGGGGAAAAGCAGGCAGAGAATTCCCTGCTAGCACCTTCTCTGTGCCTGGGAAGCACAAGTGTTCCCATTGCTTCGCAGAATCGCGTTTGTGCAGAAAACACTAACACTTGTTCAGAAGGAAAGAAAGCACAGAGCCCCACATTTTATGTTGCCCTGGAGAGCTTGCAGAGCACTGGGGAAAGGCAGGCAGAGAATTCCCTGCTAGCACCTTCTCTGTGCCTGGGAAGGAGAAGTGTTCACATTGCTTCGCAGAATCGCGTTTGTGCAGAAAACACTAACACTTGTTCAGAAGGAAAGAAAGCACAGAGCCCCAGATTTTATGTTGCCCTGGAGAGCTTGCAGAGCACTGGGGAAAGGCAGGCAGAGAATTCCCTGCTAGCACCTTCTCTGTGCCTGGGAAGGAGAAGTGTTCACATTGCTTCGCAGAATCGCGTTTGTGCAGAAAACACTAACACTTGTTCAGAAGGAAAGAAAGCACAGAGCCCCAGATTTTATGTTGCCCTGGAGAGCTTGCAGAGCACTGGGGAAAGGCAGGCAGAGAATTCCCTGCTAGCACCTTCTCTGTGCCTGGGAAGCACAAGTGTTCCCATTGCTTCGCAGAATCGCGTTTGTGCAGAAAACACTAACACTTGTTCAGAAGGAAAGAAAGCACAGAGCCCCAGATTTTATGTTGCCCTGGAGAGCTTGCAGAGCACTGGGGAAAGGCAGGCAGAGAATTCCCTGCTAGCACCTTCTCTGTGCCTGGGAAGGAGAAGTGTTCACATTGCTTCGCAGAATCGCGTTTGTGCAGAAAACACTAACACTTGTTCAGAAGGAAAGAAAGCACAGAGCCCCACATTTTATGTTGCCCTGGAGAGCTTGCAGAGCACTGGGGAAAGGCAGGCAGAGAATTCCCTGCTAGCACCTTCTCTGTGCCTGGGAAGGAGAAGTGTTCACATTGCTTCGCAGAATCGCGTTTGTGCAGAAAACACTAACACTTGTTCAGAAGGAAAGAAAGCACAGAGCCCCACATTTTATGTTGCCCTGGAGAGCTTGCAGAGCACTGGGGAAAAGCAGGCAGAGAATTCCCTGCTAGCACCTTCTCTGTGCCTGGGAAGCACAAGTGTTCCCATTGCTTCGCAGAATCGCGTTTGTGCAGAAAACACTAACACTTGTTCAGAAGGAAAGAAAGCACAGAGCCCCACATTTTATGTTGCCCTGGAGAGCTTGCAGAGCACTGGGGAAAGGCAGGCAGAGAATTCCCTGCTAGCACCTTCTCTGTGCCTGGGAAGCACAAGTGTTCACATTGCTTCGCAGAATCGCGTTTGTGCAGAAAACACTAACACTTGTTCAGAAGGAAAGAAAGCACAGAGCCCCAGATTTTATGTTGCCCTGGAGAGCTTGCAGAGCACTGGGGAAAGGCAGGCAGAGAATTCCCTGCTAGCACCTTCTCTGTGCCTGGGAAGGAGAAGTGTTCACATTGCTTCGCAGAATCGCGTTTGTGCAGAAAACACTAACACTTGTTCAGAAGGAAAGAAAGCACAGTGCCCCACATTTTATGTTGCCCTGGAGAGCTTGCAGAGCACTGGGGAAAGGCAGGCAGAGAATTCCCTGCTAGCACCTTCTCTGTGCCTGGGAAGGAGAAGTGTTCACATTGCTTCGCAGAATCGCGTTTGTGCAGAAAACACTAACACTTGTCCAGAAGGAAAGAAAGCACAGAGCCCCACATTTTATGTTGCCCTGGAGAGCTTGCAGAGCACTGGGGAAAAGCAGGCAGAGAATTCCCTGCTAGCACCTTCTCTGTGCCTGGGAAGCACAAGTGTTCCCATTGCTTCGCAGAATCGCGTTTGTGCAGAAAACACTAACACTTGTTCAGAAGGAAAGAAAGCACAGAGCCCCACATTTTATGTTGCCCTGGAGAGCTTGCAGAGCACTGGGGAAAAGCAGGCAGAGAATTCCCTGCTAGCACCTTCTCTGTGCCTGGGAAGCACAAGTGTTCCCATTGCTTCGCAGAATCGCGTTTGTGCAGAAAACACTATCACTTGTTCAGAAGGAAAGAAAGCACAGAGCCCCAGATTTTATGTTGCCCTGGAGAGCTTGCAGAGCACTGGGGAAAGGCAGGCAGAGAATTCCCTGCTAGCACCTTCTCTGTGCCTGGGAAGGAGAAGTGTTCACATTGCTTCGCAGAATCGCGTTTGTGCAGAAAACACTAACACTTGTTCAGAAGGAAAGAAAGCACAGAGCCCCACATTTTATGTTGCCCTGGAGAGCTTGCAGAGCACTGGGGAAAGGCAGGCAGAGAATTCCGTGCTAGCACCTTCTCTGTGCCTGGGAAGGAGAAGTGTTCACATTGCTTCGCAGAATCGCGTTTGTGCAGAAAACACTAACACTTGTTCAGAAGGAAAGAAAGCACAGAGCCCCACATTTTATGTTGCCCTGGAGAGCTTGCAGAGCACTGGGGAAAAGCAGGCAGAGAATTCCCTGCTAGCACCTTCTCTGTGCCTGGGAAGCACAAGTGTTCACATTGCTTCGCAGAATCGCGTTTGTGCAGAAAACACTAACACTTGTTCAGAAGGAAAGAAAGCACAGAGCCCCAGATTTTATGTTGCCCTGGAGAGCTTACAGAGCACTGGGGAAAGGCAGGCAGAGAATTCCCTGCTAGCACCTTCTCTGTGCCTGGGAAGCACAAGTGTTCACATTGCTTCGCAGAATCGCGTTTGTGCAGAAAACACTAACACTTGTTCAGAAGGAAAGAAAGCACAGAGCCCCACATTTTATGTTGCCCTGGAGAGCTTGCAGAGCACTGGGGAAAAGCAGGCAGAGAATTCCCTGCTAGCACCTTCTCTGTGCCTGGGAAGCACAAGTGTTCCCATTGCTTCGCAGAATCGCGTTTGTGCAGAAAACACTAACACTTGTTCAGAAGGAAAGAAAGCACAGAGCCCCACATTTTATGTTGCCCTGGAGAGCTTGCAGAGCACTGGGGAAAGGCAGGCAGAGAATTCCCTGCTAGCACCTTCTCTGTGCCTGGGAAGCACAAGTGTTCACATTGCTTCGCAGAATCGCGTTTGTGCAGAAAACACTAACACTTGTTCAGAAGGAAAGAAAGCACAGAGCCCCACATTTTATGTTGCCCTGGAGAGCTTGCAGAGCACTGGGGAAAGGCAGGCAGAGAATTCCCTGCTAGCACCTTCTCTGTGCCTGGGAAGGAGAAGTGTTCACATTGCTTCGCAGAATCGCGTTTGTGCAGAAAACACTAACACTTGTTCAGAAGGAAAGAAAGCACAGAGCCCCAGATTTTATGTTGCCCTGGAGAGCTTGCAGAGCACTGGGGAAAGGCAGGCAGAGAATTCCCTGCTAGCACCTTCTCTGTGCCTGGGAAGGAGAAGTGTTCACATTGCTTCGCAGAATCGCGTTTGTGCAGAAAACACTAACACTTGTTCAGAAGGAAAGAAAGCACAGAGCCCCACATTTTATGTTGCCCTGGAGAGCTTGCAGAGCACTGGGGAAAGGCAGGCAGAGAATTCCCTGCTAGCACCTTCTCTGTGCCTGGGAAGCACAAGTGTTCCCATTGCTTCGCAGAATCGCGTTTGTGCAGAAAACACTAACACTTGTTCAGAAGGAAAGAAAGCACAGAGCCCCAGATTTTATGTTGCCCTGGAGAGCTTGCAGAGCACTGGGGAAATGCAGGCAGAGAATTCCCTGCTAGCACCTTCTCTGTGCCTGGGAAGGAGAAGTGTTCACATTGCTTCGCAGAATCGCGTTTGTGCAGAAAACACTAACACTTGTTCAGAAGGAAAGAAAGCACAGAGCCCCACATTTTATGTTGCCCTGGAGAGCTTGCAGAGCACTGGGGAAAGGCAGGCAGAGAATTCCCTGCTAGCACCTTCTCTGTGCCTGGGAAGCACAAGTGTTCACATTGCTTCGCAGAATCGTGTTTGTGCAGAAAACACTAACACTTGTTCAGAAGGAAAGAAAGCACAGAGCCCCAGATTTTATGTTGCCCTGGAGAGCTTGCAGAGCACTGGGGAAAGGCAGGCAGAGAATTCCCTGCTAGCACCTTCTCTGTGCCTGGGAAGCACAAGTGTTCACATTGCTTCGCAGAATCGCGTTTGTGCAGAAAACACTAACACTTGTTCAGAAGGAAAGAAAGCACAGAGCCCCACATTTTATGTTGCCCTGGAGAGCTTGCAGAGCACTGGGGAAAGGCAGGCAGAGAATTCCCTGCTAGCACCTTCTCTGTGCCTGGGAAGCACAAGTGTTCCCATTGCTTCGCAGAATCGCGTTTGTGCAGAAAACACTAACACTTGTTCAGAAGGAAAGAAAGCACAGAGCCCCAGATTTTATGTTGCCCTGGAGAGCTTGCAGAGCACTGGGGAAATGCAGGCAGAGAATTCCCTGCTAGCACCTTCTCTGTGCCTGGGAAGGAGAAGTGTTCACATTGCTTCGCAGAATCGCGTTTGTGCAGAAAACACTAACACTTGTTCAGAAGGAAAGAAAGCACAGAGCCCCACATTTTATGTTGCCCTGGAGAGCTTGCAGAGCACTGGGGAAAGGCAGGCAGAGAATTCCCTGCTAGCACCTTCTCTGTGCCTGGGAAGCACAAGTGTTCACATTGCTTCGCAGAATCGTGTTTGTGCAGAAAACACTAACACTTGTTCAGAAGGAAAGAAAGCACAGAGCCCCAGATTTTATGTTGCCCTGGAGAGCTTGCAGAGCACTGGGGAAAGGCAGGCAGAGAATTCCCTGCTAGCACCTTCTCTGTGCCTGGGAAGCACAAGTGTTCACATTGCTTCGCAGAATCGCGTTTGTGCAGAAAACACTAACACTTGTTCAGAAGGAAAGAAAGCACAGAGCCCCACATTTTATGTTGCCCTGGAGAGCTTGCAGAGCACTGGGGAAAAGCAGGCAGAGAATTCCCTGCTAGCACCTTCTCTGTGCCTGGGAAGCACAAGTGTTCCCATTGCTTCGCAGAATCGCGTTTGTGCAGAAAACACTAACACTTGTTCAGAAGGAAAGAAAGCACAGTGCCCCACATTTTATGTTGCCCTGGAGAGCTTGCAGAGCACTGGGGAAAGGCAGGCAGAGAATTCCCTGCTAGCACCTTCTCTGTGCCTGGGAAGGAGAAGTGTTCACATTGCTTCGCAGAATCGCGTTTGTGCAGAAAACACTAACACTTGTCCAGAAGGAAAGAAAGCACAGAGCCCCACATTTTATGTTGCCCTGGAGAGCTTGCAGAGCACTGGGGAAAAGCAGGCAGAGAATTCCCTGCTAGCACCTTCTCTGTGCCTGGGAAGCACAAGTGTTCACATTGCTTCGCAGAATCGCGTTTGTGCAGAAAACACTAACACTTGTTCAGAAGGAAAGAAAGCACAGAGCCCCACATTTTATGTTGCCCTGGAGAGCTTGCAGAGCACTGGGGAAAGGCAGGCAGAGAATTCCCTGCTAGCACCTTCTCTGTGCCTGGGAAGCACAAGTGTTCACATTGCTTCGCAGAATCGCGTTTGTGCAGAAAACACTAACACTTGTTCAGAAGGAAAGAAAGCACAGAGCCCCAGATTTTATGTTGCCCTGGAGAGCTTGCAGAGCACTGGGGAAAGGCAGGCAGAGAATTCCCTGCTAGCACCTTCTCTGTGCCTGGGAAGCACAAGTGTTCACATTGCTTCGCAGAATCGTGTTTGTGCAGAAAACACTAACACTTGTTCAGAAGGAAAGAAAGCACAGAGCCCCAGATTTTATGTTGCCCTGGAGAGCTTGCAGAGCACTGGGGAAAGGCAGGCAGAGAATTCCCTGCTAGCACCTTCTCTGTGCCTGGGAAGCACAAGTGTTCACATTGCTTCGCAGAATCGCGTTTGTGCAGAAAACACTAACACTTGTTCAGAAGGAAAGAAAGCACAGAGCCCCAGATTTTATGTTGCCCTGGAGAGCTTGCAGAGCACTGGGGAAAAGCAGGCAGAGAATTCCCTGCTAGCACCTTCTCTGTGCCTGGGAAGCACAAGTGTTCCCATTGCTTCGCAGAATCGCGTTTGTGCAGAAAACACTAACACTTGTTCAGAAGGAAAGAAAGCACAGTGCCCCACATTTTATGTTGCCCTGGAGAGCTTGCAGAGCACTGGGGAAAGGCAGGCAGAGAATTCCCTGCTAGCACCTTCTCTGTGCCTGGGAAGGAGAAGTGTTCACATTGCTTCGCAGAATCGCGTTTGTGCAGAAAACACTAACACTTGTCCAGAAGGAAAGAAAGCACAGAGCCCCACATTTTATGTTGCCCTGGAGAGCTTGCAGAGCACTGGGGAAAAGCAGGCAGAGAATTCCCTGCTAGCACCTTCTCTGTGCCTGGGAAGGAGAAGTGTTCACATTGCTTCGCAGAATCGCGTTTGTGCAGAAAACACTAACACTTGTTCAGAAGGAAAGAAAGCACAGAGCCCCAGATTTTATGTTGCCCTGGAGAGCTTGCAGAGCACTGGGGAAAGGCAGGCAGAGAATTCCCTGCTAGCACCTTCTCTGTGCCTGGGAAGGAGAAGTGTTCACATTGCTTCGCAGAATCGCGTTTGTGCAGAAAACACTAACACTTGTTCAGAAGGAAAGAAAGCACAGAGCCCCAGATTTTATGTTGCCCTGGAGAGCTTGCAGAGCACTGGGGAAAGGCAGGCAGAGAATTCCCTGCTAGCACCTTCTCTGTGCCTGGGAAGCACAAGTGTTCCCATTGCTTCGCAGAATCGCGTTTGTGCAGAAAACACTAACACTTGTTCAGAAGGAAAGAAAGCACAGAGCCCCAGATTTTATGTTGCCCTGGAGAGCTTGCAGAGCACTGGGGAAAGGCAGGCAGAGAATTCCCTGCTAGCACCTTCTCTGTGCCTGGGAAGGAGAAGTGTTCACATTGCTTCGCAGAATCGCGTTTGTGCAGAAAACACTAACACTTGTTCAGAAGGAAAGAAAGCACAGAGCCCCACATTTTATGTTGCCCTGGAGAGCTTGCAGAGCACTGGGGAAAGGCAGGCAGAGAATTCCCTGCTAGCACCTTCTCTGTGCCTGGGAAGGAGAAGTGTTCACATTGCTTCGCAGAATCGCGTTTGTGCAGAAAACACTAACACTTGTTCAGAAGGAAAGAAAGCACAGAGCCCCAGATTTTATGTTGCCCTGGAGAGCTTGCAGAGCACTGGGGAAAGGCAGGCAGAGAATTCCCTGCTAGCACCTTCTCTGTGCCTGGGAAGGAGAAGTGTTGCCATTGCTTCGCAGAATCGCGTTTGTGCAGAAAACACTAACACTTGTTCAGAAGGAAAGAAAGCACAGAGCCCCAGATTTTATGTTGCCCTGGAGAGCTTGCAGAGCACTGGGGAAAGGCAGGCAGAGAATTCCCTGCTAGCACCTTCTCTGTGCCTGGGAAGCACAAGTGTTCACATTGCTTCGCAGAATCGCGTTTGTGCAGAAAACACTAACACTTGTTCAGAAGGAAAGAAAGCACAGAGCCCCACATTTTATGTTGCCCTGGAGAGCTTGCAGAGCACTGGGGAAAGGCAGGCAGAGAATTCCCTGCTAGCACCTTCTCTGTGCCTGGGAAGCACAAGTGTTCACATTGCTTCGCAGAATCGTGTTTGTGCAGAAAACACTAACACTTGTTCAGAAGGAAAGAAAGCACAGAGCCCCAGATTTTATGTTGCCCTGGAGAGCTTGCAGAGCACTGGGGAAAGGCAGGCAGAGAATTCCCTGCTAGCACCTTCTCTGTGCCTGGGAAGCACAAGTGTTCCCATTGCTTCGCAGAATCGCGTTTGTGCAGAAAACACTAACACTTGTTCAGAAGGAAAGAAAGCACAGAGCCCCAGATTTTATGTTGCCCTGGAGAGCTTGCAGAGCACTGGGGAAAAGCAGGCAGAGAATTCCCTGCTAGCACCTTCTCTGTGCCTGGGAAGCACAAGTGTTCCCATTGCTTCGCAGAATCGCGTTTGTGCAGAAAACACTAACACTTGTTCAGAAGGAAAGAAAGCACAGTGCCCCACATTTTATGTTGCCCTGGAGAGCTTGCAGAGCACTGGGGAAAGGCAGGCAGAGAATTCCCTGCTAGCACCTTCTCTGTGCCTGGGAAGGAGAAGTGTTCACATTGCTTCGCAGAATCGCGTTTGTGCAGAAAACACTAACACTTGTCCAGAAGGAAAGAAAGCACAGAGCCCCACATTTTATGTTGCCCTGGAGAGCTTGCAGAGCACTGGGGAAAAGCAGGCAGAGAATTCCCTGCTAGCACCTTCTCTGTGCCTGGGAAGCACAAGTGTTCACATTGCTTCGCAGAATCGCGTTTGTGCAGAAAACACTAACACTTGTTCAGAAGGAAAGAAAGCACAGAGCCCCACATTTTATGTTGCCCTGGAGAGCTTGCAGAGCACTGGGGAAAGGCAGGCAGAGAATTCCCTGCTAGCACCTTCTCTGTGCCTGGGAAGGAGAAGTGTTCACATTGCTTCGCAGAATCGCGTTTGTGCAGAAAACACTAACACTTGTTCAGAAGGAAAGAAAGCACAGAGCCCCACATTTTATGTTGCCCTGGAGAGCTTGCAGAGCACTGGGGAAAGGCAGGCAGAGAATTCCCTGCTAGCACCTTCTCTGTGCCTGGGAAGGAGAAGTGTTCACATTGCTTCGCAGAATCGCGTTTGTGCAGAAAACACTAACACTTGTTCAGAAGGAAAGAAAGCACAGAGCCCCACATTTTATGTTGCCCTGGAGAGCTTGCAGAGCACTGGGGAAAGGCAGGCAGAGAATTCCCTGCTAGCACCTTCTCTGTGCCTGGGAAGCAGAAGTGTTCACATTGCTTCGCAGAATCGCGTTTGTGCAGAAAACACTAACACTTGTTCAGAAGGAAAGAAAGCACAGAGCCCCACATTTTATGTTGCCCTGGAGAGCTTGCAGAGCACTGGGGAAAAGCAGGCAGAGAATTCCCTGCTAGCACCTTCTCTGTGCCTGGGAAGCACAAGTGTTCCCATTGCTTCGCAGAATCGCGTTTGTGCAGAAAACACTAACACTTGTTCAGAAGGAAAGAAAGCACAGAGCCCCACATTTTATGTTGCCCTGGAGAGCTTGCAGAGCACTGGGGAAAGGCAGGCAGAGAATTCCCTGCTAGCACCTTCTCTGTGCCTGGGAAGCACAAGTGTTCACATTGCTTCGCAGAATCGCGTTTGTGCAGAAAACACTAACACTTGTTCAGAAGGAAAGAAAGCACAGAGCACCACATTTTATGTTGCCCTGGAGAGCTTGCAGAGCACTGGGGAAAGGCAGGCAGAGAATTCCCTGCTAGCACCTTCTCTGTGCCTGGGAAGGAGAAGTGTTCACATTGCTTCGCAGAATCGCGTTTGTGCAGAAAACACTAACACTTGTCCAGAAGGAAAGAAAGCACAGAGCCCCACATTTTATGTTGCCCTGGAGAGCTTGCAGAGCACTGGGGAAAGGCAGGCAGAGAATTCCCTGCTAGCACCTTCTCTGTGCCTGGGAAGCACAAGTGTTCCCATTGCTTCGCAGAATCGCGTTTGTGCAGAAAACACTAACACTTGTTCAGAAGGAAAGAAAGCACAGTGCCCCACATTTTATGTTGCCCTGCAGAGCTTGCAGAGCACTGGGGAAAGGCAGGCAGAGAATTCCCTGCTAGCACCTTCTCTGTGCCTGGGAAGGAGAAGTGTTCACATTGCTTCGCAGAATCGCGTTTGTGCAGAAAACACTAACACTTGTCCAGAAGGAAAGAAAGCACAGAGCCCCACATTTTATGTTGCCCTGGAGAGCTTGCAGAGCACTGGGGAAAGGCAGGCAGAGAATTCCCTGCTAGCACCTTCTCTGTGCCTGGGAAGCACAAGTGTTCACATTGCTTCGCAGAATCGCGTTTGTGCAGAAAACACTAACACTTGTTCAGAAGGAAAGAAAGCACAGAGCCCCACATTTTATGTTGCCCTGGAGAGCTTGCAGAGCACTGGGGAAAGGCAGGCAGAGAATTCCCTGCTAGCACCTTCTCTGTGCCTGGGAAGCACAAGTGTTCACATTGCTTCGCAGAATCGCGTTTGTGCAGAAAACACTAACACTTGTTCAGAAGGAAAGAAAGCACAGAGCCCCACATTTTATGTTGCCCTGGAGAGCTTGCAGAGCACTGGGGAAAGGCAGGCAGAGAATTCCCTGCTAGCACCTTCTCTGTGCCTGGGAAGCACAAGTGTTCACATTGCTTCGCAGAATCGTGTTTGTGCAGAAAACACTAACACTTGTTCAGAAGGAAAGAAAGCACAGAGCCCCAGATTTTATGTTGCCCTGGAGAGCTTGCAGAGCACTGGGGAAAGGCAGGCAGAGAATTCCCTGCTAGCACCTTCTCTGTGCCTGGGAAGCACAAGTGTTCACATTGCTTCGCAGAATCGCGTTTGTGCAGAAAACACTAACACTTGTTCAGAAGGAAAGAAAGCACAGAGCCCCAGATTTTATGTTGCCCTGGAGAGCTTGCAGAGCACTGGGGAAAAGCAGGCAGAGAATTCCCTGCTAGCACCTTCTCTGTGCCTGGGAAGCACAAGTGTTCCCATTGCTTCGCAGAATCGCGTTTGTGCAGAAAACACTAACACTTGTTCAGAAGGAAAGAAAGCACAGTGCCCCACATTTTATGTTGCCCTGGAGAGCTTGCAGAGCACTGGGGAAAGGCAGGCAGAGAATTCCCTGCTAGCACCTTCTCTGTGCCTGGGAAGGAGAAGTGTTCACATTGCTTCGCAGAATCGCGTTTGTGCAGAAAACACTAACACTTGTCCAGAAGGAAAGAAAGCACAGAGCCCCACATTTTATGTTGCCCTGGAGAGCTTGCAGAGCACTGGGGAAAAGCAGGCAGAGAATTCCCTGCTAGCACCTTCTCTGTGCCTGGGAAGCACAAGTGTTCACATTGCTTCGCAGAATCGCGTTTGTGCAGAAAACACTAACACTTGTTCAGAAGGAAAGAAAGCACAGAGCCCCAGATTTTATGTTGCCCTGGAGAGCTTGCAGAGCACTGGGGAAAGGCAGGCAGAGAATTCCCTGCTAGCACCTTCTCTGTGCCTGGGAAGGAGAAGTGTTCACATTGCTTCGCAGAATCGCGTTTGTGCAGAAAACACTAACACTTGTTCAGAAGGAAAGAAAGCACAGAGCCCCACATTTTATGTTGCCCTGGAGAGCTTGCAGAGCACTGGGGAAAGGCAGGCAGAGAATTCCCTGCTAGCACCTTCTCTGTGCCTGGGAAGCACAAGTGTTCACATTGCTTCGCAGAATCGCGTTTGTGCAGAAAACACTAACACTTGTTCAGAAGGAAAGAAAGCACAGAGCCCCACATTTTATGTTGCCCTGGAGAGCTTGCAGAGCACTGGGGAAAGGCAGGCAGAGAATTCCCTGCTAGCACCTTCTCTGTGCCTGGGAAGCACAAGTGTTCCCATTGCTTCGCAGAATCGCGTTTGTCCAGAAAACACTAACACTTGTTCAGAAGGAAAGAAAGCACAGAGCCCCAGATTTTATGTTGCCCTGGAGAGCTTGCAGAGCACTGGGGAAAAGCAGGCAGAGAATTCCCTGCTAGCACCTTCTCTGTGCCTGGGAAGCACAAGTGTTCCCATTGCTTCGCAGAATCGCGTTTGTGCAGAAAACACTAACACTTGTTCAGAAGGAAAGAAAGCACAGTGCCCCACATTTTATGTTGCCCTGGAGAGCTTGCAGAGCACTGGGGAAAGGCAGGCAGAGAATTCCCTGCTAGCACCTTCTCTGTGCCTGGGAAGGAGAAGTGTTCACATTGCTTCGCAGAATCGCGTTTGTGCAGAAAACACTAACACTTGTCCAGAAGGAAAGAAAGCACAGAGCCCCACATTTTATGTTGCCCTGGAGAGCTTGCAGAGCACTGGGGAAAAGCAGGCAGAGAATTCCCTGCTAGCACCTTCTCTGTGCCTGGGAAGCACAAGTGTTCCCATTGCTTCGCAGAATCGCGTTTGTGCAGAAAACACTAACACTTGTTCAGAAGGAAAGAAAGCACAGAGCCCCAGATTTTATGTTGCCCTGGAGAGCGTGCAGAGCACTGGGGAAAAGCAGGCAGAGAATTCCCTGCTAGCACCTTCTCTGTGCCTGGGAAGCACAAGTGTTCCCATTGCTTCGCAGAATCGCGTTTGTGCAGAAAACACTAACACTTGTTCAGAAGGAAAGAAAGCACAGTGCCCCACATTTTATGTTGCCCTGGAGAGCTTGCAGAGCACTGGGGAAAAGCAGGCAGAGAATTCCCTGCTAGCACCTTCTCTGTGCCTGGGAAGGAGAAGTGTTCACATTGCTTCGCAGAATCGCGTTTGTGCAGAAAACACTAACACTTGTCCAGAAGGAAAGAAAGCACAGAGCCCCAGATTTTATGTTGCCCTGGAGAGCTTGCAGAGCACTGGGGAAAAGCAGGCAGAGAATTCCCTGCTAGCACCTTCTCTGTGCCTGGGAAGCACAAGTGTTCCCATTGCTTCGCAGAATCGCGTTTGTGCAGAAAACACTAACACTTGTTCAGAAGGAAAGAAAGCACAGAGCCCCAGATTTTATGTTGCCCTGGAGAGCTTGCAGAGCACTGGGGAAAGGCAGGCAGAGAATTCCCTGCTAGCACCTTCTCTGTGCCTGGGAAGGAGAAGTGTTCACATTGCTTCGCAGAATCGCGTTTGTGCAGAAAACACTAACACTTGTTCAGAAGGAAAGAAAGCACAGAGCCCCAGATTTTATGTTGCCCTGGAGAGCTTGCAGAGCACTGGGGAAAGGCAGGCAGAGAATTCCCTGCTAGCACCTTCTCTGTGCCTGGGAAGGAGAAGTGTTCACATTGCTTCGCAGAATCGCGTTTGTGCAGAAAACACTAACACTTGTTCAGAAGGAAAGAAAGCACAGAGCCCCACATTTTATGTTGCCCTGGAGAGCTTGCAGAGCACTGGGGAAAAGCAGGCAGAGAATTCCCTGCTAGCACCTTCTCTGTGCCTGGGAAGCACAAGTGTTCACATTGCTTCGCAGAATCGCGTTTGTGCAGAAAACACTAACACTTGTTCAGAAGGAAAGAAAGCACAGAGCCCCACATTTTATGTTGCCCTGGAGAGCTTGCAGAGCACTGGGGAAAGGCAGGCAGAGAATTCCCTGCTAGCACCTTCTCTGTGCCTGGGAAGCACAAGTGTTCACATTGCTTCGCAGAATCGCGTTTGTGCAGAAAACACTAACACTTGTTCAGAAGGAAAGAAAGCCCAGAGCCCCACATTTTATGTTGCCCTGGAGAGCTTGCAGAGCACTGGGGAAAGGCAGGCAGAGAATTCCCTGCTAGCACCTTCTCTGTGCCTGGGAAGCACAAGTGTTCCCATTGCTTCGCAGAATCGCGTTTGTGCAGAAAACACTAACACTTGTTCAGAAGGAAAGAAAGCACAGTGCCCCACATTTTATGTTGCCCTGGAGAGCTTGCAGAGCACTGGGGAAAGGCAGGCAGAGAATTCCCTGCTAGCACCTTCTCTGTGCCTGGGAAGCACAAGTGTTCACATTGCTTCGCAGAATCGTGTTTGTGCAGAAAACACTAACACTTGTTCAGAAGGAAAGAAAGCACAGAGCCCCAGATTTTATGTTGCCCTGGAGAGCTTGCAGAGCACTGGGGAAAGGCAGGCAGAGAATTCCCTGCTAGCACCTTCTCTGTGCCTGGGAAGCACAAGTGTTCCCATTGCTTCGCAGAATCGCGTTTGTGCAGAAAACACTAACACTTGTTCAGAAGGAAAGAAAGCACAGTGCCCCACATTTTATGTTGCCCTGGAGAGCTTGCAGAGCACTGGGGAAAGGCAGGCAGAGAATTCCCTGCTAGCACCTTCTCTGTGCCTGGGAAGGAGAAGTGTTCACATTGCTTCGCAGAATCGCGTTTGTGCAGAAAACACTAACACTTGTCCAGAAGGAAAGAAAGCACAGAGCCCCACATTTTATGTTGCCCTGGAGAGCTTGCAGAGCACTGGGGAAAAGCAGGCAGAGAATTCCCTGCTAGCACCTTCTCTGTGCCTGGGAAGCACAAGTGTTCACATTGCTTCGCAGAATCGCGTTTGTGCAGAAAACACTAACACTTGTTCAGAAGGAAAGAAAGCACAGAGCCCCAGATTTTATGTTGCCCTGGAGAGCTTGCAGAGCACTGGGGAAAGGCAGGCAGAGAATTCCCTGCTAGCACCTTCTCTGTGCCTGGGAAGGAGAAGTGTTCACATTGCTTCGCAGAATCGCGTTTGTGCAGAAAACACTAACACTTGTTCAGAAGGAAAGAAAGCACAGAGCCCCAGATTTTATGTTGCCCTGGAGAGCTTGCAGAGCACTGGGGAAAGGCAGGCAGAGAATTCCCTGCTAGCACCTTCTCTGTGCCTGGGAAGCACAAGTGTTCACATTGCTTCGCAGAATCGCGTTTGTGCAGAAAACACTAACACTTGTTCAGAAGGAAAGAAAGCACAGAGCCCCACATTTTATGTTGCCCTGGAGAGCTTGCAGAGCACTGGGGAAAGGCAGGCAGAGAATTCCCTGCTAGCACCTTCTCTGTGCCTGGGAAGCAGAAGTGTTCACATTGCTTCGCAGAATCGCGTTTGTGCAGAAAACACTAACACTTGTTCAGAAGGAAAGAAAGCACAGAGCCCCACATTTTATGTTGCCCTGGAGAGCTTGCAGAGCACTGGGGAAAGGCAGGCAGAGAATTCCCTGCTAGCACCTTCTCTGTGCCTGGGAAGCACAAGTGTTCCCATTGCTTCGCAGAATCGCGTTTGTGCAGAAAACACTAACACTTGTTCAGAAGGAAAGAAAGCACAGAGCCCCACATTTTATGTTGCCCTGGAGAGCTTGCAGAGCACTGGGGAAAGGCAGGCAGAGAATTCCCTGCTAGCACCTTCTCTGTGCCTGGGAAGCACAAGTGTTCCCATTGCTTCGCAGAATCGCGTTTGTGCAGAAAACACTAACACTTGTTCAGAAGGAAAGAAAGCACAGAGCCCCAGATTTTATGTTGCCCTGGAGAGCTTGCAGAGCACTGGGGAAAAGCAGGCAGAGAATTCCCTGCTAGCACCTTCTCTGTGCCTGGGAAGGAGAAGTGTTCACATTGCTTCGCAGAATCGCGTTTGTGCAGAAAACACTAACACTTGTTCAGAAGGAAAGAAAGCACAGTGCCCCACATTTTATGTTGCCCTGGAGAGCTTGCAGAGCACTGGGGAAAGGCAGGCAGAGAATTCCCTGCTAGCACCTTCTCTGTGCCTGGGAAGCACAAGTGTTCCCATTGCTTCGCAGAATCGCGTTTGTGCAGAAAACACTAACACTTGTTCAGAAGGAAAGAAAGCACAGAGCCCCAGATTTTATGTTGCCCTGGAGAGCTTGCAGAGCACTGGGGAAAAGCAGGCAGAGAATTCCCTGCTAGCACCTTCTCTGTGCCTGGGAAGCACAAGTGTTCCCATTGCTTCGCAGAATCGCGTTTGTGCAGAAAACACTAACACTTGTTCAGAAGGAAAGAAAGCACAGAGCCCCAGATTTTATGTTGCCCTGGAGAGCTTGCAGAGCACTGGGGAAAGGCAGGCAGAGAATTCCCTGCTAGCACCTTCTCTGTGCCTGGGAAGGAGAAGTGTTCACATTGCTTCGCAGAATCGCGTTTGTGCAGAAAACACTAACACTTGTTCAGAAGGAAAGAAAGCACAGAGCCCCAGATTTTATGTTGCCCTGGAGAGCTTGCAGAGCACTGGGGAAAGGCAGGCAGAGAATTCCCTGCTAGCACCTTCTCTGTGCCTGGGAAGGAGAAGTGTTCACATTGCTTCGCAGAATCGCGTTTGTGCAGAAAACACTAACACTTGTTCAGAAGGAAAGAAAGCACAGAGCCCCACATTTTATGTTGCCCTGGAGAGCTTGCAGAGCACTGGGGAAAAGCAGGCAGAGAATTCCCTGCTAGCACCTTCTCTGTGCCTGGGAAGCACAAGTGTTCCCATTGCTTCGCAGAATCGCGTTTGTGCAGAAAACACTAACACTTGTTCAGAAGGAAAGAAAGCACAGAGCCCCACATTTTATGTTGCCCTGGAGAGCTTGCAGAGCACTGGGGAAAGGCAGGCAGAGAATTCCCTGCTAGAACCTTCTCTGTGCCTGGGAAGCACAAGTGTTCACATTGCTTCGCAGAATCGCGTTTGTGCAGAAAACACTAACACTTGTTCAGAAGGAAAGAAAGCCCAGAGCCCCACATTTTATGTTGCCCTGGAGAGCTTGCAGAGCACTGGGGAAAGGCAGGCAGAGAATTCCCTGCTAGCACCTTCTCTGTGCCTGGGAAGCACAAGTGTTCACATTGCTTCGCAGAATCGCGTTTGTGCAGAAAACACTAACACTTGTTCAGAAGGAAAGAAAGCACAGAGCCCCACATTTTATGTTGCCCTGGAGAGCTTGCAGAGCACTGGGGAAAGGCAGGCAGAGAATTCCCTGCTAGCACCTTCTCTGTGCCTGGGAAGGAGAAGTGTTCACATTGCTTCGCAGAATCGCGTTTGTGCAGAAAACACTAACACTTGTTCAGAAGGAAAGAAAGCACAGAGCCCCAGATTTTATGTTGCCCTGGAGAGCTTGCAGAGCACTGGGGAAAGGCAGGCAGAGAATTCCCTGCTAGCACCTTCTCTGTGCCTGGGAAGCACAAGTGTTCACATTGCTTCGCAGAATCGCGTTTGTGCAGAAAACACTAACACTTGTTCAGAAGGAAAGAAAGCACAGAGCCCCACATTTTATGTTGCCCTGGAGAGCTTGCAGAGCACTGGGGAAAGGCAGGCAGAGAATTCCCTGCTAGCACCTTCTCTGTGCCTGGGAAGCAGAAGTGTTCACATTGCTTCGCAGAATCGCGTTTGTGCAGAAAACACTAACACTTGTTCAGAAGGAAAGAAAGCACAGAGCCCCACATTTTATGTTGCCCTGGAGAGCTTGCAGAGCACTGGGGA
The DNA here is from genome assembly GCA_030819815.1 of Strix occidentalis. Lineage (NCBI taxonomy): Eukaryota > Metazoa > Chordata > Aves > Strigiformes > Strigidae > Strix > Strix occidentalis. The sequence continues at coordinate 27,260 of JASWHU010000578.1, read as the reverse complement.
AAGGCAGGCAGAGAATTCCCTGCTAGCACCTTCTCTGTGCCTGGGAAGCACAAGTGTTCCCATTGCTTCGCAGAATCGCGTTTGTGCAGAAAACACTAACACTTGTTCAGAAGGAAAGAAAGCACAGAGCCCCAGATTTTATGTTGCCCTGGAGAGCTTGCAGAGCACTGGGGAAAGGCAGGCAGAGAATTCCCTGCTAGCACCTTCTCTGTGCCTGGGAAGCACAAGTGTTCCCATTGCTTCGCAGAATCGCGTTTGTGCAGAAAACACTAACACTTGTTCAGAAGGAAAGAAAGCACAGAGCCCCAGATTTTATGTTGCCCTGGAGAGCTTGCAGAGCACTGGGGAAAAGCAGGCAGAGAATTCCCTGCTAGCACCTTCTCTGTGCCTGGGAAGGAGAAGTGTTCACATTGCTTCGCAGAATCGCGTTTGTGCAGAAAACACTAACACTTGTTCAGAAGGAAAGAAAGCACAGTGCCCCACATTTTATGTTGCCCTGGAGAGCTTGCAGAGCACTGGGGAAAGGCAGGCAGAGAATTCCCTGCTAGCACCTTCTCTGTGCCTGGGAAGCACAAGTGTTCCCATTGCTTCGCAGAATCGCGTTTGTGCAGAAAACACTAACACTTGTTCAGAAGGAAAGAAAGCACAGAGCCCCAGATTTTATGTTGCCCTGGAGAGCTTGCAGAGCACTGGGGAAAAGCAGGCAGAGAATTCCCTGCTAGCACCTTCTCTGTGCCTGGGAAGCACAAGTGTTCCCATTGCTTCGCAGAATCGCGTTTGTGCAGAAAACACTAACACTTGTTCAGAAGGAAAGAAAGCACAGAGCCCCAGATTTTATGTTGCCCTGGAGAGCTTGCAGAGCACTGGGGAAAGGCAGGCAGAGAATTCCCTGCTAGCACCTTCTCTGTGCCTGGGAAGGAGAAGTGTTCACATTGCTTCGCAGAATCGCGTTTGTGCAGAAAACACTAACACTTGTTCAGAAGGAAAGAAAGCACAGAGCCCCAGATTTTATGTTGCCCTGGAGAGCTTGCAGAGCACTGGGGAAAGGCAGGCAGAGAATTCCCTGCTAGCACCTTCTCTGTGCCTGGGAAGGAGAAGTGTTCACATTGCTTCGCAGAATCGCGTTTGTGCAGAAAACACTAACACTTGTTCAGAAGGAAAGAAAGCACAGAGCCCCACATTTTATGTTGCCCTGGAGAGCTTGCAGAGCACTGGGGAAAAGCAGGCAGAGAATTCCCTGCTAGCACCTTCTCTGTGCCTGGGAAGCACAAGTGTTCCCATTGCTTCGCAGAATCGCGTTTGTGCAGAAAACACTAACACTTGTTCAGAAGGAAAGAAAGCACAGAGCCCCACATTTTATGTTGCCCTGGAGAGCTTGCAGAGCACTGGGGAAAGGCAGGCAGAGAATTCCCTGCTAGCACCTTCTCTGTGCCTGGGAAGCACAAGTGTTCACATTGCTTCGCAGAATCGCGTTTGTGCAGAAAACACTAACACTTGTTCAGAAGGAAAGAAAGCCCAGAGCCCCACATTTTATGTTGCCCTGGAGAGCTTGCAGAGCACTGGGGAAAGGCAGGCAGAGAATTCCCTGCTAGCACCTTCTCTGTGCCTGGGAAGCACAAGTGTTCACATTGCTTCGCAGAATCGCGTTTGTGCAGAAAACACTAACACTTGTTCAGAAGGAAAGAAAGCACAGAGCCCCAGATTTTATGTTGCCCTGGAGAGCTTGCAGAGCACTGGGGAAAGGCAGGCAGAGAATTCCCTGCTAGCACCTTCTCTGTGCCTGGGAAGGAGAAGTGTTCACATTGCTTCGCAGAATCGCGTTTGTGCAGAAAACACTAACACTTGTTCAGAAGGAAAGAAAGCACAGAGCCCCAGATTTTATGTTGCCCTGGAGAGCTTGCAGAGCACTGGGGAAAGGCAGGCAGAGAATTCCCTGCTAGCACCTTCTCTGTGCCTGGGAAGCACAAGTGTTCACATTGCTTCGCAGAATCGTGTTTGTGCAGAAAACACTAACACTTGTTCAGAAGGAAAGAAAGCACAGAGCCCCACATTTTATGTTGCCCTGGAGAGCTTGCAGAGCACTGGGGAAAGGCAGGCAGAGAATTCCCTGCTAGCACCTTCTCTGTGCCTGGGAAGCACAAGTGTTCACATTGCTTCGCAGAATCGCGTTTGTGCAGAAAACACTAACACTTGTTCAGAAGGAAAGAAAGCACAGAGCCCCAGATTTTATGTTGCCCTGGAGAGCTTGCAGAGCACTGGGGAAAAGCAGGCAGAGAATTCCCTGCTAGCACCTTCTCTGTGCCTGGGAAGCACAAGTGTTCCCATTGCTTCGCAGAATCGCGTTTGTGCAGAAAACACTAACACTTGTTCAGAAGGAAAGAAAGCACAGTGCCCCACATTTTATGTTGCCCTGGAGAGCTTGCAGAGCACTGGGGAAAGGCAGGCAGAGAATTCCCTGCTAGCACCTTCTCTGTGCCTGGGAAGGAGAAGTGTTCACATTGCTTCGCAGAATCGCGTTTGTGCAGAAAACACTAACACTTGTCCAGAAGGAAAGAAAGCACAGAGCCCCACATTTTATGTTGCCCTGGAGAGCTTGCAGAGCACTGGGGAAAAGCAGGCAGAGAATTCCCTGCTAGCACCTTCTCTGTGCCTGGGAAGGAGAAGTGTTCACATTGCTTCGCAGAATCGCGTTTGTGCAGAAAACACTAACACTTGTTCAGAAGGAAAGAAAGCACAGAGCCCCAGATTTTATGTTGCCCTGGAGAGCTTGCAGAGCACTGGGGAAAGGCAGGCAGAGAATTCCCTGCTAGCACCTTCTCTGTGCCTGGGAAGGAGAAGTGTTCACATTGCTTCGCAGAATCGCGTTTGTGCAGAAAACACTAACACTTGTTCAGAAGGAAAGAAAGCACAGAGCCCCACATTTTATGTTGCCCTGGAGAGCTTGCAGAGCACTGGGGAAAGGCAGGCAGAGAATTCCCTGCTAGCACCTTCTCTGTGCCTGGGAAGCACAAGTGTTCACATTGCTTCGCAGAATCGCGTTTGTGCAGAAAACACTAACACTTGTTCAGAAGGAAAGAAAGCACAGAGCCCCAGATTTTATGTTGCCCTGGAGAGCTTGCAGAGCACTGGGGAAAGGCAGGCAGAGAATTCCCTGCTAGCACCTTCTCTGTGCCTGGGAAGGAGAAGTGTTCACATTGCTTCGCAGAATCGCGTTTGTGCAGAAAACACTAACACTTGTTCAGAAGGAAAGAAAGCACAGAGCCCCACATTTTATGTTGCCCTGGAGAGCTTGCAGAGCACTGGGGAAAGGCAGGCAGAGAATTCCCTGCTAGCACCTTCTCTGTGCCTGGGAAGGAGAAGTGTTCACATTGCTTCGCAGAATCGCGTTTGTGCAGAAAACACTAACACTTGTTCAGAAGGAAAGAAAGCACAGAGCCCCAGATTTTATGTTGCCCTGGAGAGCTTGCAGAGCACTGGGGAAAGGCAGGCAGAGAATTCCCTGCTAGCACCTTCTCTGTGCCTGGGAAGCACAAGTGTTCCCATTGCTTCGCAGAATCGCGTTTGTGCAGAAAACACTAACACTTGTTCAGAAGGAAAGAAAGCACAGAGCCCCAGATTTTATGTTGCCCTGGAGAGCTTGCAGAGCACTGGGGAAAGGCAGGCAGAGAATTCCCTGCTAGCACCTTCTCTGTGCCTGGGAAGCACAAGTGTTCACATTGCTTCGCAGAATCGCGTTTGTGCAGAAAACACTAACACTTGTTCAGAAGGAAAGAAAGCACAGAGCCCCACATTTTATGTTGCCCTGGAGAGCTTGCAGAGCACTGGGGAAAGGCAGGCAGAGAATTCCCTGCTAGCACCTTCTCTGTGCCTGGGAAGCACAAGTGTTCACATTGCTTCGCAGAATCGTGTTTGTGCAGAAAACACTAACACTTGTTCAGAAGGAAAGAAAGCACAGAGCCCCAGATTTTATGTTGCCCTGGAGAGCTTGCAGAGCACTGGGGAAAGGCAGGCAGAGAATTCCCTGCTAGCACCTTCTCTGTGCCTGGGAAGCACAAGTGTTCCCATTGCTTCGCAGAATCGCGTTTGTGCAGAAAACACTAACACTTGTTCAGAAGGAAAGAAAGCACAGAGCCCCACATTTTATGTTGCCCTGGAGAGCTTGCAGAGCACTGGGGAAAAGCAGGCAGAGAATTCCCTGCTAGCACCTTCTCTGTGCCTGGGAAGCACAAGTGTTCCCATTGCTTCGCAGAATCGCGTTTGTGCAGAAAACACTAACACTTGTTCAGAAGGAAAGAAAGCACAGTGCCCCACATTTTATGTTGCCCTGGAGAGCTTGCAGAGCACTGGGGAAAGGCAGGCAGAGAATTCCCTGCTAGCACCTTCTCTGTGCCTGGGAAGGAGAAGTGTTCACATTGCTTCGCAGAATCGCGTTTGTGCAGAAAACACTAACACTTGTCCAGAAGGAAAGAAAGCACAGAGCCCCACATTTTATGTTGCCCTGGAGAGCTTGCAGAGCACTGGGGAAAAGCAGGCAGAGAATTCCCTGCTAGCACCTTCTCTCTGCCTGGGAAGCACAAGTGTTCACATTGCTTCGCAGAATCGCGTTTGTGCAGAAAACACTAACACTTGTTCAGAAGGAAAGAAAGCACAGAGCCCCACATTTTATGTTGCCCTGGAGAGCTTGCAGAGCACTGGGGAAAGGCAGGCAGAGAATTCCCTGCTAGCACCTTCTCTGTGCCTGGGAAGGAGAAGTGTTCCCATTGCTTCGCAGAATCGCGTTTGTGCAGAAAACACTAACACTTGTTCAGAAGGAAAGAAAGCACAGAGCCCCACATTTTATGTTGCCCTGGAGAGCTTGCAGAGCACTGGGGAAAGGCAGGCAGAGAATTCCCTGCTAGCACCTTCTCTGTGCCTGGGAAGCACAAGTGTTCCCATTGCTTCGCAGAATCGCGTTTGTGCAGAAAACACTAACACTTGTTCAGAAGGAAAGAAAGCACAGAGCCCCACATTTTATGTTGCCCTGGAGAGCTTGCAGAGCACTGGGGAAAGGCAGGCAGAGAATTCCCTGCTAGCACCTTCTCTGTGCCTGGGAAGCACAAGTGTTCCCATTGCTTCGCAGAATCGCGTTTGTGCAGAAAACACTAACACTTGTTCAGAAGGAAAGAAAGCACAGAGCCCCACATTTTATGTTGCCCTGGAGAGCTTGCAGAGCACTGGGGAAAGGCAGGCAGAGAATTCCCTGCTAGCACCTTCTCTGTGCCTGGGAAGCACAAGTGTTCACATTGCTTCGCAGAATCGCGTTTGTGCAGAAAACACTAACACTTGTTCAGAAGGAAAGAAAGCACAGAGCCCCAGATTTTATGTTGCCCTGGAGAGCTTGCAGAGCACTGGGGAAAGGCAGGCAGAGAATTCCCTGCTAGCACCTTCTCTGTGCCTGGGAAGCACAAGTGTTCACATTGCTTCGCAGAATCGCGTTTGTGCAGAAAACACTAACACTTGTTCAGAAGGAAAGAAAGCACAGAGCCCCACATTTTATGTTGCCCTGGAGAGCTTGCAGAGCACTGGGGAAAGGCAGGCAGAGAATTCCCTGCTAGCACCTTCTCTGTGCCTGGGAAGCACAAGTGTTCACATTGCTTCGCAGAATCGTGTTTGTGCAGAAAACACTAACACTTGTTCAGAAGGAAAGAAAGCACAGAGCCCCAGATTTTATGTTGCCCTGGAGAGCTTGCAGAGCACTGGGGAAAGGCAGGCAGAGAATTCCCTGCTAGCACCTTCTCTGTGCCTGGGAAGCACAAGTGTTCCCATTGCTTCGCAGAATCGCGTTTGTGCAGAAAACACTAACACTTGTTCAGAAGGAAAGAAAGCACAGTGCCCCACATTTTATGTTGCCCTGGAGAGCTTGCAGAGCACTGGGGAAAGGCAGGCAGAGAATTCCCTGCTAGCACCTTCTCTGTGCCTGGGAAGGAGAAGTGTTCACATTGCTTCGCAGAATCGCGTTTGTGCAGAAAACACTAACACTTGTCCAGAAGGAAAGAAAGCACAGAGCCCCACATTTTATGTTGCCCTGGAGAGCTTGCAGAGCACTGGGGAAAGGCAGGCAGAGAATTCCCTGCTAGCACCTTCTCTGTGCCTGGGAAGCACAAGTGTTCACATTGCTTCGCAGAATCGCGTTTGTGCAGAAAACACTAACACTTGTTCAGAAGGAAAGAAAGCACAGAGCCCCACATTTTATGTTGCCCTGGAGAGCTTGCAGAGCACTGGGGAAAGGCAGGCAGAGAATTCCCTGCTAGCACCTTCTCTGTGCCTGGGAAGCACAAGTGTTCACATTGCTTCGCAGAATCGCGTTTGTGCAGAAAACACTAACACTTGTTCAGAAGGAAAGAAAGCACAGAGCCCCAGATTTTATGTTGCCCTGGAGAGCTTGCAGAGCACTGGGGAAAGGCAGGCAGAGAATTCCCTGCTAGCACCTTCTCTGTGCCTGGGAAGCACAAGTGTTCACATTGCTTCGCAGAATCGTGTTTGTGCAGAAAACACTAACACTTGTTCAGAAGGAAAGAAAGCACAGAGCCCCAGATTTTATGTTGCCCTGGAGAGCTTGCAGAGCACTGGGGAAAGGCAGGCAGAGAATTCCCTGCTAGCACCTTCTCTGTGCCTGGGAAGCACAAGTGTTCACATTGCTTCGCAGAATCGCGTTTGTGCAGAAAACACTAACACTTGTTCAGAAGGAAAGAAAGCACAGAGCCCCAGATTTTATGTTGCCCTGGAGAGCTTGCAGAGCACTGGGGAAAAGCAGGCAGAGAATTCCCTGCTAGCACCTTCTCTGTGCCTGGGAAGCACAAGTGTTCCCATTGCTTCGCAGAATCGCGTTTGTGCAGAAAACACTAACACTTGTTCAGAAGGAAAGAAAGCACAGTGCCCCACATTTTATGTTGCCCTGGAGAGCTTGCAGAGCACTGGGGAAAGGCAGGCAGAGAATTCCCTGCTAGCACCTTCTCTGTGCCTGGGAAGGAGAAGTGTTCACATTGCTTCGCAGAATCGCGTTTGTGCAGAAAACACTAACACTTGTCCAGAAGGAAAGAAAGCACAGAGCCCCACATTTTATGTTGCCCTGGAGAGCTTGCAGAGCACTGGGGAAAAGCAGGCAGAGAATTCCCTGCTAGCACCTTCTCTGTGCCTGGGAAGCACAAGTGTTCCCATTGCTTCGCAGAATCGCGTTTGTGCAGAAAACACTAACACTTGTTCAGAAGGAAAGAAAGCACAGAGCCCCACATTTTATGTTGCCCTGGAGAGCTTGCAGAGCACTGGGGAAAGGCAGGCAGAGAATTCCCTGCTAGCACCTTCTCTGTGCCTGGGAAGGAGAAGTGTTCCCATTGCTTCGCAGAATCGCGTTTGTGCAGAAAACACTAACACTTGTTCAGAAGGAAAGAAAGCACAGAGCCCCAGATTTTATGTTGCCCTGGAGAGCTTGCAGAGCACTGGGGAAAGGCAGGCAGAGAATTCCCTGCTAGCACCTTCTCTGTGCCTGGGAAGGAGAAGTGTTCACATTGCTTCGCAGAATCGCGTTTGTGCAGAAAACACTAACACTTGTCCAGAAGGAAAGAAAGCACAGAGCCCCACATTTTATGTTGCCCTGGAGAGCTTGCAGAGCACTGGGGAAAAGCAGGCAGAGAATTCCCTGCTAGCACCTTCTCTGTGCCTGGGAAGCACAAGTGTTCCCATTGCTTCGCAGAATCGCGTTTGTGCAGAAAACACTAACACTTGTTCAGAAGGAAAGAAAGCACAGAGCCCCAGATTTTATGTTGCCCTGGAGAGCTTGCAGAGCACTGGGGAAAAGCAGGCAGAGAATTCCCTGCTAGCACCTTCTCTGTGCCTGGGAAGCACAAGTGTTCCCATTGCTTCGCAGAATCGCGTTTGTGCAGAAAACACTAACACTTGTTCAGAAGGAAAGAAAGCACAGAGCCCCAGATTTTATGTTGCCCTGGAGAGCTTGCAGAGCACTGGGGAAAGGCAGGCAGAGAATTCCCTGCTAGCACCTTCTCTGTGCCTGGGAAGGAGAAGTGTTCACATTGCTTCGCAGAATCGCGTTTGTGCAGAAAACACTAACACTTGTTCAGAAGGAAAGAAAGCACAGAGCCCCAGATTTTATGTTGCCCTGGAGAGCTTGCAGAGCACTGGGGAAAGGCAGGCAGAGAATTCCCTGCTAGCACCTTCTCTGTGCCTGGGAAGGAGAAGTGTTCACATTGCTTCGCAGAATCGCGTTTGTGCAGAAAACACTAACACTTGTTCAGAAGGAAAGAAAGCACAGAGCCCCACATTTTATGTTGCCCTGGAGAGCTTGCAGAGCACTGGGGAAAAGCAGGCAGAGAATTCCCTGCTAGCACCTTCTCTGTGCCTGGGAAGCACAAGTGTTCCCATTGCTTCGCAGAATCGCGTTTGTGCAGAAAACACTAACACTTGTTCAGAAGGAAAGAAAGCACAGAGCCCCACATTTTATGTTGCCCTGGAGAGCTTGCAGAGCACTGGGGAAAGGCAGGCAGAGAATTCCCTGCTAGCACCTTCTCTGTGCCTGGGAAGCACAAGTGTTCACATTGCTTCGCAGAATCGCGTTTGTGCAGAAAACACTAACACTTGTTCAGAAGGAAAGAAAGCCCAGAGCCCCACATTTTATGTTGCCCTGGAGAGCTTGCAGAGCACTGGGGAAAGGCAGGCAGAGAATTCCCTGCTAGCACCTTCTCTGTGCCTGGGAAGCACAAGTGTTCACATTGCTTCGCAGAATCGCGTTTGTGCAGAAAACACTAACACTTGTTCAGAAGGAAAGAAAGCACAGAGCCCCACATTTTATGTTGCCCTGGAGAGCTTGCAGAGCACTGGGGAAAGGCAGGCAGAGAATTCCCTGCTAGCACCTTCTCTGTGCCTGGGAAGGAGAAGTGTTCACATTGCTTCGCAGAATCGCGTTTGTGCAGAAAACACTAACACTTGTTCAGAAGGAAAGAAAGCACAGAGCCCCAGATTTTATGTTGCCCTGGAGAGCTTGCAGAGCACTGGGGAAAGGCAGGCAGAGAATTCCCTGCTAGCACCTTCTCTGTGCCTGGGAAGCACAAGTGTTCACATTGCTTCGCAGAATCGTGTTTGTGCAGAAAACACTAACACTTGTTCAGAAGGAAAGAAAGCACAGAGCCCCACATTTTATGTTGCCCTGGAGAGCTTGCAGAGCACTGGGGAAAGGCAGGCAGAGAATTCCCTGCTAGCACCTTCTCTGTGCCTGGGAAGCACAAGTGTTCACATTGCTTCGCAGAATCGCGTTTGTGCAGAAAACACTAACACTTGTTCAGAAGGAAAGAAAGCACAGAGCCCCAGATTTTATGTTGCCCTGGAGAGCTTGCAGAGCACTGGGGAAAAGCAGGCAGAGAATTCCCTGCTAGCACCTTCTCTGTGCCTGGGAAGCACAAGTGTTCCCATTGCTTCGCAGAATCGCGTTTGTGCAGAAAACACTAACACTTGTTCAGAAGGAAAGAAAGCACAGTGCCCCACATTTTATGTTGCCCTGGAGAGCTTGCAGAGCACTGGGGAAAGGCAGGCAGAGAATTCCCTGCTAGCACCTTCTCTGTGCCTGGGAAGGAGAAGTGTTCACATTGCTTCGCAGAATCGCGTTTGTGCAGAAAACACTAACACTTGTCCAGAAGGAAAGAAAGCACAGAGCCCCACATTTTATGTTGCCCTGGAGAGCTTGCAGAGCACTGGGGAAAAGCAGGCAGAGAATTCCCTGCTAGCACCTTCTCTGTGCCTGGGAAGGAGAAGTGTTCACATTGCTTCGCAGAATCGCGTTTGTGCAGAAAACACTAACACTTGTTCAGAAGGAAAGAAAGCACAGAGCCCCAGATTTTATGTTGCCCTGGAGAGCTTGCAGAGCACTGGGGAAAGGCAGGCAGAGAATTCCCTGCTAGCACCTTCTCTGTGCCTGGGAAGGAGAAGTGTTCACATTGCTTCGCAGAATCGCGTTTGTGCAGAAAACACTAACACTTGTTCAGAAGGAAAGAAAGCACAGAGCCCCACATTTTATGTTGCCCTGGAGAGCTTGCAGAGCACTGGGGAAAGGCAGGCAGAGAATTCCCTGCTAGCACCTTCTCTGTGCCTGGGAAGCACAAGTGTTCACATTGCTTCGCAGAATCGCGTTTGTGCAGAAAACACTAACACTTGTTCAGAAGGAAAGAAAGCACAGAGCCCCAGATTTTATGTTGCCCTGGAGAGCTTGCAGAGCACTGGGGAAAGGCAGGCAGAGAATTCCCTGCTAGCACCTTCTCTGTGCCTGGGAAGGAGAAGTGTTCACATTGCTTCGCAGAATCGCGTTTGTGCAGAAAACACTAACACTTGTTCAGAAGGAAAGAAAGCACAGAGCCCCACATTTTATGTTGCCCTGGAGAGCTTGCAGAGCACTGGGGAAAGGCAGGCAGAGAATTCCCTGCTAGCACCTTCTCTGTGCCTGGGAAGGAGAAGTGTTCACATTGCTTCGCAGAATCGCGTTTGTGCAGAAAACACTAACACTTGTTCAGAAGGAAAGAAAGCACAGAGCCCCAGATTTTATGTTGCCCTGGAGAGCTTGCAGAGCACTGGGGAAAGGCAGGCAGAGAATTCCCTGCTAGCACCTTCTCTGTGCCTGGGAAGCACAAGTGTTCCCATTGCTTCGCAGAATCGCGTTTGTGCAGAAAACACTAACACTTGTTCAGAAGGAAAGAAAGCACAGAGCCCCACATTTTATGTTGCCCTGGAGAGCTTGCAGAGCACTGGGGAAAGGCAGGCAGAGAATTCCCTGCTAGCACCTTCTCTGTGCCTGGGAAGCACAAGTGTTCACATTGCTTCGCAGAATCGCGTTTGTGCAGAAAACACTAACACTTGTTCAGAAGGAAAGAAAGCACAGAGCCCCACATTTTATGTTGCCCTGGAGAGCTTGCAGAGCACTGGGGAAAGGCAGGCAGAGAATTCCCTGCTAGCACCTTCTCTGTGCCTGGGAAGCACAAGTGTTCACATTGCTTCGCAGAATCGTGTTTGTGCAGAAAACACTAACACTTGTTCAGAAGGAAAGAAAGCACAGAGCCCCAGATTTTATGTTGCCCTGGAGAGCTTGCAGAGCACTGGGGAAAGGCAGGCAGAGAATTCCCTGCTAGCACCTTCTCTGTGCCTGGGAAGCACAAGTGTTCCCATTGCTTCGCAGAATCGCGTTTGTGCAGAAAACACTAACACTTGTTCAGAAGGAAAGAAAGCACAGAGCCCCAGATTTTATGTTGCCCTGCAGAGCATGCAGAGCACTGGGGAAAAGCAGGCAGAGAATTCCCTGCTAGCACCTTCTCTGTGCCTGGGAAGCACAAGTGTTCCCATTGCTTCGCAGAATCGCGTTTGTGCAGAAAACACTAACACTTGTTCAGAAGGAAAGAAAGCACAGTGCCCCACATTTTATGTTGCCCTGGAGAGCTTGCAGAGCACTGGGGAAAGGCAGGCAGAGAATTCCCTGCTAGCACCTTCTCTGTGCCTGGGAAGGAGAAGTGTTCACATTGCTTCGCAGAATCGCGTTTGTGCAGAAAACACTAACACTTGTCCAGAAGGAAAGAAAGCACAGAGCCCCACATTTTATGTTGCCCTGGAGAGCTTGCAGAGCACTGGGGAAAAGCAGGCAGAGAATTCCCTGCTAGCACCTTCTCTCTGCCTGGGAAGCACAAGTGTTCACATTGCTTCGCAGAATCGCGTTTGTGCAGAAAACACTAACACTTGTTCAGAAGGAAAGAAAGCACAGAGCCCCACATTTTATGTTGCCCTGGAGAGCTTGCAGAGCACTGGGGAAAGGCAGGCAGAGAATTCCCTGCTAGCACCTTCTCTGTGCCTGGGAAGGAGAAGTGTTCCCATTGCTTCGCAGAATCGCGTTTGTGCAGAAAACACTAACACTTGTTCAGAAGGAAAGAAAGCACAGAGCCCCACATTTTATGTTGCCCTGGAGAGCTTGCAGAGCACTGGGGAAAGGCAGGCAGAGAATTCCCTGCTAGCACCTTCTCTGTGCCTGGGAAGCACAAGTGTTCCCATTGCTTCGCAGAATCGCGTTTGTGCAGAAAACACTAACACTTGTTCAGAAGGAAAGAAAGCACAGAGCCCCACATTTTATGTTGCCCTGGAGAGCTTGCAGAGCACTGGGGAAAGGCAGGCAGAGAATTCCCTGCTAGCACCTTCTCTGTGCCTGGGAAGCAGAAGTGTTCCCATTGCTTCGCAGAATCGCGTTTGTGCAGAAAACACTAACACTTGTTCAGAAGGAAAGAAAGCACAGAGCCCCACATTTTATGTTGCCCTGGAGAGCTTGCAGAGCACTGGGGAAAAGCAGGCAGAGAATTCCCTGCTAGCACCTTCTCTGTGCCTGGGAAGCACAAGTGTTCCCATTGCTTCGCAGAATCGCGTTTGTGCAGAAAACACTAACACTTGTTCAGAAGGAAAGAAAGCACAGAGCCCCACATTTTATGTTGCCCTGGAGAGCTTGCAGAGCACTGGGGAAAGGCAGGCAGAGAATTCCCTGCTAGCACCTTCTCTGTGCCTGGGAAGCACAAGTGTTCACATTGCTTCGCAGAATCGCGTTTGTGCAGAAAACACTAACACTTGTTCAGAAGGAAAGAAAGCACAGAGCCCCACATTTTATGTTGCCCTGGAGAGCTTGCAGAGCACTGGGGAAAGGCAGGCAGAGAATTCCCTGCTAGCACCTTCTCTGTGCCTGGGAAGCACAAGTGTTCACATTGCTTCGCAGAATCGCGTTTGTGCAGAAAACACTAACACTTGTTCAGAAGGAAAGAAAGCACAGAGCCCCACATTTTATGTTGCCCTGGAGAGCTTGCAGAGCACTGGGGAAAGGCAGGCAGAGAATTCCCTGCTAGCACCTTCTCTGTGCCTGGGAAGCACAAGTGTTCACATTGCTTCGCAGAATCGTGTTTGTGCAGAAAACACTAACACTTGTTCAGAAGGAAAGAAAGCACAGAGCCCCAGATTTTATGTTGCCCTGGAGAGCTTGCAGAGCACTGGGGAAAGGCAGGCAGAGAATTCCCTGCTAGCACCTTCTCTGTGCCTGGGAAGCACAAGTGTTCCCATTGCTTCGCAGAATCGCGTTTGTGCAGAAAACACTAACACTTGTTCAGAAGGAAAGAAAGCACAGTGCCCCACATTTTATGTTGCCCTGGAGAGCTTGCAGAGCACTGGGGAAAGGCAGGCAGAGAATTCCCTGCTAGCACCTTCTCTGTGCCTGGGAAGGAGAAGTGTTCACATTGCTTCGCAGAATCGCGTTTGTGCAGAAAACACTAACACTTGTCCAGAAGGAAAGAAAGCACAGAGCCCCACATTTTATGTTGCCCTGGAGAGCTTGCAGAGCACTGGGGAAAGGCAGGCAGAGAATTCCCTGCTAGCACCTTCTCTGTGCCTGGGAAGCACAAGTGTTCACATTGCTTCGCAGAATCGCGTTTGTGCAGAAAACACTAACACTTGTTCAGAAGGAAAGAAAGCACAGAGCCCCACATTTTATGTTGCCCTGGAGAGCTTGCAGAGCACTGGGGAAAGGCAGGCAGAGAATTCCCTGCTAGCACCTTCTCTGTGCCTGGGAAGCACAAGTGTTCACATTGCTTCGCAGAATCGCGTTTGTGCAGAAAACACTAACACTTGTTCAGAAGGAAAGAAAGCACAGAGCCCCACATTTTATGTTGCCCTGGAGAGCTTGCAGAGCACTGGGGAAAGGCAGGCAGAGAATTCCCTGCTAGCACCTTCTCTGTGCCTGGGAAGCACAAGTGTTCACATTGCTTCGCAGAATCGTGTTTGTGCAGAAAACACTAACACTTGTTCAGAAGGAAAGAAAGCACAGAGCCCCAGATTTTATGTTGCCCTGGAGAGCTTGCAGAGCACTGGGGAAAGGCAGGCAGAGAATTCCCTGCTAGCACCTTCTCTGTGCCTGGGAAGCACAAGTGTTCACATTGCTTCGCAGAATCGCGTTTGTGCAGAAAACACTAACACTTGTTCAGAAGGAAAGAAAGCACAGAGCCCCAGATTTTATGTTGCCCTGGAGAGCTTGCAGAGCACTGGGGAAAAGCAGGCAGAGAATTCCCTGCTAGCACCTTCTCTGTGCCTGGGAAGCACAAGTGTTCCCATTGCTTCGCAGAATCGCGTTTGTGCAGAAAACACTAACACTTGTTCAGAAGGAAAGAAAGCACAGTGCCCCACATTTTATGTTGCCCTGGAGAGCTTGCAGAGCACTGGGGAAAGGCAGGCAGAGAATTCCCTGCTAGCACCTTCTCTGTGCCTGGGAAGCACAAGTGTTCACATTGCTTCGCAGAATCGCGTTTGTGCAGAAAACACTAACACTTGTCCAGAAGGAAAGAAAGCACAGAGCCCCACATTTTATGTTGCCCTGGAGAGCTTGCAGAGCACTGGGGAAAGGCAGGCAGAGAATTCCCTGCTAGCACCTTCTCTGTGCCTGGGAAGGAGAAGTGTTCACATTGCTTCGCAGAATCGCGTTTGTGCAGAAAACACTAACACTTGTCCAGAAGGAAAGAAAGCACAGAGCCCCACATTTTATGTTGCCCTGGAGAGCTTGCAGAGCACTGGGGAAAAGCAGGCAGAGAATTCCCTGCTAGCACCTTCTCTGTGCCTGGGAAGCACAAGTGTTCCCATTGCTTCGCAGAATCGCGTTTGTGCAGAAAACACTAACACTTGTTCAGAAGGAAAGAAAGCACAGAGCCCCAGATTTTATGTTGCCCTGGAGAGCTTGCAGAGCACTGGGGAAAAGCAGGCAGAGAATTCCCTGCTAGCACCTTCTCTGTGCCTGGGAAGCACAAGTGTTCCCATTGCTTCGCAGAATCGCGTTTGTGCAGAAAACACTAACACTTGTTCAGAAGGAAAGAAAGCACAGTGCCCCACATTTTATGTTGCCCTGGAGAGCTTGCAGAGAACTGGGGAAAAGCAGGCAGAGAATTCCCTGCTAGCACCTTCTCTGTGCCTGGGAAGGAGAAGTGTTCACATTGCTTCGCAGAATCGCGTTTGTGCAGAAAACACTAACACTTGTCCAGAAGGAAAGAAAGCACAGAGCCCCACATTTTATGTTGCCCTGGAGAGCTTGCAGAGCACTGGGGAAAAGCAGGCAGAGAATTCCCTGCTAGCACCTTCTCTGTGCCTGGGAAGCACAAGTGTTCCCATTGCTTCGCAGAATCGCGTTTGTGCAGAAAACACTAACACTTGTTCAGAAGGAAAGAAAGCACAGAGCCCCAGATTTTATGTTGCCCTGGAGAGCTTGCAGAGCACTGGGGAAAGGCAGGCAGAGAATTCCCTGCTAGCACCTTCTCTGTGCCTGGGAAGGAGAAGTGTTCACATTGCTTCGCAGAATCGCGTTTGTGCAGAAAACACTAACACTTGTTCAGAAGGAAAGAAAGCACAGAGCCCCAGATTTTATGTTGCCCTGGAGAGCTTGCAGAGCACTGGGGAAAGGCAGGCAGAGAATTCCCTGCTAGCACCTTCTCTGTGCCTGGGAAGGAGAAGTGTTCACATTGCTTCGCAGAATCGCGTTTGTGCAGAAAACACTAACACTTGTTCAGAAGGAAAGAAAGCACAGAGCCCCACATTTTATGTTGCCCTGGAGAGCTTGCAGAGCACTGGGGAAAAGCAGGCAGAGAATTCCCTGCTAGCACCTTCTCTGTGCCTGGGAAGCACAAGTGTTCCCATTGCTTCGCAGAATCGCGTTTGTGCAGAAAACACTAACACTTGTTCAGAAGGAAAGAAAGCACAGAGCCCCACATTTTATGTTGCCCTGGAGAGCTTGCAGAGCACTGGGGAAAGGCAGGCAGAGAATTCCCTGCTAGCACCTTCTCTGTGCCTGGGAAGCACAAGTGTTCACATTGCTTCGCAGAATCGCGTTTGTGCAGAAAACACTAACACTTGTTCAGAAGGAAAGAAAGCACAGAGCCCCACATTTTATGTTGCCCTGGAGAGCTTGCAGAGCACTGGGGAAAGGCAGGCAGAGAATTCCCTGCTAGCACCTTCTCTGTGCCTGGGAAGCACAAGTGTTCACATTGCTTCGCAGAATCGCGTTTGTGCAGAAAACACTAACACTTGTTCAGAAGGAAAGAAAGCACAGAGCCCCACATTTTATGTTGCCCTGGAGAGCTTGCAGAGCACTGGGGAAAGGCAGGCAGAGAATTCCCTGCTAGCACCTTCTCTGTGCCTGGGAAGCACAAGTGTTCACATTGCTTCGCAGAATCGTGTTTGTGCAGAAAACACTAACACTTGTTCAGAAGGAAAGAAAGCACAGAGCCCCAGATTTTATGTTGCCCTGGAGAGCTTGCAGAGCACTGGGGAAAGGCAGGCAGAGAATTCCCTGCTAGCACCTTCTCTGTGCCTGGGAAGCACAAGTGTTCCCATTGCTTCGCAGAATCGCGTTTGTGCAGAAAACACTAACACTTGTTCAGAAGGAAAGAAAGCACAGTGCCCCACATTTTATGTTGCCCTGGAGAGCTTGCAGAGCACTGGGGAAAGGCAGGCAGAGAATTCCCTGCTAGCACCTTCTCTGTGCCTGGGAAGGAGAAGTGTTCACATTGCTTCGCAGAATCGCGTTTGTGCAGAAAACACTAACACTTGTCCAGAAGGAAAGAAAGCACAGAGCCCCACATTTTATGTTGCCCTGGAGAGCTTGCAGAGCACTGGGGAAAAGCAGGCAGAGAATTCCCTGCTAGCACCTTCTCTGTGCCTGGGAAGCACAAGTGTTCACATTGCTTCGCAGAATCGCGTTTGTGCAGAAAACACTAACACTTGTTCAGAAGGAAAGAAAGCACAGAGCCCCAGATTTTATGTTGCCCTGGAGAGCTTGCAGAGCACTGGGGAAAGGCAGGCAGAGAATTCCCTGCTAGCACCTTCTCTGTGCCTGGGAAGGAGAAGTGTTCACATTGCTTCGCAGAATCGCGTTTGTGCAGAAAACACTAACACTTGTTCAGAAGGAAAGAAAGCACAGAGCCCCAGATTTTATGTTGCCCTGGAGAGCTTGCAGAGCACTGGGGAAAGGCAGGCAGAGAATTCCCTGCTAGCACCTTCTCTGTGCCTGGGAAGGAGAAGTGTTCACATTGCTTCGCAGAATCGCGTTTGTGCAGAAAACACTAACACTTGTTCAGAAGGAAAGAAAGCACAGAGCCCCACATTTTATGTTGCCCTGGAGAGCTTGCAGAGCACTGGGGAAAGGCAGGCAGAGAATTCCCTGCTAGCACCTTCTCTGTGCCTGGGAAGCACAAGTGTTCCCATTGCTTCGCAGAATCGCGTTTGTGCAGAAAACACTAACACTTGTTCAGAAGGAAAGAAAGCACAGAGCCCCACATTTTATGTTGCCCTGGAGAGCTTGCAGAGCACTGGGGAAAGGCAGGCAGAGAATTCCCTGCTAGCACCTTCTCTGTGCCTGGGAAGCACAAGTGTTCACATTGCTTCGCAGAATCGCGTTTGTGCAGAAAACACTAACACTTGTTCAGAAGGAAAGAAAGCACAGAGCCCCACATTTTATGTTGCCCTGGAGAGCTTGCAGAGCACTGGGGAAAGGCAGGCAGAGAATTCCCTGCTAGCACCTTCTCTGTGCCTGGGAAGCACAAGTGTTCCCATTGCTTCGCAGAATCGCGTTTGTGCAGAAAACACTAACACTTGTTCAGAAGGAAAGAAAGCACAGAGCCCCAGATTTTATGTTGCCCTGGAGAGCTTGCAGAGCACTGGGGAAAAGCAGGCAGAGAATTCCCTGCTAGACCTTCTCTGTGCCTGGGAAGGAGAAGTGTTCACATTGCTTCGCAGAATCGCGTTTGTGCAGAAAACACTAACACTTGTTCAGAAGGAAAGAAAGCACAGTGCCCCACATTTTATGTTGCCCTGGAGAGCTTGCAGAGCACTGGGGAAAGGCAGGCAGAGAATTCCCTGCTAGCACCTTCTCTGTGCCTGGGAAGGAGAAGTGTTCACATTGCTTCGCAGAATCGCGTTTGTGCAGAAAACACTAACACTTGTCCAGAAGGAAAGAAAGCACAGAGCCCCACATTTTATGTTGCCCTGGAGAGCTTGCAGAGCACTGGGGAAAAGCAGGCAGAGAATTCCCTGCTAGCACCTTCTCTGTGCCTGGGAAGCACAAGTGTTCCCATTGCTTCGCAGAATCGCGTTTGTGCAGAAAACACTAACACTTGTTCAGAAGGAAAGAAAGCACAGAGCCCCAGATTTTATGTTGCCCTGGAGAGCTTGCAGAGCACTGGGGAAAAGCAGGCAGAGAATTCCCTGCTAGCACCTTCTCTGTGCCTGGGAAGCACAAGTGTTCCCATTGCTTCGCAGAATCGCGTTTGTGCAGAAAACACTAACACTTGTTCAGAAGGAAAGAAAGCACAGTGCCCCACATTTTATGTTGCCCTGGAGAGCTTGCAGAGCACTGGGGAAAAGCAGGCAGAGAATTCCCTGCTAGCACCTTCTCTGTGCCTGGGAAGGAGAAGTGTTCACATTGCTTCGCAGAATCGCGTTTGTGCAGAAAACACTAACACTTGTCCAGAAGGAAAGAAAGCACAGAGCCCCACATTTTATGTTGCCCTGGAGAGCTTGCAGAGCACTGGGGAAAAGCAGGCAGAGAATTCCCTGCTAGCACCTTCTCTGTGCCTGGGAAGCACAAGTGTTCACATTGCTTCGCAGAATCGCGTTTGTGCAGAAAACACTAACACTTGTTCAGAAGGAAAGAAAGCACAGAGCCCCAGATTTTATGTTGCCCTGGAGAGCTTGCAGAGCACTGGGGAAAGGCAGGCAGAGAATTCCCTGCTAGCACCTTCTCTGTGCCTGGGAAGGAGAAGTGTTCACATTGCTTCGCAGAATCGCGTTTGTGCAGAAAACACTAACACTTGTTCAGAAGGAAAGAAAGCACAGAGCCCCAGATTTTATGTTGCCCTGGAGAGCTTGCAGAGCACTGGGGAAAGGCAGGCAGAGAATTCCCTGCTAGCACCTTCTCTGTGCCTGGGAAGGAGAAGTGTTCACATTGCTTCGCAGAATCGCGTTTGTGCAGAAAACACTAACACTTGTTCAGAAGGAAAGAAAGCACAGAGCCCCACATTTTATGTTGCCCTGGAGAGCTTGCAGAGCACTGGGGAAAAGGCAGGCAGAGAATTCCCTGCTAGCACCTTCTCTGTGCCTGGGAAGCAGAAGTGTTCCCATTGCTTCGCAGAATCGCGTTTGTGCAGAAAACACTAACACTTGTTCAGAAGGAAAGAAAGCACAGAGCCCCACATTTTATGTTGCCCTGGAGAGCTTGCAGAGCACTGGGGAAAGGCAGGCAGAGAATTCCCTGCTAGCACCTTCTCTGTGCCTGGGAAGCACAAGTGTTCACATTGCTTCGCAGAATCGCGTTTGTGCAGAAAACACTAACACTTGTTCAGAAGGAAAGAAAGCCCAGAGCCCCACATTTTATGTTGCCCTGGAGAGCTTGCAGAGCACTGGGGAAAGGCAGGCAGAGAATTCCCTGCTAGCACCTTCTCTGTGCCTGGGAAGCACAAGTGTTCACATTGCTTCGCAGAATCGCGTTTGTGCAGAAAACACTAACACTTGTTCAGAAGGAAAGAAAGCACAGAGCCCCACATTTTATGTTGCCCTGGAGAGCTTGCAGAGCACTGGGGAAAGGCAGGCAGAGAATTCCCTGCTAGCACCTTCTCTGTGCCTGGGAAGCACAAGTGTTCACATTGCTTCGCAGAATCGCGTTTGTGCAGAAAACACTAACACTTGTTCAGAAGGAAAGAAAGCACAGAGCCCCAGATTTTATGTTGCCCTGGAGAGCTTGCAGAGCACTGGGGAAAGGCAGGCAGAGAATTCCCTGCTAGCACCTTCTCTGTGCCTGGGAAGGAGAAGTGTTCACATTGCTTCGCAGAATCGCGTTTGTGCAGAAAACACTAACACTTGTTCAGAAGGAAAGAAAGCACAGAGCCCCACATTTTATGTTGCCCTGGAGAGCTTGCAGAGCACTGGGGAAAGGCAGGCAGAGAATTCCCTGCTAGCACCTTCTCTGTGCCTGGGAAGCAGAAGTGTTCACATTGCTTCGCAGAATCGCGTTTGTGCAGAAAACACTAACACTTGTTCAGAAGGAAAGAAAGCACAGAGCCCCACATTTTATGTTGCCCTGGAGAGCTTGCAGAGCACTGGGGAAAGGCAGGCAGAGAATTCCCTGCTAGCACCTTCTCTGTGCCTGGGAAGCACAAGTGTTCCCATTGCTTCGCAGAATCGCGTTTGTGCAGAAAACACTAACACTTGTTCAGAAGGAAAGAAAGCACAGAGCCCCACATTTTATGTTGCCCTGGAGAGCTTGCAGAGCACTGGGGAAAGGCAGGCAGAGAATTCCCTGCTAGCACCTTCTCTGTGCCTGGGAAGCACAAGTGTTCCCATTGCTTCGCAGAATCGCGTTTGTGCAGAAAACACTAACACTTGTTCAGAAGGAAAGAAAGCACAGAGCCCCAGATTTTATGTTGCCCTGGAGAGCTTGCAGAGCACTGGGAAAGGCAGGCAGAGAATTCCCTGCTAGCACCTTCTCTGTGCCTGGGAAGCACAAGTGTTCCCATTGCTTCGCAGAATCGCGTTTGTGCAGAAAACACTAACACTTGTTCAGAAGGAAAGAAAGCACAGTGCCCCACATTTTATGTTGCCCTGGAGAGCTTGCAGAGCACTGGGGAAAGGCAGGCAGAGAATTCCCTGCTAGCACCTTCTCTGTGCCTGGGAAGGAGAAGTGTTCACATTGCTTCGCAGAATCGCGTTTGTGCAGAAAACACTAACACTTGTCCAGAAGGAAAGAAAGCACAGAGCCCCACATTTTATGTTGCCCTGGAGAGCTTGCAGAGCACTGGGGAAAAGCAGGCAGAGAATTCCCTGCTAGCACCTTCTCTGTGCCTGGGAAGCACAAGTGTTCACATTGCTTCGCAGAATCGCGTTTGTGCAGAAAACACTAACACTTGTTCAGAAGGAAAGAAAGCACAGAGCCCCACATTTTATGTTGCCCTGGAGAGCTTGCAGAGCACTGGGAAAGGCAGGCAGAGAATTCCCTGCTAGCACCTTCTCTGTGCCTGGGAAGCAGAAGTGTTCACATTGCTTCGCAGAATCGCGTTTGTGCAGAAAACACTAACACTTGTTCAGAAGGAAAGAAAGCACAGAGCCCCACATTTTATGTTGCCCTGGAGAGCTTGCAGAGCACTGGGGAAAGGCAGGCAGAGAATTCCCTGCTAGCACCTTCTCTGTGCCTGGGAAGCACAAGTGTTCACATTGCTTCGCAGAATCGCGTTTGTGCAGAAAACACTAACACTTGTTCAGAAGGAAAGAAAGCACAGAGCCCCAGATTTTATGTTGCCCTGGAGAGCTTGCAGAGCACTGGGGAAAGGCAGGCAGAGAATTCCCTGCTAGCACCTTCTCTGTGCCTGGGAAGCACAAGTGTTCACATTGCTTCGCAGAATCGCGTTTGTGCAGAAAACACTAACACTTGTTCAGAAGGAAAGAAAGCACAGAGCCCCACATTTTATGTTGCCCTGGAGAGCTTGCAGAGCACTGGGGAAAGGCAGGCAGAGAATTCCCTGCTAGCACCTTCTCTGTGCCTGGGAAGCACAAGTGTTCACATTGCTTCGCAGAATCGTGTTTGTGCAGAAAACACTAACACTTGTTCAGAAGGAAAGAAAGCACAGAGCCCCAGATTTTATGTTGCCCTGGAGAGCTTGCAGAGCACTGGGGAAAGGCAGGCAGAGAATTCCCTGCTAGCACCTTCTCTGTGCCTGGGAAGCACAAGTGTTCACATTGCTTCGCAGAATCGCGTTTGTGCAGAAAACACTAACACTTGTTCAGAAGGAAAGAAAGCACAGAGCCCCAGATTTTATGTTGCCCTGGAGAGCTTGCAGAGCACTGGGGAAAAGCAGGCAGAGAATTCCCTGCTAGCACCTTCTCTGTGCCTGGGAAGCACAAGTGTTCCCATTGCTTCGCAGAATCGCGTTTGTGCAGAAAACACTAACACTTGTTCAGAAGGAAAGAAAGCACAGAGCCCCACATTTTATGTTGCCCTGGAGAGCTTGCAGAGCACTGGGAAAGGCAGGCAGAGAATTCCCTGCTAGCACCTTCTCTGTGCCTGGGAAGCACAAGTGTTCCCATTGCTTCGCAGAATCGCGTTTGTGCAGAAAACACTAACACTTGTCAGAAGGAAAGAAAGCACAGAGCCCCACATTTTATGTTGCCCTGGAGAGCTTGCAGAGCACTGGGGAAAAGCAGGCAGAGAATTCCCTGCTAGCACCTTCTCTGTGCCTGGGAAGCACAAGTGTTCACATTGCTTCGCAGAATCGCGTTTGTGCAGAAAACACTAACACTTGTTCAGAAGGAAAGAAAGCACAGAGCCCCAGATTTTATGTTGCCCTGGAGAGCTTGCAGAGCACTGGGGAAAAGGCAGGCAGAGAATTCCCTGCTAGCACCTTCTCTGTGCCTGGGAAGCACAAGTGTTCACATTGCTTCGCAGAATCGCGTTTGTGCAGAAAACACTAACACTTGTTCAGAAGGAAAGAAAGCACAGAGCCCCACATTTTATGTTGCCCTGGAGAGCTTGCAGAGCACTGGGGAAAGGCAGGCAGAGAATTCCCTGCTAGCACCTTCTCTGTGCCTGGGAAGCAGAAGTGTTCACATTGCTTCGCAGAATCGCGTTTGTGCAGAAAACACTAACACTTGTTCAGAAGGAAAGAAAGCACAGAGCCCCACATTTTATGTTGCCCTGGAGAGCTTGCAGAGCACTGGGGAAAAGCAGGCAGAGAATTCCCTGCTAGCACCTTCTCTGTGCCTGGGAAGCACAAGTGTTCCCATTGCTTCGCAGAATCGCGTTTGTGCAGAAAACACTAACACTTGTTCAGAAGGAAAGAAAGCACAGAGCCCCACATTTTATGTTGCCCTGGAGAGCTTGCAGAGCACTGGGGAAAGGCAGGCAGAGAATTCCCTGCTAGCACCTTCTCTGTGCCTGGGAAGCACAAGTGTTCACATTGCTTCGCAGAATCGTGTTTGTGCAGAAAACACTAACACTTGTTCAGAAGGAAAGAAAGCACAGAGCCCCAGATTTTATGTTGCCCTGGAGAGCTTGCAGAGCACTGGGGAAAGGCAGGCAGAGAATTCCCTGCTAGCACCTTCTCTGTGCCTGGGAAGCACAAGTGTTCCCATTGCTTCGCAGAATCGCGTTTGTGCAGAAAACACTAACACTTGTTCACAAGGAAAGAAAGCACAGAGCCCCAGATTTTATGTTGCCCTGGAGAGCTTGCAGAGCACTGGGGAAAAGCAGGCAGAGAATTCCCTGCTAGCACCTTCTCTGTGCCTGGGAAGCACAAGTGTTCCCATTGCTTCGCAGAATCGCGTTTGTGCAGAAAACACTAACACTTGTTCAGAAGGAAAGAAAGCACAGTGCCCCACATTTTATGTTGCCCTGGAGAGCTTGCAGAGCACTGGGAAAGGCAGGCAGAGAATTCCCTGCTAGCACCTTCTCTGTGCCTGGGAAGCACAAGTGTTCACATTGCTTCGCAGAATCGCGTTTGTGCAGAAAACACTAACACTTGTTCAGAAGGAAAGAAAGCACAGAGCCCCACATTTTATGTTGCCCTGGAGAGCTTGCAGAGCACTGGGGAAAAGCAGGCAGAGAATTCCCTGCTAGCACCTTCTCTGTGCCTGGGAAGCACAAGTGTTCCCATTGCTTCGCAGAATCGCGTTTGTGCAGAAAACACTAACACTTGTTCAGAAGGAAAGAAAGCACAGAGCCCCAGATTTTATGTTGCCCTGGAGAGCTTGCAGAGCACTGGGGAAAAGCAGGCAGAGAATTCCCTGCTAGCACCTTCTCTGTGCCTGGGAAGGAGAAGTGTTCACATTGCTTCGCAGAATCGCGTTTGTGCAGAAAACACTAACACTTGTTCAGAAGGAAAGAAAGCACAGTGCCCCACATTTTATGTTGCCCTGGAGAGCTTGCAGAGCACTGGGGAAAGGCAGGCAGAGAATTCCCTGCTAGCACCTTCTCTGTGCCTGGGAAGCACAAGTGTTCACATTGCTTCGCAGAATCGCGTTTGTGCAGAAAACACTAACACTTGTCCAGAAGGAAAGAAAGCACAGAGCCCCACATTTTATGTTGCCCTGGAGAGCTTGCAGAGCACTGGGGAAAAGCAGGCAGAGAATTCCCTGCTAGCACCTTCTCTGTGCCTGGGAAGCACAAGTGTTCACATTGCTTCGCAGAATCGCGTTTGTGCAGAAAACACTAACACTTGTTCAGAAGGAAAGAAAGCACAGAGCCCCAGATTTTATGTTGCCCTGGAGAGCTTGCAGAGCACTGGGG
This sequence comes from Strix occidentalis, assembly GCA_030819815.1. Classification (NCBI taxonomy): domain Eukaryota; kingdom Metazoa; phylum Chordata; class Aves; order Strigiformes; family Strigidae; genus Strix; species Strix occidentalis. The sequence goes on along the minus strand of JASWHU010000578.1, from coordinate 2,905 downwards.
AAAAGCAGGCAGAGAATTCCCTGCTAGCACCTTCTCTGTGCCTGGGAAGCACAAGTGTTCCCATTGCTTCGCAGAATCGCGTTTGTGCAGAAAACACTAACACTTGTTCAGAAGGAAAGAAAGCACAGTGCCCCACATTTTATGTTGCCCTGGAGAGCTTGCAGAGCACTGGGGAAAGGCAGGCAGAGAATTCCCTGCTAGCACCTTCTCTGTGCCTGGGAAGGAGAAGTGTTCACATTGCTTCGCAGAATCGCGTTTGTGCAGAAAACACTAACACTTGTCCAGAAGGAAAGAAAGCACAGAGCCCCACATTTTATGTTGCCCTGGAGAGCTTGCAGAGCACTGGGGAAAAGCAGGCAGAGAATTCCCTGCTAGCACCTTCTCTGTGCCTGGGAAGCACAAGTGTTCCCATTGCTTCGCAGAATCGCGTTTGTGCAGAAAACACTAACACTTGTTCAGAAGGAAAGAAAGCACAGAGCCCCAGATTTTATGTTGCCCTGGAGAGCTTGCAGAGCACTGGGGAAAAGGCAGGCAGAGAATTCCCTGCTAGCACCTTCTCTGTGCCTGGGAAGCACAAGTGTTCCCATTGCTTCGCAGAATCGCAGTTTGTGCAGAAAACACTAACACTTGTTCAGAAGGAAAGAAAGCACAGTGCCCCACATTTTATGTTGCCCTGGAGAGCTTGCAGAGCACTGGGGAAAGGCAGGCAGAGAATTCCCTGCTAGCACCTTCTCTGTGCCTGGGAAGGAGAAGTGTTCACATTGCTTCGCAGAATCGCGTTTGTGCAGAAAACACTAACACTTGTCCAGAAGGAAAGAAAGCACAGAGCCCCACATTTTATGTTGCCCTGGAGAGCTTGCAGAGCACTGGGGAAAAGCAGGCAGAGAATTCCCTGCTAGCACCTTCTCTGTGCCTGGGAAGCACAAGTGTTCACATTGCTTCGCAGAATCGCGTTTGTGCAGAAAACACTAACACTTGTTCAGAAGGAAAGAAAGCACAGAGCCCCACATTTTATGTTGCCCTGGAGAGCTTGCAGAGCACTGGGGAAAGGCAGGCAGAGAATTCCCTGCTAGCACCTTCTCTGTGCCTGGGAAGCACAAGTGTTCCCATTGCTTCGCAGAATCGCGTTTGTGCAGAAAACACTAACACTTGTTCAGAAGGAAAGAAAGCACAGAGCCCCACATTTTATGTTGCCCTGGAGAGCTTGCAGAGCACTGGGGAAAGGCAGGCAGAGAATTCCCTGCTAGCACCTTCTCTGTGCCTGGGAAGGAGAAGTGTTCACATTGCTTCGCAGAATCGCGTTTGTGCAGAAAACACTAACACTTGTTCAGAAGGAAAGAAAGCACAGAGCCCCAGATTTTATGTTGCCCTGGAGAGCTTGCAGAGCACTGGGGAAAGGCAGGCAGAGAATTCCCTGCTAGCACCTTCTCTGTGCCTGGGAAGCACAAGTGTTCACATTGCTTCGCAGAATCGCGTTTGTGCAGAAAACACTAACACTTGTTCAGAAGGAAAGAAAGCACAGAGCCCCACATTTTATGTTGCCCTGGAGAGCTTGCAGAGCACTGGGGAAAGGCAGGCAGAGAATTCCCTGCTAGCACCTTCTCTGTGCCTGGGAAGCACAAGTGTTCACATTGCTTCGCAGAATCGCGTTTGTGCAGAAAACACTAACACTTGTTCAGAAGGAAAGAAAGCACAGAGCCCCAGATTTTATGTTGCCCTGGAGAGCTTGCAGAGCACTGGGGAAAGGCAGGCAGAGAATTCCCTGCTAGCACCTTCTCTGTGCCTGGGAAGGAGAAGTGTTCACATTGCTTCGCAGAATCGCGTTTGTGCAGAAAACACTAACACTTGTTCAGAAGGAAAGAAAGCACAGAGCCCCACATTTTATGTTGCCCTGGAGAGCTTGCAGAGCACTGGGGAAAGGCAGGCAGAGAATTCCCTGCTAGCACCTTCTCTGTGCCTGGGAAGGAGAAGTGTTCACATTGCTTCGCAGAATCGCGTTTGTGCAGAAAACACTAACACTTGTCCAGAAGGAAAGAAAGCACAGAGCCCCACATTTTATGTTGCCCTGGAGAGCTTGCAGAGCACTGGGGAAAAGCAGGCAGAGAATTCCCTGCTAGCACCTTCTCTGTGCCTGGGAAGCACAAGTGTTCACATTGCTTCGCAGAATCGCGTTTGTGCAGAAAACACTAACACTTGTTCAGAAGGAAAGAAAGCACAGAGCCCCAGATTTTATGTTGCCCTGGAGAGCTTGCAGAGCACTGGGGAAAGGCAGGCAGAGAATTCCCTGCTAGCACCTTCTCTGTGCCTGGGAAGCACAAGTGTTCACATTGCTTCGCAGAATCGCGTTTGTGCAGAAAACACTAACACTTGTTCAGAAGGAAAGAAAGCACAGAGCCCCACATTTTATGTTGCCCTGGAGAGCTTGCAGAGCACTGGGGAAAGGCAGGCAGAGAATTCCCTGCTAGCACCTTCTCTGTGCCTGGGAAGCACAAGTGTTCCCATTGCTTCGCAGAATCGCGTTTGTGCAGAAAACACTAACACTTGTTCAGAAGGAAAGAAAGCACAGAGCCCCACATTTTATGTTGCCCTGGAGAGCTTGCAGAGCACTGGGGAAAGGCAGGCAGAGAATTCCCTGCTAGCACCTTCTCTGTGCCTGGGAAGCACAAGTGTTCACATTGCTTCGCAGAATCGCGTTTGTGCAGAAAACACTAACACTTGTTCAGAAGGAAAGAAAGCACAGAGCCCCAGATTTTATGTTGCCCTGCAGAGCATGCAGAGCACTGGGGAAAGGCAGGCAGAGAATTCCCTGCTAGCACCTTCTCTGTGCCTGGGAAGCACAAGTGTTCACATTGCTTCGCAGAATCGCGTTTGTGCAGAAAACACTAACACTTGTTCAGAAGGAAAG
>JASWHU010000577.1:0-47732 GCA_030819815.1 Strix occidentalis | reverse complement strand
CATAAATCTGGGGCTCTGTGCTTTCTTTCCTTCTGAACAAGTGTTAGTGTTTTCCGCACAAACGCGATTCTGCGAAGCAATGTGAACACTTTTGCTTCCCAGGCACAGAGAAGGTGCTAGCAGGGAATTCTCTGCCTGCTTTTCCCCAGTGCTCTGCAAGCTCTCCAGGGCAACATAAAATCTGGGGCTCTGTGCTTTCTTTCCTTCTGAACAAGTGTCAGTGTTTTTCTGCACAAACGCGATTCTGCGAAGCAATGTGAACACTTTTGCTTCCCAGGCACAGAGAAGGTGCTAGCAGGGAATTCTCTGCCTGCCTTTCCCCAGTGCTCTGCAAGCTCTCCAGGGCAACATAAAATCTGGGGCTCTGTGCTTTCTTTCCTTCTGAACAAGTGTTAGTGTTTTCTGCACAAACGCGATTCTGCGAAGCAATGTGAACACTTTTGCTTCCCAGGCACAGAGAAGGTGCTAGCAGGGAATTCTCTGCCTGCTTTTCCCCAGTGCTCTGCAAGCTCTCCAGGGCAACCTAAAATCTGGGGCTCTGTGCTTTCTTTCCTTCTGAACAAGTGTTAGTGTTTTCTGCACAAACGCGATTCTGCGAAGCAATGTGAACACTTTTGCTTCCCAGGCACAGAGAAGGTGCTAGCAGGGAATTCTCTGCCTGCTTTCCCCAGTGCTCTGCAAGCTCTCCAGGGGCAACATAAAATCTGGGGCTCTGTGCTTTCTTTCCTTCTGAACAAGTGTTAGTGTTTTCTGCACAAACGCGATTCTGCGAAGCAATGTGAACACTTTTGCTTCCCAGGCACAGAGAAGGTGCTAGCAGGGAATTCTCTGCCTGCCTTTCCCCAAGTGCTCTGCAAGCTCTCCAGAGGCAACATAAAATCTGGGGCTCTGTGCTTTCTTTCCTTCTGAACAAGTGTTAGTGTTTTCTGCACAAACGCGATTCTGCGAAGCAATGTGAACACTTTTGCTTCCCAGGCACAGAGAAGGTGCTAGCAGGGAATTCTCTGCCTGCTTTTCCCCAGTGCTCTGCAAGCTCTCCAGGGCAACATAAAATCTGGGGCTCTGTGCTTTCTTTCCTTCTGAACAAGTGTTAGTGTTTTCTGCACAAACGCGATTCTGCGAAGCATGTGAACACTTTTGCTTCCCAGGCACAGAGAAGGTGCTAGCAGGGGAATTCTCTGCCTGCTTTTCCCCAGTGCTCTGCAAGCTCTCCAGGGCAACATAAAATCTGGGGCTCTGTGCTTTCTTTCCTTCTGAACAACTGTTAGTGTTTTCTGCACAAACGCGATTCTGCGAAGCAATGTGAACACTTTTGCTTCCCAGGCACAGAGAAGGTGCTAGCAGGGAATTCTCTGCCTGCTTTTCCCCAGTGCTCTGCAAGCTCTCCAGGGCAACATAAAATCTGAGGCTCTGTGCTTTCTTTCCTTCTGAACAACTGTTAGTGTTTTCTGCACAAACGCGATTCTGCGAAGCAATGTGAAACACTTTTGCTTCCCAGGCACAGAGAAGGTGCTAGCAGGGAATTCTCTGCCTGCCTTTCCCCCAGTGCTCTGCAAGCTCTCCAGGGCAACATAAAATCTGGGGCTCTGTGCTTTCTCTTCCTTCTGAACAAGTGTCAGTGTTTTCTGCACAAACGCGATTCTGCGAAGCAATGTGAACACTTTTGCTTCCCAGGCACAGAGAAGGTGCTAGCAGGGAATTCTCTGCCTGCTTTTCCCAGTGCTCTGCAAGCTCTCCACGGCAACATAAAATGTGGGGCTCTGTGCTTTCTTTCCTTCTGAACAAGTGTTAGTGTTTTCTGCACAAACGCGATTCTGCGAAGCAATGTGAACACTTTTGCTTCCCAGGCACAGAGAAGGTGCTAGCAGGGAATTCTCTGCCTGCTTTTCCCCAGTGCTCTGCAAGCTCTCCAGGGCAACATAAAATCTGGGGCTCTGTGCTTTCTTTCCTTCTGAACAAGTGTTAGTGTTTTCTGCACAAACGCGATTCTGCGAAGCAATGTGAACACTTTTGCTTCCCAGGCACAGAGAAGGTGCTAGCAGGGAATTCTCTGCCTGCCTTTCCCCAGTGCTCTGCAAGCTCTCCAGGGCAACATAAAATCTGGGGCTCTGTGCTTTCTTTCCTTCTGAACAAGTGTTAGTGTTTTCTGCACAAACGCGATTCTGCGAAGCAATGTGAACACTTTTGCTTCCCAGGCACAGAGAAGGTGCTAGCAGGGAATTCTCTGCCTGCTTTTCCCCAGTGCTCTGCAAGCTCTCCAGGGCAACATAAAATCTGGGCTCTGTGCTTTCTTTCCTTCTGAACAAGTGTTAGTGTTTTCTGCACAAACGCGATTCTGCGAAGCAATGTGAACACTTCTCCTTCCCAGGCACAGAGAAGGTGCTAGCAGGGGAATTCTCTGCCTGCTTTTCCCCAGTGCTCTGCAAGCTCTCCAGGGCAACATAAAATCTGGGGCTCTGTGCTTTCTTTCCTTCTGAACAAGTGTTAGTGTTTTCTGCACAAACGCGATTCTGCGAAGCAATGTGAACACTTTTGCTTCCCAGGCACCAGAGAAGGTGCTAGCAGGGGAATTCTCTGCCTGCTTTTCCCCAGTGCTCTGCAAGCTCTCCAGGGCAACCTAAAATCTGGGGCTCTGTGCTTTCTTTCCTTCTGAACAAGTGTTAGTGTTTTTCTGCACAAACGCGATTCTGCGAAGCAATGTGAAACACTTTTGCTTCCCAGGCACCAGAGAGGTGCTAGCAGGGAATTCTCTGCCTGCTTTTCCCCAGTGCTCTGCAAGCTCTCCAGGGCAACATAAAATCTGGGGCTCTGTGCTTTCTTTCCTTCTGAACAAGTGTCAGTGTTTTTCTGCACAAACGCGATTCTGCGAAGCAATGTGAACACTTTTGCTTCCCAGGCACAGAGAAGGTGCTAGCAGGGAATTCTCTGCCTGCCTTTCCCCCAGTGCTCTGCAAGCTCTCCAGGGCAACATAAAATTTGGGGCTCTGTGCTTTCTTTCCTTCTGAACAAGTGTCAGTGTTTTCTGCACAAACGCGATTCTGCGAAGCAATGTGAACACTTTTGCTTCCCAGGCACAGAGAAGGTGCTAGCAGGGAATTCTCTGCCTGCTTTTCCCCAGTGCTCTGCAAGCTCTCCAGGGCAACATAAAATCTGGGGCTCTGTGCTTTCTTTCCTTCTGAACAAGTGTTAGTGTTTTCTGCACAAACGCGATTCTGCGAAGCAATGTGAACACTTTTGCTTCCCAGGCACAGAGAAGGTGCTAGCAGGGAATTCTCTGCCTGCTTTTCCCCAGTGCTCTGCAAGCTCTCCAGGGCAACATAAAATCTGGGGCTCTGTGCTTTCTTTCCTTCTGAACAAGTGTTAGTGTTTTCTGCACAAACGCGATTCTGCGAAGCAATGTGAACACTTTTGCTTCCCAGGCACAGAGAAGGTGCTAGCAGGGAATTCTCTGCCTGCCTTTCCCCAGTGCTCTGCAAGCTCTCCAGGGCAACATAAAATCTGGGGCTCTGTGCTTTCTTTCCTTCTGAACAAGTGTTAGTGTTTTCTGCACAAACGCGATTCTGCGAAGCAATGTGAAACACTTTTGCTTCCCAGGCACAGAGAAGGTGCTAGCAGGGAATTCTCTGCCTGCTTTTCCCCAGTGCTCTGCAAGCTCTCCAGGGCAACATAAAATCTGGGGCTCTGTGCTTTCTTTCCTTCTGAACAAGTGTTAGTGTTTTCTGCACAAACGCGATTCTGCGAAGCAATGTGAAACACTTTCCTTCCGAGGCACAGAGAAGGTGCTAGCAGGGAATTCTCTGCCTGCCTTTCCCCAGTGCTCTGCAAGCTCTCCAGGGCAACATAAAATCTGGGGCTCTGTGCTTTCTTTCCTTCTGAACAAGTGTTAGTGTTTTCCGCACAAACGCGATTCTGCGAAGCAATGTGAACACTTTTGCTTCCCAGGCACAGAGAAGGTGCTAGCAGGGAATTCTCTGCCTGCTTTTCCCCAGTGCTCTGCAAGCTCTCCAGGGGCAACCTAAAATCTGGGGCTCTGTGCTTTCTTTCCTTCTGAACAAGTGTTAGTGTTTTCTGCACAAACGCGATTCTGCGAAGCAATGTGAACACTTTTGCTTCCCAGGCACAGAGAAGGTGCTAGCAGGGAATTCTCTGCCTGCTTTTCCCCAGTGCTCTGCAAGCTCTCCAGGGCAACATAAAATCTGGGGCTCTGTGCTTTCTTTCCTTCTGAACAAGTGTTAGTGTTTTCTGCACAAACGCGATTCTGCGAAGCAATGTGAACACTTTTGCTTCCCAGGCACAGAGAAGGTGCTAGCAGGGAATTCTCTGCCTGCCTTTCCCCAGTGCTCTGCAAGCTCTCCAGGGCAACCTAAAATCTGGGGCTCTGTGCTTTCTTTCCTTCTGAACAAGTGTTAGTGTTTTCTACACAAACGCGATTCTGCGAAGCAATGTGAACACTTTTGCTTCCCAGGCACAGAGAAGGTGCTAGCAGGGAATTCTCTGCCTGCCTTTCCCCAGTGCTCTGCAAGCTCTCCAGGGCAACATAAAATCTGGGGCTCTGTGCTTTCTTTCCTTCTGAACAAGTGTTAGTGTTTTCTGCACAAACGCGATTCTGCGAAGCAATGTGAACACTTTCTCCTTCCGAGGCACAGAGAAGGTGCTAGCAGGGAATTCTCTGCCTGCTTTTCCCCAGTGCTCTGCAAGCTCTCCAGGGCAACCTAAAATCTGGGGCTCTGTGCTTTCTTTCCTTCTGAACAAGTGTTAGTGTTTTCTGCACAAACGCGATTCTGCGAAGCAATGTGAACACTTTTGCTTCCCAGGCACAGAGAAGGTGCTAGCAGGGAATTCTCTGCCTGCCTTTTCCCAGTGCTCTGCAAGCTCTCCAGGGCAACATAAAATCTGGGGCTCTGTGCTTTCTTTCCTTCTGAACAAGTGTTAGTGTTTTCTGCACAAAACGCGATTCTGCGAAGCAATGTGAACACTTTTGCTTCCCAGGCACAGAGAAGGTGCTAGCAGGGAATTCTCTGCCTGCTTTTCCCCAGTGCTCTGCAAGCTCTCCAGGGCAACATAAAATGTGGGGCTCTGTGCTTTCTTTCCTTCTGAACAAGTGTTAGTGTTTTCTGCACAAACGCGATTCTGCGAAGCAATGTGAACACTTTTGCTTCCCAGGCACAGAGAAGGTGCTAGCAGGGAATTCTCTGCCTGCTTTTCCCCAGTGCTCTGCAAGCTCTCCCAGGGCAACATAAAATCTGGGGCTCTGTGCTTTCTTTCCTTCTGAACAAGTGTCAGTGTTTTCTGCACAAACGCGATTCTGCGAAGCAATGTGAACACTTTTGCTTCCCAGGCACAGAGAAGGTGCTAGCAGGGAATTCTCTGCCTGCTTTTCCCCCAGTGCTCTGCAAGCTCTCCAGGGCAACATAAAATCTGGGGCTCTGTGCTTTCTTTCCTTCTGAACAAGTGTTAGTGTTTTCTGCACAAACGCGATTCTGCGAAGCAATGTGAACACTTTTGCTTCCCAGGCACAGAGAAGGTGCTAGCAGGGAATTCTCTGCCTGCTTTTTCCCCAGTGCTCTGCAAGCTCTCCAGGGCAACATAAAATCTGGGGCTCTGTGCTTTCTTTCCTTCTGAACAAGTGTTAGTGTTTTCTGCACAAAACGCGATTCTGCGAAGCAATGTGAACACTTTCGCTTCCCGAGGCACAGAGAAGGTGCTAGCAGGGAATTCTCTGCCTGCTTTTCCCCAGTGCTCTGCAAGCTCTCCAGGGCAACCTAAAATCTGGGGCTCTGTGCTTTCTTTCCTTCTGAACAAGTGTTAGTGTTTTCTGCACAAACGCGATTCTGCGAAGCAATGTGAACACTTTTGCTTCCCAGGCACAGAGAAGGTGCTAGCAGGGAATTCTCTGCCTGCTTTTCCCCAGTGCTCTGCAAGCTCTCCAGGGCAACCTAAAATCTGGGGCTCTGTGCTTTCTTTCCTTCTGAACAACTGTTAGTGTTTTCTGCACAACCGCGATTCTGCGAAGCAATGTGAACACTTTGCTTCCCAGGCACAGAGAAGGTGCTAGCAGGGAATTCTCTGCCTGCCTTTCCCCCAGTGCTCTGCAAGCTCTCCAGGGCAACCTAAAATCTGGGGCTCTGTGCTTTCTTTCCTTCTGAACAAGTGTTAGTGTTTTCTACACAAACGCGATTCTGCGAAGCAATGTGAACACTTCTTGCTTCCCAGGCACAGAGAAGGTGCTAGCAGGGAATTCTCTGCCTGCTTTTCCCCAGTGCTCTGCAAGCTCTCCAGGGCAACATAAAATCTGGGGCTCTGTGCTTTCTTTCCTTCTGAACAAGTGTCAGTGTTTTCTGCACAAACGCGATTCTGCGAAGCAATGTGAACACTTTTGCTTCCCAGGCACAGAGAAGGTGCTAGCAGGGAATTCTCTGCCTGCTTTTCCCCAGTGCTCTGCAAGCTCTCCAGGGCAACATAAAATCTGGGGCTCTGTGCTTTCTTTCCTTCTGAACAAGTGTTAGTGTTTTCTGCACAAACGCGATTCTGCGAAGCAATGTGAACACTTCTCCTTCCCAGGCACAGAGAAGGTGCTAGCAGGGAATTCTCTGCCTGCTTTTCCCCAGTGCTCTGCAAGCTCTCCAGGGCAACATAAAATCTGGGGCTCTGTGCTTTCTTTCCTTCTGAACAACTGTTAGTGTTTTCTGCACAAACGCGATTCTGCGAAGCAATGTGAACACTTTTGCTTCCCAGGCACAGAGAAGGTGCTAGCAGGGAATTCTCTGCCTGCTTTTCCCCAGTGCTCTGCAAGCTCTCCAGGGCAACATAAAATCTGGGGCTCTGTGCTTTCTTTCCTTCTGAACAAGTGTTAGTGTTTTCTGCACAAACGCGATTCTGCGAAGCAATGTGAACACTTTTGCTTCCCAGGCACAGAGAAGGTGCTAGCAGGGAATTCTCTGCCTGCTTTTCCCCAGTGCTCTGCAAGCTCTCCAGGGCAACATAAAATCTGGGGCTCTGTGCTTTCTTTCCTTCTGAACAAGTGTTAGTGTTTTCTGCACAAACGCGATTCTGCGAAGCAATGTGAACACTTTTGCTTCCCAGGCACAGAGAAGGTGCTAGCAGGGAATTCTCTGCCTGCCTTTCCCCAGTGCTCTGCAAGCTCTCCAGGGCAACATAAAATCTGGGGCTCTGTGCTTTCTTTCCTTCTGAACAAGTGTCAGTGTTTTCTGCACAAACGAGATTCTGCGAAGCAATGTGAACACTTTTGCTTCCCAGGCACAGAGAAGGTGCTAGCAGGGAATTCTCTGCCTGCTTTTCCCCAGTGCTCTGCAAGCTCTCCACGGTAACATAAAATCTAGGGCTCTGTGCTTTCTTTCCTTCTGAACAAGTGTTAGTGTTTTCTGCACAAACGCGATTCTGCGAAGCAATGTGAACACTTTTGCTTCCCAGGCACAGAGAAGGTGCTAGCAGGGAATTCTCTGCCTGCTTTTCCCCAGTGCTCTGCAAGCTCTCCAGGGCAACATAAAATCTGGGGCTCTGTGCTTTCTTTCCTTCTGAACAAGTGTCAGTGTTTTCTGCACAAACGCGATTCTGCGAAGCAATGTGAACACTTTTGCTTCCCAGGCACAGAGAAGGTGCTAGCAGGGAATTCTCTGCCTGCCTTTCCCCAGTGCTCTGCAAGCTCTCCAGGGCAACATAAAATCTGGGGCTCTGTGCTTTCTTTCCTTCTGAACAAGTGTTAGTGTTTTCCGCACAAACGCGATTCTGCGAAGCAATGTGAACACTTTTGCTTCCCAGGCACAGAGAAGGTGCTAGCAGGGAATTCTCTGCCTGTTTTTCCCCAGTGCTCTGCAAGCTCTCCAGGGCAACATAAAATCTGGGGCTCTGTGCTTTCTTTCCTTCTGAACAAGTGTCAGTGTTTTCTGCACAAACGCGATTCTGCGAAGCAATGTGAACACTTTTGCTTCCCAGGCACAGAGAAGGTGCTAGCAGGGAATTCTCTGCCTGCCTTTCCCCAGTGCTCTGCAAGCTCTCCAGGGCAACCTAAAATCTGGGGCTCTGTGCTTTCTTTCCTTCTGAACAAGTGTTAGTGTTTTCTGCACAAACGCGATTCTGCGAAGCAATGTGAACACTTTTGCTTCCCAGGCACAGAGAAGGTGCTAGCAGGGAATTCTCTGCCTGCTTTTCCCCAGTGCTCTGCAAGCTCTCCAGGGCAACCTAAAATCTGGGGCTCTGTGCTTTCTTTCCTTCTGAACAAGTGTTAGTGTTTTCTGCACAAACGCGATTCTGCGAAGCAATGTGAACACTTTTGCTTCCCAGGCACAGAGAAGGTGCTAGCAGGGAATTCTCTGCCTGCTTTTCCCCAGTGCTCTGCAAGCTCTCCAGGGCAACATAAAATCTGGGGCTCTGTGCTTTCTTTCCTTCTGAACAAGTGTTAGTGTTTTCTGCACAAACGCGATTCTGCGAAGCAATGTGAACACTTTTGCTTCCCAGGCACAGAGAAGGTGCTAGCAGGGAATTCTCTGCCTGCCTTTCCCAAGTGCTCTGCAAGCTCTCCAGGGCAACATAAAATCTGGGGCTCTGTGCTTTCTTTCCTTCTGAACAAGTGTTAGTGTTTTCTGCACAAACGCGATTCTGCGAAGCAATGTGAACACTTTTGCTTCCCAGGCACAGAGAAGGTGCTAGCAGGGAATTCTCTGCCTGCTTTTCCCCAGTGCTCTGCAAGCTCTCCAGGGCAACATAAAATCTGGGGCTCTGTGCTTTCTTTCCTTCTGAACAAGTGTTAGTGTTTTCTGCACAAACGCGATTCTGCGAAGCAATGTGAACACTTTTGCTTCCCAGGCACAGAGAAGGTGCTAGCAGGGAATTCTCTGCCTGCTTTTCCCCAGTGCTCTGCAAGCTCTCCAGGGCAACATAAAATCTGGGGCTCTGTGCTTTCTTTCCTTCTGAACAACTGTTAGTGTTTTCTGCACAAACGCGATTCTGCGAAGCAATGTGAACACTTTTGCTTCCCAGGCACAGAGAAGGTGCTAGCAGGGAATTCTCTGCCTGCTTTTCCCCAGTGCTCTGCAAGCTCTCCAGGGCAACATAAAATCTGAGGCTCTGTGCTTTCTTTCCTTCTGAACAACTGTTAGTGTTTTCTGCACAAACGCGATTCTGCGAAGCAATGTGAACACTTTTGCTTCCCAGGCACAGAGAAGGTGCTAGCAGGGAATTCTCTGCCTGCCTTTCCCCAGTGCTCTGCAAGCTCTCCAGGGCAACATAAAATCTGGGGCTCTGTGCTTTCTTTCCTTCTGAACAAGTGTCAGTGTTTTCTGCACAAACGCGATTCTGCGAAGCAATGTGAACACTTTTGCTTCCCAGGCACAGAGAAGGTGCTAGCAGGGAATTCTCTGCCTGCTTTTCCCCAGTGCTCTGCAAGCTCTCCACGGCAACATAAAATGTGGGGCTCTGTGCTTTCTTTCCTTCTGAACAAGTGTTAGTGTTTTCTGCACAAACGCGATTCTGCGAAGCAATGTGAACACTTTTGCTTCCCAGGCACAGAGAAGGTGCTAGCAGGGAATTCTCTGCCTGCTTTTCCCCAGTGCTCTGCAAGCTCTCCAGGGCAACATAAAATCTGGGGCTCTGTGCTTTCTTTCCTTCTGAACAAGTGTTAGTGTTTTCTGCACAAACGCGATTCTGCGAAGCAATGTGAACACTTTTGCTTCCCAGGCACAGAGAAGGTGCTAGCAGGGAATTCTCTGCCTGCCTTTCCCCAGTGCTCTGCAAGCTCTCCAGGGCAACATAAAATCTGGGGCTCTGTGCTTTCTTTCCTTCTGAACAAGTGTTAGTGTTTTCTGCACAAACGCGATTCTGCGAAGCAAAGTGAACACTTTTGCTTCCCAGGCACAGAGAAGGTGCTAGCAGGGAATTCTCTGCCTGCCTTTCCCCAGTGCTCTGCAAGCTCTCCAGGGCAACATCAAATCTGGGGCTCTGTGCTTTCTTTCCTTCTGAACAAGTGTTAGTGTTTTCTGCACAAACGCGATTCTGCGAAGCAATGTGAACACTTTTGCTTCCCAGGCACAGAGAAGGTGCTAGCAGGGAATTCTCTGCCTGCTTTTCCCCAGTGCTCTGCAAGCTCTCCAGGGCAACATAAAATCTGGGGCTCTGTGCTTTCTTTCCTTCTGAACAAGTGTTAGTGTTTTCTGCACAAACGCGATTCTGCGAAGCAATGTGAACACTTCTCCTTCCCAGGCACAGAGAAGGTGCTAGCAGGGAATTCTCTGCCTGCTTTTCCCCAGTGCTCTGCAAGCTCTCCAGGGCAACATAAAATCTGGGGCTCTGTGCTTTCTTTCCTTCTGAACAAGTGTTAGTGTTTTCTGCACAAACGCGATTCTGCGAAGCAATGTGAACACTTTTGCTTCCCAGGCACAGAGAAGGTGCTAGCAGGGAATTCTCTGCCTGCTTTTCCCCAGTGCTCTGCAAGCTCTCCAGGGCAACCTAAAATCTGGGGCTCTGTGCTTTCTTTCCTTCTGAACAAGTGTTAGTGTTTTCTGCACAAACGCGATTCTGCGAAGCAATGTGAACACTTTTGCTTCCCAGGCACAGAGAAGGTGCTAGCAGGGAATTCTCTGCCTGCTTTTCCCCAGTGCTCTGCAAGCTCTCCAGGGCAACATAAAATCTGGGGCTCTGTGCTTTCTTTCCTTCTGAACAAGTGTCAGTGTTTTCTGCACAAACGCGATTCTGCGAAGCAATGTGAACACTTTTGCTTCCCAGGCACAGAGAAGGTGCTAGCAGGGAATTCTCTGCCTGCCTTTCCCCAGTGCTCTGCAAGCTCTCCAGGGCAACATAAAATTTGGGGCTCTGTGCTTTCTTTCCTTCTGAACAAGTGTCAGTGTTTTCTGCACAAACGCGATTCTGCGAAGCAATGTGAACACTTTTGCTTCCCAGGCACAGAGAAGGTGCTAGCAGGGAATTCTCTGCCTGCTTTTCCCCAGTGCTCTGCAAGCTCTCCAGGGCAACATAAAATCTGGGGCTCTGTGCTTTCTTTCCTTCTGAACAAGTGTTAGTGTTTTCTGCACAAACGCGATTCTGCGAAGCAATGTGAACACTTTTGCTTCCCAGGCACAGAGAAGGTGCTAGCAGGGAATTCTCTGCCTGCTTTTCCCCAGTGCTCTGCAAGCTCTCCAGGGCAACATAAAATCTGGGGCTCTGTGCTTTCTTTCCTTCTGAACAAGTGTTAGTGTTTTCTGCACAAACGCGATTCTGCGAAGCAATGTGAACACTTTTGCTTCCCAGGCACAGAGAAGGTGCTAGCAGGGAATTCTCTGCCTGCCTTTCCCCAGTGCTCTGCAAGCTCTCCAGGGCAACATAAAATCTGGGGCTCTGTGCTTTCTTTCCTTCTGAACAAGTGTTAGTGTTTTCTGCACAAACGCGATTCTGCGAAGCAATGTGAACACTTTTGCTTCCCAGGCACAGAGAAGGTGCTAGCAGGGAATTCTCTGCCTGCTTTTCCCCAGTGCTCTGCAAGCTCTCCAGGGCAACATAAAATCTGGGGCTCTGTGCTTTCTTTCCTTCTGAACAAGTGTTAGTGTTTTCTGCACAAACGCGATTCTGCGAAGCAATGTGAACACTTCTCCTTCCGAGGCACAGAGAAGGTGCTAGCAGGGAATTCTCTGCCTGCCTTTCCCCAGTGCTCTGCAAGCTCTCCAGGGCAACATAAAATCTGGGGCTCTGTGCTTTCTTTCCTTCTGAACAAGTGTTAGTGTTTTCCGCACAAACGCGATTCTGCGAAGCAATGTGAACACTTTTGCTTCCCAGGCACAGAGAAGGTGCTAGCAGGGAATTCTCTGCCTGCTTTTCCCCAGTGCTCTGCAAGCTCTCCAGGGCAACCTAAAATCTGGGGCTCTGTGCTTTCTTTCCTTCTGAACAAGTGTTAGTGTTTTCTGCACAAACGCGATTCTGCGAAGCAATGTGAACACTTTTGCTTCCCAGGCACAGAGAAGGTGCTAGCAGGGAATTCTCTGCCTGCTTTTCCCCAGTGCTCTGCAAGCTCTCCAGGGCAACATAAAATCTGGGGCTCTGTGCTTTCTTTCCTTCTGAACAAGTGTTAGTGTTTTCTGCACAAACGCGATTCTGCGAAGCAATGTGAACACTTTTGCTTCCCAGGCACAGAGAAGGTGCTAGCAGGGAATTCTCTGCCTGCCTTTCCCCAGTGCTCTGCAAGCTCTCCAGGGCAACCTAAAATCTGGGGCTCTGTGCTTTCTTTCCTTCTGAACAAGTGTTAGTGTTTTCTACACAAACGCGATTCTGCGAAGCAATGTGAACACTTTTGCTTCCCAGGCACAGAGAAGGTGCTAGCAGGGAATTCTCTGCCTGCCTTTCCCCAGTGCTCTGCAAGCTCTCCAGGGCAACATAAAATCTGGGGCTCTGTGCTTTCTTTCCTTCTGAACAAGTGTTAGTGTTTTCTGCACAAACGCGATTCTGCGAAGCAATGTGAACACTTCTCCTTCCGAGGCACAGAGAAGGTGCTAGCAGGGAATTCTCTGCCTGCTTTTCCCCAGTGCTCTGCAAGCTCTCCAGGGCAACCTAAAATCTGGGGCTCTGTGCTTTCTTTCCTTCTGAACAAGTGTTAGTGTTTTCTGCACAAACGCGATTCTGCGAAGCAATGTGAACACTTTTGCTTCCCAGGCACAGAGAAGGTGCTAGCAGGGAATTCTCTGCCTGCCTTTCCCCAGTGCTCTGCAAGCTCTCCAGGGCAACATAAAATCTGGGGCTCTGTGCTTTCTTTCCTTCTGAACAAGTGTTAGTGTTTTCTGCACAAACGCGATTCTGCGAAGCAATGTGAACACTTTTGCTTCCCAGGCACAGAGAAGGTGCTAGCAGGGAATTCTCTGCCTGCTTTTCCCCAGTGCTCTGCAAGCTCTCCACGGCAACATAAAATGTGGGGCTCTGTGCTTTCTTTCCTTCTGAACAAGTGTTAGTGTTTTCTGCACAAACGCGATTCTGCGAAGCAATGTGAACACTTTTGCTTCCCAGGCACAGAGAAGGTGCTAGCAGGGAATTCTCTGCCTGCTTTTCCCCAGTGCTCTGCAAGCTCTCCAGGGCAACATAAAATCTGGGGCTCTGTGCTTTCTTTCCTTCTGAACAAGTGTTAGTGTTTTCTGCACAAACGCGATTCTGCGAAGCAATGTGAACACTTTTGCTTCCCAGGCACAGAGAAGGTGCTAGCAGGGAATTCTCTGCCTGCCTTTCCCCAGTGCTCTGCAAGCTCTCCAGGGCAACATCAAATCTGGGGCTCTGTGCTTTCTTTCCTTCTGAACAAGTGTTAGTGTTTTCTGCACAAACGCGATTCTGCGAAGCAATGTGAACACTTCTCCTTCCCAGGCACAGAGAAGGTGCTAGCAGGGAATTCTCTGCCTGCTTTTCCCCAGTGCTCTGCAAGCTCTCCAGGGCAACATAAAATCTGGGGCTCTGTGCTTTCTTTCCTTCTGAACAAGTGTTAGTGTTTTCTGCACAAACGCGATTCTGCGAAGCAATGTGAACACTTCTCCTTCCCAGGCACAGAGAAGGTGCTAGCAGGGAATTCTCTGCCTGCTTTTCCCCAGTGCTCTGCAAGCTCTCCAGGGCAACATAAAATCTGGGGCTCTGTGCTTTCTTTCCTTCTGAACAACTGTTAGTGTTTTCTGCACAAACGCGATTCTGCGAAGCAATGTGAACACTTTTGCTTCCCAGGCACAGAGAAGGTGCTAGCAGGGAATTCTCTGCCTGCTTTTCCCCAGTGCTCTGCAAGCTCTCCAGGGCAACATAAAATCTGGGGCTCTGTGCTTTCTTTCCTTCTGAACAAGTGTTAGTGTTTTCTGCACAAACGCGATTCTGCGAAGCAATGTGAACACTTTTGCTTCCCAGGCACAGAGAAGGTGCTAGCAGGGAATTCTCTGCCTGCTTTTCCCCAGTGCTCTGCAAGCTCTCCAGGGCAACATAAAATCTGGGGCTCTGTGCTTTCTTTCCTTCTGAACAAGTGTCAGTGTTTTCTGCACAAACGCGATTCTGCGAAGCAATGTGAACACTTTTGCTTCCCAGGCACAGAGAAGGTGCTAGCAGGGAATTCTCTGCCTGCCTTTCCCCAGTGCTCTGCAAGCTCTCCAGGGCAACATAAAATTTGGGGCTCTGTGCTTTCTTTCCTTCTGAACAAGTGTCAGTGTTTTCTGCACAAACGCGATTCTGCGAAGCAATGTGAACACTTTTGCTTCCCAGGCACAGAGAAGGTGCTAGCAGGGAATTCTCTGCCTGCTTTTCCCCAGTGCTCTGCAAGCTCTCCAGGGCAACCTAAAATCTGGGGCTCTGTGCTTTCTTTCCTTCTGAACAAGTGTTAGTGTTTTCTGCACAAACGCGATTCTGCGAAGCAATGTGAACACTTTTGCTTCCCAGGCACAGAGAAGGTGCTAGCAGGGAATTCTCTGCCTGCTTTTCCCCAGTGCTCTGCAAGCTCTCCAGGGCAACATAAAATCTGGGGCTCTGTGCTTTCTTTCCTTCTGAACAAGTGTTAGTGTTTTCTGCACAAACGCGATTCTGCGAAGCAATGTGAACACTTCTCCTTCCGAGGCACAGAGAAGGTGCTAGCAGGGAATTCTCTGCCTGCTTTTCCCCAGTGCTCTGCAAGCTCTCCAGGGCAACCTAAAATCTGGGGCTCTGTGCTTTCTTTCCTTCTGAACAAGTGTTAGTGTTTTCTGCACAAACGCGATTCTGCGAAGCAATGTGAACACTTTTGCTTCCCAGGCACAGAGAAGGTGCTAGCAGGGAATTCTCTGCCTGCTTTTCCCCAGTGCTCTGCAAGCTCTCCAGGGCAACCTAAAATCTGGGGCTCTGTGCTTTCTTTCCTTCTGAACAACTGTTAGTGTTTTCTGCACAAACGCGATTCTGCGAAGCAATGTGAACACTTTCGCTTCCCAGGCACAGAGAAGGTGCTAGCAGGGAATTCTCTGCCTGCCTTTCCCCAGTGCTCTGCAAGCTCTCCAGGGCAACCTAAAATCTGGGGCTCTGTGCTTTCTTTCCTTCTGAACAAGTGTTAGTGTTTTCTACACAAACGCGATTCTGCGAAGCAATGTGAACACTTTTGCTTCCCAGGCACAGAGAAGGTGCTAGCAGGGAATTCTCTGCCTGCTTTTCCCCAGTGCTCTGCAAGCTCTCCAGGGCAACATAAAATCTGGGGCTCTGTGCTTTCTTTCCTTCTGAACAAGTGTCAGTGTTTTCTGCACAAACGCGATTCTGCGAAGCAATGTGAACACTTTTGCTTCCCAGGCACAGAGAAGGTGCTAGCAGGGAATTCTCTGCCTGCTTTTCCCCAGTGCTCTGCAAGCTCTCCAGGGCAACATAAAATCTGGGGCTCTGTGCTTTCTTTCCTTCTGAACAAGTGTTAGTGTTTTCTGCACAAACGCGATTCTGCGAAGCAATGTGAACACTTCTCCTTCCCAGGCACAGAGAAGGTGCTAGCAGGGAATTCTCTGCCTGCTTTTCCCCAGTGCTCTGCAAGCTCTCCAGGGCAACATAAAATCTGGGGCTCTGTGCTTTCTTTCCTTCTGAACAACTGTTAGTGTTTTCTGCACAAACGCGATTCTGCGAAGCAATGTGAACACTTTTGCTTCCCAGGCACAGAGAAGGTGCTAGCAGGGAATTCTCTGCCTGCTTTTCCCCAGTGCTCTGCAAGCTCTCCAGGGCAACCTAAAATCTGGGGCTCTGTGCTTTCTTTCCTTCTGAACAAGTGTTAGTGTTTTCTGCACAAACGCGATTCTGCGAAGCAATGTGAACACTTTTGCTTCCCAGGCACAGAGAAGGTGCTAGCAGGGAATTCTCTGCCTGCTTTTCCCCAGTGCTCTGCAAGCTCTCCAGGGCAACATAAAATCTGGGGCTCTGTGCTTTCTTTCCTTCTGAACAAGTGTCAGTGTTTTCTGCACAAACGCGATTCTGCGAAGCAATGTGAACACTTTTGCTTCCCAGGCACAGAGAAGGTGCTAGCAGGGAATTCTCTGCCTGCCTTTCCCCAGTGCTCTGCAAGCTCTCCAGGGCAACATAAAATTTGGGGCTCTGTGCTTTCTTTCCTTCTGAACAAGTGTCAGTGTTTTCTGCACAAACGCGATTCTGCGAAGCAATGTGAACACTTTTGCTTCCCAGGCACAGAGAAGGTGCTAGCAGGGAATTCTCTGCCTGCTTTTCCCCAGTGCTCTGCAAGCTCTCCAGGGCAACATAAAATCTGGGGCTCTGTGCTTTCTTTCCTTCTGAACAAGTGTCAGTGTTTTCTGCACAAACGCGATTCTGCGAAGCAATGTGAACACTTTTGCTTCCCAGGCACAGAGAAGGTGCTAGCAGGGAATTCTCTGCCTGCTTTTCCCCAGTGCTCTGCAAGCTCTCCAGGGCAACATAAAATCTGGGGCTCTGTGCTTTCTTTCCTTCTGAACAAGTGTTAGTGTTTTCTGCACAAACGCGATTCTGCGAAGCAATGTGAACACTTCTCCTTCCCAGGCACAGAGAAGGTGCTAGCAGGGAATTCTCTGCCTGCTTTTCCCCAGTGCTCTGCAAGCTCTCCAGGGCAACATAAAATCTGGGGCTCTGTGCTTTCTTTCCTTCTGAACAACTGTTAGTGTTTTCTGCACAAACGCGATTCTGCGAAGCAATGTGAACACTTTTGCTTCCCAGGCACAGAGAAGGTGCTAGCAGGGAATTCTCTGCCTGCTTTTCCCCAGTGCTCTGCAAGCTCTCCAGGGCAACATAAAATCTGGGGCTCTGTGCTTTCTTTCCTTCTGAACAAGTGTTAGTGTTTTCTGCACAAACGCGATTCTGCGAAGCAATGTGAACACTTTTGCTTCCCAGGCACAGAGAAGGTGCTAGCAGGGAATTCTCTGCCTGCTTTTCCCCAGTGCTCTGCAAGCTCTCCAGGGCAACATAAAATCTGGGGCTCTGTGCTTTCTTTCCTTCTGAACAAGTGTCAGTGTTTTCTGCACAAACGCGATTCTGCGAAGCAATGTGAACACTTTTGCTTCCCAGGCACAGAGAAGGTGCTAGCAGGGAATTCTCTGCCTGCCTTTCCCCAGTGCTCTGCAAGCTCTCCAGGGCAACATAAAATTTGGGGCTCTGTGCTTTCTTTCCTTCTGAACAAGTGTCAGTGTTTTCTGCACAAACGCGATTCTGCGAAGCAATGTGAACACTTTTGCTTCCCAGGCACAGAGAAGGTGCTAGCAGGGAATTCTCTGCCTGCTTTTCCCCAGTGCTCTGCAAGCTCTCCAGGGCAACATAAAATCTGGGGCTCTGTGCTTTCTTTCCTTCTGAACAAGTGTTAGTGTTTTCTGCACAAACGCGATTCTGCGAAGCAATGTGAACACTTTTGCTTCCCAGGCACAGAGAAGGTGCTAGCAGGGAATTCTCTGCCTGCTTTTCCCCAGTGCTCTGCAAGCTCTCCAGGGCAACATAAAATCTGGGGCTCTGTGCTTTCTTTCCTTCTGAACAACTGTTAGTGTTTTCTGCACAAACGCGATTCTGCGAAGCAATGTGAACACTTTTGCTTCCCAGGCACAGAGAAGGTGCTAGCAGGGAATTCTCTGCCTGCTTTTCCCCAGTGCTCTGCAAGCTCTCCAGGGCAACATAAAATCTGGGGCTCTGTGCTTTCTTTCCTTCTGAACAAGTGTTAGTGTTTTCTGCACAAACGCGATTCTGCGAAGCAATGTGAACACTTTTGCTTCCCAGGCACAGAGAAGGTGCTAGCAGGGAATTCTCTGCCTGCTTTTCCCCAGTGCTCTGCAAGCTCTCCAGGGCAACATAAAATCTGGGGCTCTGTGCTTTCTTTCCTTCTGAACAAGTGTCAGTGTTTTCTGCACAAACGCGATTCTGCGAAGCAATGTGAACACTTTTGCTTCCCAGGCACAGAGAAGGTGCTAGCAGGGAATTCTCTGCCTGCCTTTCCCCAGTGCTCTGCAAGCTCTCCAGGGCAACATAAAATTTGGGGCTCTGTGCTTTCTTTCCTTCTGAACAAGTGTCAGTGTTTTCTGCACAAACGCGATTCTGCGAAGCAATGTGAACACTTTTGCTTCCCAGGCACAGAGAAGGTGCTAGCAGGGAATTCTCTGCCTGCTTTTCCCCAGTGCTCTGCAAGCTCTCCAGGGCAACATAAAATCTGGGGCTCTGTGCTTTCTTTCCTTCTGAACAAGTGTTAGTGTTTTCTGCACAAACGCGATTCTGCGAAGCAATGTGAACACTTTTGCTTCCCAGGCACAGAGAAGGTGCTAGCAGGGAATTCTCTGCCTGCTTTTCCCCAGTGCTCTGCAAGCTCTCCAGGGCAACATAAAATCTGGGGCTCTGTGCTTTCTTTCCTTCTGAACAAGTGTTAGTGTTTTCTGCACAAACGCGATTCTGCGAAGCAATGTGAACACTTCTCCTTCCGAGGCACAGAGAAGGTGCTAGCAGGGAATTCTCTGCCTGCCTTTCCCCAGTGCTCTGCAAGCTCTCCAGGGCAACATAAAATCTGGGGCTCTGTGCTTTCTTTCCTTCTGAACAAGTGTCGGTGTTTCAGCACAAACGAGATTCTGCGAAGCAATGTGAACACTTTTGCTTCCCAGGCACAGAGAAGGTGCTAGCAGGGAATTCTCTGCCTGCCTTTCCCCAGTGCTCTGCAAGCTCTCCAGGGCAACCTAAAATCTGGGGCTCTGTGCTTTCTATCCTTCTGAACAAGTGTCAGTGTTTTCTGCACAAACGCGATTCTGCGAAGCAATGTGAACACTTTTGCTTCCCAGGCACAGAGAAGGTGCTAGCAGGGAATTCTCTGCCTGCTTTTCCCCAGTGCTCTGCAAGCTCTCCAGGGCAACATAAAATCTGGGGCTCTGTGCTTTCTTTCCTTCTGAACAAGTGTTAGTGTTTTCTGCACAAACGCGATTCTGCGAAGCAATGTGAACACTTCTCCTTCCCAGGCACAGAGAAGGTGCTAGCAGGGAATTCTCTGCCTGCTTTTCCCCAGTGCTCTGCAAGCTCTCCAGGGCAACATAAAATCTGGGGCTCTGTGCTTTCTTTCCTTCTGAACAACTGTTAGTGTTTTCTGCACAAACGCGATTCTGCGAAGCAATGTGAACACTTTTGCTTCCCAGGCACAGAGAAGGTGCTAGCAGGGAATTCTCTGCCTGCTTTTCCCCAGTGCTCTGCAAGCTCTCCAGGGCAACATAAAATCTGGGGCTCTGTGCTTTCTTTCCTTCTGAACAAGTGTTAGTGTTTTCTGCACAAACGCGATTCTGCGAAGCAATGTGAACACTTTTGCTTCCCAGGCACAGAGAAGGTGCTAGCAGGGAATTCTCTGCCTGCTTTTCCCCAGTGCTCTGCAAGCTCTCCAGGGCAACATAAAATCTGGGGCTCTGTGCTTTCTTTCCTTCTGAACAAGTGTCAGTGTTTTCTGCACAAACGCGATTCTGCGAAGCAATGTGAACACTTTTGCTTCCCAGGCACAGAGAAGGTGCTAGCAGGGAATTCTCTGCCTGCCTTTCCCCAGTGCTCTGCAAGCTCTCCAGGGCAACATAAAATTTGGGGCTCTGTGCTTTCTTTCCTTCTGAACAAGTGTCAGTGTTTTCTGCACAAACGCGATTCTGCGAAGCAATGTGAACACTTTTGCTTCCCAGGCACAGAGAAGGTGCTAGCAGGGAATTCTCTGCCTGCTTTTCCCCAGTGCTCTGCAAGCTCTCCAGGGCAACATAAAATCTGGGGCTCTGTGCTTTCTTTCCTTCTGAACAAGTGTTAGTGTTTTCTGCACAAACGCGATTCTGCGAAGCAATGTGAACACTTTTGCTTCCCAGGCACAGAGAAGGTGCTAGCAGGGAATTCTCTGCCTGCTTTTCCCCAGTGCTCTGCAAGCTCTCCAGGGCAACATAAAATCTGGGGCTCTGTGCTTTCTTTCCTTCTGAACAACTGTTAGTGTTTTCTGCACAAACGCGATTCTGCGAAGCAATGTGAACACTTTTGCTTCCCAGGCACAGAGAAGGTGCTAGCAGGGAATTCTCTGCCTGCTTTTCCCCAGTGCTCTGCAAGCTCTCCAGGGCAACATAAAATCTGGGGCTCTGTGCTTTCTTTCCTTCTGAACAAGTGTTAGTGTTTTCTGCACAAACGCGATTCTGCGAAGCAATGTGAACACTTTTGCTTCCCAGGCACAGAGAAGGTGCTAGCAGGGAATTCTCTGCCTGCTTTTCCCCAGTGCTCTGCAAGCTCTCCAGGGCAACATAAAATCTGGGGCTCTGTGCTTTCTTTCCTTCTGAACAAGTGTCAGTGTTTTCTGCACAAACGCGATTCTGCGAAGCAATGTGAACACTTTTGCTTCCCAGGCACAGAGAAGGTGCTAGCAGGGAATTCTCTGCCTGCCTTTCCCCAGTGCTCTGCAAGCTCTCCAGGGCAACATAAAATTTGGGGCTCTGTGCTTTCTTTCCTTCTGAACAAGTGTCAGTGTTTTCTGCACAAACGCGATTCTGCGAAGCAATGTGAACACTTTTGCTTCCCAGGCACAGAGAAGGTGCTAGCAGGGAATTCTCTGCCTGCTTTTCCCCAGTGCTCTGCAAGCTCTCCAGGGCAACATAAAATCTGGGGCTCTGTGCTTTCTTTCCTTCTGAACAAGTGTTAGTGTTTTCTGCACAAACGCGATTCTGCGAAGCAATGTGAACACTTTTGCTTCCCAGGCACAGAGAAGGTGCTAGCAGGGAATTCTCTGCCTGCCTTTCCCCAGTGCTCTGCAAGCTCTCCAGGGCAACATAAAATCTGGGGCTCTGTGCTTTCTTTCCTTCTGAACAAGTGTCAGTGTTTTCTGCACAAACGCGATTCTGCGAAGCAATGTGAACACTTTTGCTTCCCAGGCACAGAGAAGGTGCTAGCAGGGAATTCTCTGCCTGCCTTTCCCCAGTGCTCTGCAAGCTCTCCAGGGCAACATAAAATCTGGGGCTCTGTGCTTTCTTTCCTTCTGAACAAGTGTTAGTGTTTTCTGCACAAACGCGATTCTGCGAAGCAATGTG
This sequence comes from Strix occidentalis, assembly GCA_030819815.1. Lineage (NCBI taxonomy): Eukaryota > Metazoa > Chordata > Aves > Strigiformes > Strigidae > Strix > Strix occidentalis. The sequence continues at coordinate 26,748 of JASWHU010000577.1, read as the reverse complement.
AACACTTTTGCTTCCCAGGCACAGAGAAGGTGCTAGCAGGGAATTCTCTGCCTGCTTTTCCCCAGTGCTCTGCAAGCTCTCCAGGGCAACCTAAAATCTGGGGCTCTGTGCTTTCTTTCCTTCTGAACAACTGTTAGTGTTTTCTGCACAAACGCGATTCTGCGAAGCAATGTGAACACTTTCGCTTCCCAGGCACAGAGAAGGTGCTAGCAGGGAATTCTCTGCCTGCCTTTCCCCAGTGCTCTGCAAGCTCTCCAGGGCAACCTAAAATCTGGGGCTCTGTGCTTTCTTTCCTTCTGAACAAGTGTTAGTGTTTTCTACACAAACGCGATTCTGCGAAGCAATGTGAACACTTTTGCTTCCCAGGCACAGAGAAGGTGCTAGCAGGGAATTCTCTGCCTGCTTTTCCCCAGTGCTCTGCAAGCTCTCCAGGGCAACATAAAATCTGGGGCTCTGTGCTTTCTTTCCTTCTGAACAAGTGTCAGTGTTTTCTGCACAAACGCGATTCTGCGAAGCAATGTGAACACTTTTGCTTCCCAGGCACAGAGAAGGTGCTAGCAGGGAATTCTCTGCCTGCTTTTCCCCAGTGCTCTGCAAGCTCTCCAGGGCAACATAAAATCTGGGGCTCTGTGCTTTCTTTCCTTCTGAACAAGTGTTAGTGTTTTCTGCACAAACGCGATTCTGCGAAGCAATGTGAACACTTCTCCTTCCCAGGCACAGAGAAGGTGCTAGCAGGGAATTCTCTGCCTGCTTTTCCCCAGTGCTCTGCAAGCTCTCCAGGGCAACATAAAATCTGGGGCTCTGTGCTTTCTTTCCTTCTGAACAAGTGTTAGTGTTTTCTGCACAAAACGCGATTCTGCGAAGCAATGTGAACACTTTTGCTTCCCAGGCACAGAGAAGGTGCTAGCAGGGAATTCTCTGCCTGCCTTTCCCCAGTGCTCTGCAAGCTCTCCAGGGCAACATAAAATCTGGGGCTCTGTGCTTTCTTTCCTTCTGAACAAGTGTTAGTGTTTTCTCCACAAACGCGATTTTGCGAAGCAATGTGAACACTTTTGCTTCCCAGGCACAGAGAAGGTGCTAGCAGGGAATTCTCTGCCTGCTTTTCCCCAGTGCTCTGCAAGCTCTCCAGGGCAACATAAAATCTGGGGCTCTGTGCTTTCTTTCCTTCTGAAGAACTGTTAGTGTTTTCTGCACAAACGCGATTCTGCGAAGCAATGTGAACACTTTTGCTTCCCAGGCACAGAGAAGGTGCTAGCAGGGAATTCTCTGCCTGCCTTTCCCCAGTGCTCTGCAAGCTCTCCAGGGCAACATAAAATCTGGGGCTCTGTGCTTTCTTTCCTTCTGAACAAGTGTTAGTGTTTTCTGCACAAACGCGATTCTGCGAAGCAATGTGAACACTTTTGCTTCCCAGGCACAGAGAAGGTGCTAGCAGGGAATTCTCTGCCTGCCTTTCCCCAGTGCTCTGCAAGCTCTCCAGGGCAACCTAAAATCTGGGGCTCTGTGCTTTCTTTCCTTCTGAACAAGTGTCAGTGTTTTCTGCACAAACGCGATTCTGCGAAGCAATGTGAACACTTTTGCTTCCCAGGCACAGAGAAGGTGCTAGCAGGGAATTCTCTGCCTGCTTTTCCCCAGTGCTCTGCAAGCTCTCCAGGGCAACATAAAATCTGGGGCTCTGTGCTTTCTTTCCTTCTGAACAAGTGTTAGTGTTTTCTGCACAAACGCGATTCTGCGAAGCAATGTGAACACTTTTGCTTCCCAGGCACAGAGAAGGTGCTAGCAGGGAATTCTCTGCCTGCCTTTCCCCAGTGCTCTGCAAGCTCTCCAGGGCAACATCAAATCTGGGGCTCTGTGCTTTCTTTCCTTCTGAACAAGTGTTAGTGTTTTCTGCACAAACGCGATTCTGCGAAGCAATGTGAACACTTCTCCTTCCCAGGCACAGAGAAGGTGCTAGCAGGGAATTCTCTGCCTGCCTTTCCCCAGTGCTCTGCAAGCTCTCCAGGGCAACATAAAATCTGGGGCTCTGTGCTTTCTTTCCTTCTGAACAAGTGTTAGTGTTTTCCGCACAAACGCGATTCTGCGAAGCAATGTGAACACTTTTGCTTCCCAGGCACAGAGAAGGCGCTAGCAGGGAATTCTCTGCCTGCTTTTCCCCAGTGCTCTGCAAGCTCTCCAGGGCAACATAAAATCTGGGGCTCTGTGCTTTCTTTCCTTCTGAACAAGTGTTAGTGTTTTCTGCACAAACGCGATTCTGCGAAGCAATGTGAACACTTCTCCTTCCCAGGCACAGAGAAGGTGTTAGCAGGGAATTCTCTGCCTGCCTTTCCCCAGTGCTCTGCAAGCTCTCCAGGGCAACATAAAATCTGGGGCTCTGTGCTTTCTTTCCTTCTGAACAAGTGTCAGTGTTTTCTGCACAAACGCGATTCTGCGAAGCAATGTGAACACTTTTGCTTCCCAGGCACAGAGAAGGTGCTAGCAGGGAATTCTCTGCCTGCTTTTCCCCAGTGCTCTGCAAGCTCTCCAGGGCAACATAAAATCTGGGGCTCTGTGCTTTCTTTCCTTCTGAACAAGTGTTAGTGTTTTCTGCACAAACGCGATTCTGCGAAGCAATGTGAACACTTTTGCTTCCCAGGCACAGAGAAGGTGCTAGCAGGGAATTCTCTGCCTGCTTTTCCCCAGTGCTCTGCAAGCTCTCCAGGGCAACCTAAAATCTGGGGCTCTGTGCTTTCTTTCCTTCTGAACAACTGTTAGTGTTTTCTGCACAAACGCGATTCTGCGAAGCAATGTGAACACTTTCGCTTCCCAGGCACAGAGAAGGTGCTAGCAGGGAATTCTCTGCCTGCCTTTCCCCAGTGCTCTGCAAGCTCTCCAGGGCAACCTAAAATCTGGGGCTCTGTGCTTTCTTTCCTTCTGAACAAGTGTTAGTGTTTTCTACACAAACGCGATTCTGCGAAGCAATGTGAACACTTTTGCTTCCCAGGCACAGAGAAGGTGCTAGCAGGGAATTCTCTGCCTGCTTTTCCCCAGTGCTCTGCAAGCTCTCCAGGGCAACATAAAATCTGGGGCTCTGTGCTTTCTTTCCTTCTGAACAAGTGTCAGTGTTTTCTGCACAAACGCGATTCTGCGAAGCAATGTGAACACTTTTGCTTCCCAGGCACAGAGAAGGTGCTAGCAGGGAATTCTCTGCCTGCTTTTCCCCAGTGCTCTGCAAGCTCTCCAGGGCAACATAAAATCTGGGGCTCTGTGCTTTCTTTCCTTCTGAACAAGTGTTAGTGTTTTCTGCACAAACGCGATTCTGCGAAGCAATGTGAACACTTCTCCTTCCCAGGCACAGAGAAGGTGCTAGCAGGGAATTCTCTGCCTGCTTTTCCCCAGTGCTCTGCAAGCTCTCCAGGGCAACATAAAATCTGGGGCTCTGTGCTTTCTTTCCTTCTGAACAAGTGTTAGTGTTTTCTGCACAAAACGCGATTCTGCGAAGCAATGTGAACACTTTTGCTTCCCAGGCACAGAGAAGGTGCTAGCAGGGAATTCTCTGCCTGCCTTTCCCCAGTGCTCTGCAAGCTCTCCAGGGCAACATAAAATCTGGGGCTCTGTGCTTTCTTTCCTTCTGAACAAGTGTTAGTGTTTTCTCCACAAACGCGATTTTGCGAAGCAATGTGAACACTTTTGCTTCCCAGGCACAGAGAAGGTGCTAGCAGGGAATTCTCTGCCTGCTTTTCCCCAGTGCTCTGCAAGCTCTCCAGGGCAACATAAAATCTGGGGCTCTGTGCTTTCTTTCCTTCTGAAGAACTGTTAGTGTTTTCTGCACAAACGCGATTCTGCGAAGCAATGTGAACACTTTTGCTTCCCAGGCACAGAGAAGGTGCTAGCAGGGAATTCTCTGCCTGCCTTTCCCCAGTGCTCTGCAAGCTCTCCAGGGCAACATAAAATCTGGGGCTCTGTGCTTTCTTTCCTTCTGAACAAGTGTTAGTGTTTTCTGCACAAACGCGATTCTGCGAAGCAATGTGAACACTTTTGCTTCCCAGGCACAGAGAAGGTGCTAGCAGGGAATTCTCTGCCTGCCTTTCCCCAGTGCTCTGCAAGCTCTCCAGGGCAACCTAAAATCTGGGGCTCTGTGCTTTCTTTCCTTCTGAACAAGTGTCAGTGTTTTCTGCACAAACGCGATTCTGCGAAGCAATGTGAACACTTTTGCTTCCCAGGCACAGAGAAGGTGCTAGCAGGGAATTCTCTGCCTGCTTTTCCCCAGTGCTCTGCAAGCTCTCCAGGGCAACATAAAATCTGGGGCTCTGTGCTTTCTTTCCTTCTGAACAAGTGTTAGTGTTTTCTGCACAAACGCGATTCTGCGAAGCAATGTGAACACTTTTGCTTCCCAGGCACAGAGAAGGTGCTAGCAGGGAATTCTCTGCCTGCCTTTCCCCAGTGCTCTGCAAGCTCTCCAGGGCAACATCAAATCTGGGGCTCTGTGCTTTCTTTCCTTCTGAACAAGTGTTAGTGTTTTCTGCACAAACGCGATTCTGCGAAGCAATGTGAACACTTCTCCTTCCCAGGCACAGAGAAGGTGCTAGCAGGGAATTCTCTGCCTGCCTTTCCCCAGTGCTCTGCAAGCTCTCCAGGGCAACATAAAATCTGGGGCTCTGTGCTTTCTTTCCTTCTGAACAAGTGTTAGTGTTTTCCGCACAAACGCGATTCTGCGAAGCAATGTGAACACTTTTGCTTCCCAGGCACAGAGAAGGCGCTAGCAGGGAATTCTCTGCCTGCTTTTCCCCAGTGCTCTGCAAGCTCTCCAGGGCAACATAAAATCTGGGGCTCTGTGCTTTCTTTCCTTCTGAACAAGTGTTAGTGTTTTCTGCACAAACGCGATTCTGCGAAGCAATGTGAACACTTCTCCTTCCCAGGCACAGAGAAGGTGTTAGCAGGGAATTCTCTGCCTGCCTTTCCCCAGTGCTCTGCAAGCTCTCCAGGGCAACATAAAATCTGGGGCTCTGTGCTTTCTTTCCTTCTGAACAAGTGTCAGTGTTTTCTGCACAAACGCGATTCTGCGAAGCAATGTGAACACTTTTGCTTCCCAGGCACAGAGAAGGTGCTAGCAGGGAATTCTCTGCCTGCTTTTCCCCAGTGCTCTGCAAGCTCTCCAGGGCAACATAAAATCTGGGGCTCTGTGCTTTCTTTCCTTCTGAACAAGTGTTAGTGTTTTCTGCACAAACGCGATTCTGCGAAGCAATGTGAACACTTTTGCTTCCCAGGCACAGAGAAGGTGCTAGCAGGGAATTCTCTGCCTGCCTTTCCCCAGTGCTCTGCAAGCTCTCCAGGGCAACATAAAATCTGGGGCTCTGTGCTTTCTTTCCTTCTGAACAAGTGTTAGTGTTTTCTGCACAAACGCGATTCTGCGAAGCAATGTGAACACTTTTGCTTCCCAGGCACAGAGAAGGTGCTAGCAGGGAATTCTCTGCCTGCCTTTCCCCAGTGCTCTGCAAGCTCTCCAGGGCAACATAAAATCTGGGGCTCTGTGCTTTCTTTCCTTCTGAACAAGTGTCAGTGTTTTCTGCACAAACGCGATTCTGCGAAGCAATGTGAACACTTTTGCTTCCCAGGCACAGAGAAGGTGCTAGCAGGGAATTCTCTGCCTGCCTTTCCCCAGTGCTCTGCAAGCTCTCCAGGGCAACATAAAATCTGGGGCTCTGTGCTTTCTTTCCTTCTGAACAAGTGTCGGTGTTTCAGCACAAACGAGATTCTGCGAAGCAATGTGAACACTTTTGCTTCCCAGGCACAGAGAAGGTGCTAGCAGGGAATTCTCTGCCTGCCTTTCCCCAGTGCTCTGCAAGCTCTCCAGGGCAACCTAAAATCTGGGGCTCTGTGCTTTCTATCCTTCTGAACAAGTGTCAGTGTTTTCTGCACAAACGCGATTCTGCGAAGCAATGTGAACACTTTTGCTTCCCAGGCACAGAGAAGGTGCTAGCAGGGAATTCTCTGCCTGCTTTTCCCCAGTGCTCTGCAAGCTCTCCAGGGCAACATAAAATCTGGGGCTCTGTGCTTTCTTTCCTTCTGAACAAGTGTTAGTGTTTTCTGCACAAACGCGATTCTGCGAAGCAATGTGAACACTTTTCCTTCCCAGGCACAGAGAAGGTGCTAGCAGGGAATTCTCTGCCTGCCTTTCCCCAGTGCTCTGCAAGCTCTCCAGGGCAACCTAAAATCTGGGGCTCTGTGCTTTCTTTCCTTCTGAACAAGTGTTAGTGTTTTCTGCACAAACGCGATTCTGCGAAGCAATGTGAACACTTTTGCTTCCCAGGCACAGAGAAGGTGCTAGCAGGGAATTCTCTGCCTGCCTTTCCCCAGTGCTCTGCAAGCTCTCCAGGGCAACATAAAATCTGGGGCTCTGTGCTTTCTTTCCTTCTGAACAAGTGTCAGTGTTTTCTGCACAAACGCGATTCTGCGAAGCAATGTGAACACTTTTGCTTCCCAGGCACAGAGAAGGTGCTAGCAGGGAATTCTCTGCCTGCTTTTCCCCAGTGCTCTGCAAGCTCTCCAGGGCAACATAAAATCTGGGGCTCTGTGCTTTCTTTCCTTCTGAACAAGTGTTAGTGTTTTCTGCACAAACGCGATTCTGCGAAGCAATGTGAACACTTTTGCTTCCCAGGCACAGAGAAGGTGCTAGCAGGGAATTCTCTGCCTGCCTTTCCCCAGTGCTCTGCAAGCTCTCCAGGGCAACATAAAATCTGGGGCTCTGTGCTTTCTTTCCTTCTGAACAAGTGTTAGTGTTTTCTGCACAAACGCGATTCTGCGAAGCAATGTGAACACTTTTGCTTCCCAGGCACAGAGAAGGTGCTAGCAGGGAATTCTCTGCCTGCCTTTCCCCAGTGCTCTGCAAGCTCTCCAGGGCAACATAAAATCTGGGGCTCTGTGCTTTCTTTCCTTCTGAACAAGTGTCGGTGTTTTCCGCACAAACGCGATTCTGCGAAGCAATGTGAACACTTTTGCTTCCCAGGCACAGAGAAGGTGCTAGCAGGGAATTCTCTGCCTGCTTTTCCCCAGTGCTCTGCAAGCTCTCCAGGGCAACCTAAAATCTGGGGCTCTGTGCTTTCTTTCCTTCTGAACAAGTGTTAGTGTTTTCTGCACAAACGCGATTCTGCGAAGCAATGTGAACACTTTTGCTTCCCAGGCACAGAGAAGGTGCTAGCAGGGAATTCTCTGCCTGCTTTTCCCCAGTGCTCTGCAAGCTCTCCAGGGCAACCTAAAATCTGGGGCTCTGTGCTTTCTTTCCTTCTGAACAAGTGTTAGTGTTTTCTGCACAAACGCGATTCTGCGAAGCAATGTGAACACTTTTGCTTCCCAGGCACAGAGAAGGTGCTAGCAGGGAATTCTCTGCCTGCTTTTCCCCAGTGCTCTGCAAGCTCTCCAGGGCAACATAAAATCTGGGGCTCTGTGCTTTCTTTCCTTCTGAACAAGTGTTAGTGTTTTCTGCACAAACGCGATTCTGCGAAGCAATGTGAACACTTCTCCTTCCGAGGCACAGAGAAGGTGCTAGCAGGGAATTCTCTGCCTGCCTTTCCCCAGTGCTCTGCAAGCTCTCCAGGGCAACATAAAATCTGGGGCTCTGTGCTTTCTTTCCTTCTGAACAAGTGTTAGTGTTTTCCGCACAAACGCGATTCTGCGAAGCAATGTGAACACTTTTGCTTCCCAGGCACAGAGAAGGTGCTAGCAGGGAATTCTCTGCCTGCTTTTCCCCAGTGCTCTGCAAGCTCTCCAGGGCAACATAAAATCTGGGGCTCTGTGCTTTCTTTCCTTCTGAACAAGTGTTAGTGTTTTCTGCACAAACGCGATTCTGCGAAGCAATGTGAACACTTCTCCTTCCCAGGCACAGAGAAGGTGTTAGCAGGGAATTCTCTGCCTGCCTTTCCCCAGTGCTCTGCAAGCTCTCCAGGGCAACATAAAATCTGGGGCTCTGTGCTTTCTTTCCTTCTGAACAAGTGTCAGTGTTTTCTGCACAAACGCGATTCTGCGAAGCAATGTGAACACTTTTGCTTCCCAGGCACAGAGAAGGTGCTAGCAGGGAATTCTCTGCCTGCTTTTCCCCAGTGCTCTGCAAGCTCTCCAGGGCAACATAAAATCTGGGGCTCTGTGCTTTCTTTCCTTCTGAACAAGTGTTAGTGTTTTCTGCACAAACGCGATTCTGCGAAGCAATGTGAACACTTTTGCTTCCCAGGCACAGAGAAGGTGCTAGCAGGGAATTCTCTGCCTGCTTTTCCCCAGTGCTCTGCAAGCTCTCCAGGGCAACATAAAATCTGGGGCTCTGTGCTTTCTTTCCTTCTGAACAAGTGTTAGTGTTTTCTGCACAAACGCGATTCTGCGAAGCAATGTGAACACTTTTGCTTCCCAGGCACAGAGAAGGTGCTAGCAGGGAATTCTCTGCCTGCCTTTCCCCAGTGCTCTGCAAGCTCTCCAGGGCAACATAAAATCTGGGGCTCTGTGCTTTCTTTCCTTCTGAACAAGTGTCAGTGTTTTCCGCACAAACGCGATTCTGCGAAGCAATGTGAACACTTTTGCTTCCCAGGCACAGAGAAGGTGCTAGCAGGGAATTCTCTGCCTGCCTTTCCCCAGTGCTCTGCAAGCTCTCCAGGGCAACCTAAAATCTGGGGCTCTGTGCTTTCTTTCCTTCTGAACAAGTGTTAGTGTTTTCTGCACAAACGCGATTCTGCGAAGCAATGTGAACACTTTTGCTTCCCAGGCACAGAGAAGGTGCTAGCAGGGAATTCTCTGCCTGCTTTTCCCCAGTGCTCTGCAAGCTCTCCAGGGCAACCTAAAATCTGGGGCTCTGTGCTTTCTTTCCTTCTGAACAAGTGTTAGTGTTTTCTGCACAAACGCGATTTTGCGAAGCAATGTGAACACTTTTGCTTCCCAGGCACAGAGAAGGTGCTAGCAGGGAATTCTCTGCCTGCTTTTCCCCAGTGCTCTGCAAGCTCTCCAGGGCAACATAAAATCTGGGGCTCTGTGCTTTCTTTCCTTCTGAACAAGTGTCAGTGTTTTCTGCACAAACGCGATTCTGCGAAGCAATGTGAACACTTCTCCTTCCCAGGCACAGAGAAGGAGCTAGCAGGGAATTCTCTGCCTGCTTTTCCCCAGTGCTCTGCAAGCTCTCCAGGGCAACATAAAATCTGGGGCTCTGTGCTTTCTTTCCTTCTGAACAAGTGTTAGTGTTTTCTGCACAAACGCGATTCTGCGAAGCAATGTGAACACTTTTGCTTCCCAGGCACAGAGAAGGTGCTAGCAGGGAATTCTCTGCCTGCTTTTCCCCAGTGCTCTGCAAGCTCTCCAGGGCAACATAAAATCTGGGGCTCTGTGCTTTCTTTCCTTCTGAACAAGTGTTAGTGTTTTCTGCACAAACGCGATTCTGCGAAGCAATGTGAACACTTCTCCTTCCCAGGCACAGAGAAGGAGCTAGCAGGGAATTCTCTGCCTGCTTTTCCCCAGTGCTCTGCAAGCTCTCCAGGGCAACATAAAATCTGGGGCTCTGTGCTTTCTTTCCTTCTGAACAAGTGTTAGTGTTTTCTGCACAAACGCGATTCTGCGAAGCAATGTGAACACTTTTGCTTCCCAGGCACAGAGAAGGTGCTAGCAGGGAATTCTCTGCCTGCTTTTCCCCAGTGCTCTGCAAGCTCTCCAGGGCAACCTAAAATCTGGGGCTCTGTGCTTTCTTTCCTTCTGAACAAGTGTTAGTGTTTTCCGCACAAAACGCGATTCTGCGAAGCAATGTGAACACTTTTGCTTCCCAGGCACAGAGAAGTGCTAGCAGGGAATTCTCTGCCTGCCTTTCCCCAGTGCTCTGCAAGCTCTCCAGTGCAACATAAAATGTGGGGCTCTGTGCTTTCTTTCCTTCTGAACAAGTGTTAGTGTTTTCTGCACAAACGCGATTCTGCGAAGCAATGTGAACACTTCTCCTTCCCAGGCACAGAGAAGGTGTTAGCAGGGAATTCTCTGCCTGCCTTTCCCCAGTGCTCTGCAAGCTCTCCAGGGCAACATAAAATCTGGGGCTCTGTGCTTTCTTTCCTTCTGAACAAGTGTCAGTGTTTTCTGCACAAACGCGATTCTGCGAAGCAATGTGAACACTTTTGCTTCCCAGGCACAGAGAAGGTGCTAGCAGGGAATTCTCTGCCTGCTTTTCCCCAGTGCTCTGCAAGCTCTCCAGGGCAACATAAAATCTGGGGCTCTGTGCTTTCTTTCCTTCTGAACAAGTGTTAGTGTTTTCTGCACAAACGCGATTCTGCGAAGCAATGTGAACACTTTTGCTTCCCAGGCACAGAGAAGGTGCTAGCAGGGAATTCTCTGCCTGCCTTTCCCCAGTGCTCTGCAAGCTCTCCAGGGCAACATAAAATCTGGGGCTCTGTGCTTTCTTTCCTTCTGAACAAGTGTTAGTGTTTTCTGCACAAACGCGATTCTGCGAAGCAATGTGAACACTTTTGCTTCCCAGGCACAGAGAAGGTGCTAGCAGGGAATTCTCTGCCTGCCTTTCCCCAGTGCTCTGCAAGCTCTCCAGGGCAACATAAAATCTGGGGCTCTGTGCTTTCTTTCCTTCTGAACAAGTGTCGGTGTTTTCCGCACAAATGCGATTCTGCGAAGCAATGTGAACACTTTTGCTTCCCAGGCACAGAGAAGGTGCTAGCAGGGAATTCTCTGCCTGCCTTTCCCCAGTGCTCTGCAAGCTCTCCAGGGCAACCTAAAATCTGGGGCTCTGTGCTTTCTTTCCTTCTGAACAAGTGTTAGTGTTTTCTGCACAAACGCGATTCTGCGAAGCAATGTGAACACTTTTGCTTCCCAGGCACAGAGAAGGTGCTAGCAGGGAATTCTCTGCCTGCTTTTCCCCAGTGCTCTGCAAGCTCTCCAGGGCAACCTAAAATCTGGGGCTCTGTGCTTTCTTTCCTTCTGAACAAGTGTTAGTGTTTTCTGCACAAACGCGATTTTGCGAAGCAATGTGAACACTTTTGCTTCCCAGGCACAGAGAAGGTGCTAGCAGGGAATTCTCTGCCTGCTTTTCCCCAGTGCTCTGCAAGCTCTCCAGGGCAACATAAAATCTGGGGCTCTGTGCTTTCTTTCCTTCTGAACAAGTGTTAGTGTTTTCTGCACAAACGCGATTCTGCGAAGCAATGTGAACACTTTTGCTTCCCAGGCACAGAGAAGGTGCTAGCAGGGAATTCTCTGCCTGCCTTTCCCCAGTGCTCTGCAAGCTCTCCAGGGCAACATAAAATCTGGGGCTCTGTGCTTTCTTTCCTTCTGAACAAGTGTTAGTGTTTTCTGCACAAACGCGATTCTGCGAAGCAATGTGAACACTTTTGCTTCCCAGGCACAGAGAAGGTGCTAGCAGGGAATTCTCTGCCTGCTTTTCCCCAGTGCTCTGCAAGCTCTCCAGGGCAACATAAAATCTGGGGCTCTGTGCTTTCTTTCCTTCTGAACAAGTGTTAGTGTTTTCTGCACAAACGCGATTCTGCGAAGCAATGTGAACACTTCTCCTTCCGAGGCACAGAGAAGGTGTTAGCAGGGAATTCTCTGCCTGCTTTTCCCCAGTGCTCTGCAAGCTCTCCAGGGCAACATAAAATCTGGGGCTCTGTGCTTTCTTTCCTTCTGAACAACTGTTAGTGTTTTCTGCACAAACGCGATTCTGCGAAGCAATGTGAACACTTCTCCTTCCGAGGCACAGAGAAGGTGCTAGCAGGGAATTCTCTGCCTGTTTTTCCCCAGTGCTCTGCAAGCTCTCCAGGGCAACATAAAATCTGGGGCTCTGTGCTTTCTTTCCTTCTGAACAAGTGTTAGTGTTTTCTGCACAAACGCGATTCTGCGAAGCAATGTGAACACTTGTGCTTCCCAGGCACAGAGAAGGTGCTAGCAGGGAATTCTCTGCCTGCCTTTCCCCAGTGCTCTGCAAGCTCTCCAGGGCAACATCAAATCTGGGGCTCTGTGCTTTCTTTCCTTCTGAACAAGTGTCGGTGTTTTCTGCACAAACGCGATTCTGCGAAGCAATGTGAACACTTTTGCTTCCCAGGCACAGAGAAGGTGCTAGCAGGGAATTCTCTGCCTGCCTTTCCCCAGTGCTCTGCAAGCTCTCCAGGGCAACATAAAATCTGGGGCTCTGTGCTTTCTTTCCTTCTGAACAAGTGTCAGTGTTTTCTGCACAAACGCGATTCTGCGAAGCAATGGGAACACTTTTGTTTCCCAGGCACAGAGAAGGTGCTAGCAGGGAATTCTCTGCCTGCCTTTCCCCAGTGCTCTGCAAGCTCTCCAGGGCAACATCAAATCTGGGGCTCTGTGCTTTCTTTCCTTCTGAACAAGTGTCGGTGTTTTCTGCACAAACGCGATTCTGCGAAGCAATGTGAACACTTTTGCTTCCCAGGCACAGAGAAGGTGCTAGCAGGGAATTCTCTGCCTGCCTTTCCCCAGTGCTCTGCAAGCTCTCCAGGGCAACATAAAATCTGGGGCTCTGTGCTTTCTTTCCTTCTGAACAAGTGTTAGTGTTTTCTGCACAAACGCGATTCTGCGAAGCAATGTGAACACTTTTGCTTCCCAGGCACAGAGAAGGTGCTAGCAGGGAATTCTCTGCCTGCTTTTCCCCAGTGCTCTGCAAGCTCTCCAGGGCAACATAAAATCTGGGGCTCTGTGCTTTCTTTCCTTCTGAACAAGTGTCAGTGTTTTCTGCACAAACGCGATTCTGCGAAGCAATGTGAACACTTTTGCTTCCCAGGCACAGAGAAGGTGCTAGCAGGGAATTCTCTGCCTGCCTTTCCCTAGTGCTCTGCAAGCTCTCCAGGGCAACATAAAATCTGGGGCTCTGTGCTTTCTTTCCTTCTGAACAAGTGTTAGTGTTTTCCGCACAAACGCGATTCTGCGAAGCAATGTGAACACTTTTGCTTCCCAGGCACAGAGAAGGTGGTAGCAGGGAATTCTCTGCCTGCTTTTCCCCAGTGCTCTGCAAGCTCTCCAGGGCAACCTAAAATCTGGGGCTCTGTGCTTTCTTTCCTTCTGAACAACTGTTAGTGTTTTCTGCACAAACGCGATTCTGCGAAGCAATGTGAACACTTCTCCTTCCCAGGCACAGAGAAGGTGTTAGCAGGGAATTCTCTGCCTGCCTTTCCCCAGTGCTCTGCAAGCTCTCCAGGGCAACATAAAATCTGGGGCTCTGTGCTTTCTTTCCTTCTGAACAAGTGTCAGTGTTTTCTGCACAAACGCGATTCTGCGAAGCAATGTGAACACTTTTGCTTCCCAGGCACAGAGAAGGTGCTAGCAGGGAATTCTCTGCCTGCTTTTCCCCAGTGCTCTGCAAGCTCTCCAGGGCAACATAAAATCTGGGGCTCTGTGCTTTCTTTCCTTCTGAACAAGTGTTAGTGTTTTCTGCACAAACGCGATTCTGCGAAGCAATGTGAACACTTTTGCTTCCCAGGCACAGAGAAGGTGCTAGCAGGGAATTCTCTGCCTGCCTTTCCCCAGTGCTCTGCAAGCTCTCCAGGGCAACATAAAATCTGGGGCTCTGTGCTTTCTTTCCTTCTGAACAAGTGTTAGTGTTTTCTGCACAAACGCGATTCTGCGAAGCAATGTGAACACTTTTGCTTCCCAGGCACAGAGAAGGTGCTAGCAGGGAATTCTCTGCCTGCCTTTCCCCAGTGCTCTGCAAGCTCTCCAGGGCAACATCAAATCTGGGGCTCTGTGCTTTCTTTCCTTCTGAACAAGTGTCAGTGTTTTCTGCACAAACGCGATTCTGCGAAGCAATGTGAACACTTCTCCTTCCGAGGCACAGAGACGGTGCTAGCAGGGAATTCTCTGCCTGCCTTTCCCCAGTGCTCTGCAAGCTCTCCAGGGCAACATAAAATCTGGGGCTCTGTGCTTTCTTTCCTTCTGAACAAGTGTTAGTGTTTTCTGCACAAACGCGATTCTGCGAAGCAATGTGAACACTTTTGCTTCCCAGGCACAGAGAAGGTGCTAGCAGGGAATTCTCTGCCTGCCTTTCCCCAGTGCTCTGCAAGCTCTCCAGGGCAACATAAAATCTGGGGCTCTGTGCTTTCTTTCCTTCTGAACAAGTGTCAGTGTTTTCTGCACAAACGCGATTCTGCGAAGCAATGTGAACACTTTTGCTTCCCAGGCACAGAGAAGGTGCTAGCAGGGAATTCTCTGCCTGCTTTTCCCCAGTGCTCTGCAAGCTCTCCAGGGCAACATAAAATCTGGGGCTCTGTGCTTTCTTTCCTTCTGAACAAGTGTCAGTGTTTTCTGCACAAACGCGATTCTGCGAAGCAATGTGAACACTTTTGCTTCCCAGGCACAGAGAAGGTGCTAGCAGGGAATTCTCTGCCTGCCTTTCCCCAGTGCTCTGCAAGCTCTCCAGGGCAACATCAAATCTGGGGCTCTGTGCTTTCTTTCCTTCTGAACAAGTGTCGGTGTTTTCTGCACAAACGCGATTCTGCGAAGCAATGTGAACACTTTTGCTTCCCAGGCACAGAGAAGGTGCTAGCAGGGAATTCTCTGCCTGCTTTTCCCCAGTGCTCTGCAAGCTCTCCAGGGCAACATAAAATCTGGGGCTCTGTGCTTTCTTTCCTTCTGAACAAGTGTTAGTGTTTTCTGCACAAACGCGATTCTGCGAAGCAATGTGAACACTTCTCCTTCCGAGGCACAGAGAAGGTGCTAGCAGGGAATTCTCTGCCTGCCTTTCCCCAGTGCTCTGCAAGCTCTCCAGGGCAACATAAAATCTGGGGCTCTGTGCTTTCTTTCCTTCTGAACAAGTGTCAGTGTTTTCTGCACAAACGCGATTCTGCGAAGCAATGTGAACACTTTTGCTTCCCAGGCACAGAGAAGGTGCTAGCAGGGAATTCTCTGCCTGCCTTTCCCCAGTGCTCTGCAAGCTCTCCAGGGCAACATAAAATCTGGGGCTCTGTGCTTTCTTTCCTTCTGAACAAGTGTTAGTGTTTTCTGCACAAACGCGATTCTGCGAAGCAATGTGAACACTTTTGCTTCCCAGGCACAGAGAAGGTGCTAGCAGGGAATTCTCTGCCTGCTTTTCCCCAGTGCTCTGCAAGCTCTCCAGGGCAACATAAAATCTGGGGCTCTGTGCTTTCTTTCCTTCTGAACAAGTGTTAGTGTTTTCTGCACAAACGCGATTCTGCGAAGCAATGTGAACACTTCTCCTTCCCAGGCACAGAGAAGGTGTTAGCAGGGAATTCTCTGCCTGCCTTTCCCCAGTGCTCTGCAAGCTCTCCAGGGCAACATAAAATCTGGGGCTCTGTGCTTTCTTTCCTTCTGAACAAGTGTCAGTGTTTTCTGCACAAACGCGATTCTGCGAAGCAATGTGAACACTTTTGCTTCCCAGGCACAGAGAAGGGTGCTAGCAGGGAATTCTCTGCCTGCTTTTCCCCAGTGCTCTGCAAGCTCTCCAGGGCAACCTAAAATCTGGGGCTCTGTGCTTTCTTTCCTTCTGAACAAGTGTTAGTGTTTTCTGCACAAACGCGATTCTGCGAAGCAATGTGAACACTTTTGCTTCCCAGGCACAGAGAAGGTGCTAGCAGGGAATTCTCTGCCTGCCTTTCCCCAGTGCTCTGCAAGCTCTCCAGGGCAACATAAAATCTGGGGCTCTGTGCTTTCTTTCCTTCTGAACAAGTGTCAGTGTTTTCTGCACAAACGCGATTCTGCGAAGCAATGTGAACACTTTTGCTTCCCAGGCACAGAGAAGGTGCTAGCAGGGAATTCTCTGCCTGCCTTTCCCCAGTGCTCTGCAAGCTCTCCAGGGCAACATAAAATCTGGGGCTCTGTGCTTTCTTTCCTTCTGAACAAGTGTCAGTGTTTTCTGCACAAACGCGATTCTGCGAAGCAATGTGAACACTTTTGCTTCCCAGGCACAGAGAAGGTGCTAGCAGGGAATTCTCTGCCTGCTTTTCCCCAGTGCTCTGCAAGCTCTCCAGGGCAACATAAAATCTGGGGCTCTGTGCTTTCTTTCCTTCTGAACAAGTGTCAGTGTTTTCTGCACAAACGCGATTCTGCGAAGCAATGTGAACACTTTTGCTTCCCAGGCACAGAGAAGGTGCTAGCAGGGAATTCTCTGCCTGCCTTTCCCCAGTGCTCTGCAAGCTCTCCAGGGCAACATCAAATCTGGGGCTCTGTGCTTTCTTTCCTTCTGAACAAGTGTCGGTGTTTTCTGCACAAACGCGATTCTGCGAAGCAATGTGAACACTTCTCCTTCCCAGGCACAGAGAAGGTGCTAGCAGGGAATTCTCTGCCTGCTTTCCCCAGTGCTCTGCAAGCTCTCCAGGGCAACATAAAATCTGGGGCTCTGTGCTTTCTTTCCTTCTGAACAAGTGTTCAGTGTTTTCTGCACAAACGCGATTCTGCGAAGCAATGTGAACACTTCTCCTTCCCGAGGCACAGAGAAGGTGCTAGCAGGGAATTCTCTGCCTGCCTTTCCCCAGTGCTCTGCAAGCTCTCCAGGGCAACATAAAATCTGGGGCTCTGTGCTTTCTTTCCTTCTGAACAAGTGTTCAGTGTTTTCTGCACAAACGCGATTCTGCGAAGCAATGTGAACACTTTCCTTCCGAGGCACAGAGAAGGTGCTAGCAGGGAATTCTCTGCCTGCCTTTCCCCAGTGCTCTGCAAGCTCTCCAGGGCAACATAAAATCTGGGGCTCTGTGCTTTCTTTCCTTCTGAACAAGTGTTCAGTGTTTTCTGCACAAACGCGATTCTGCGAAGCAATGTGAACACTTCTCCTTCCGAGGCACAGAGAAGGTGCTAGCAGTGGAATTCTCTGCCTGCCTTTCCCAGTGCTCTGCAAGCTCTCCATGGGCAACATAAAATCTGGGGCTCTGTGCTTTCTTTCCTTCTGAACAAGTGTCAGTGTTTTCTGCACAAACGCGATTCTGCGAATGTGAACACTTTTGCTTCCCAGGCACAGAGAAGGTGCTAGCAGGGAATTCTCTGCCTGCCTTTCCCCAGTGCTCTGCAAGCTCTCCAGGGCAACATAAAATCTGGGGCTCTGTGCTTTCTTTCCTTCTGAACAAGTGTTAGTGTTTTCTGCACAAACGCGATTCTGCGAAGCAATGTGAACACTTTTGCTTCCCAGGCACAGAGAAGGTGCTAGCAGGGAATTCTCTGCCTGCTTTTCCCCAGTGCTCTGCAAGCTCTCCAGGGCAACATAAAATCTGGGGCTCTGTGCTTTCTTTCCTTCTGAACAAGTGTTAGTGTTTTCTGCACAAACGCGATTCTGCGAAGCAATGTGAACACTTCTCCTTCCCAGGCACAGAGAAGGTGTTAGCAGGGAATTCTCTGCCTGCCTTTCCCCAGTGCTCTGCAAGCTCTCCAGGGCAACATAAAATCTGGGGCTCTGTGCTTTCTTTCCTTCTGAACAAGTGTCAGTGTTTTCTGCACAAACGCGATTCTGCGAAGCAATGTGAACACTTTTGCTTCCCAGGCACAGAGAAGGTGCTAGCAGGGAATTCTCTGCCTGCTTTTCCCCAGTGCTCTGCAAGCTCTCCAGGGCAACATAAAATCTGGGGCTCTGTGCTTTCTTTCCTTCTGAACAACTGTTAGTGTTTTCTGCACAAACGCGATTCTGCGAAGCAATGTGAACACTTCTCCTTCCCAGGCACAGAGAAGGTGTTAGCAGGGAATTCTCTGCCTGCCTTTCCCCAGTGCTCTGCAAGCTCTCCAGGGCAACATAAAATCTGGGGCTCTGTGCTTTCTTTCCTTCTGAACAAGTGTCAGTGTTTTCTGCACAAACGCGATTCTGCGAAGCAATGTGAACACTTTTGCTTCCCAGGCACAGAGAAGGTGCTAGCAGGGAATTCTCTGCCTGCTTTTCCCCAGTGCTCTGCAAGCTCTCCAGGGCAACATAAAATCTGGGGCTCTGTGCTTTCTTTCCTTCTGAACAAGTGTTAGTGTTTTCTGCACAAACGCGATTCTGCGAAGCAATGTGAACACTTTTGCTTCCCAGGCACAGAGAAGGTGTTAGCAGGGAATTCTCTGCCTGCCTTTCCCCAGTGCTCTGCAAGCTCTCCAGGGCAACATAAAATCTGGGGCTCTGTGCTTTCTTTCCTTCTGAACAAGTGTCAGTGTTTTCTGCACAAACGCGATTCTGCGAAGCAATGTGAACACTTTTGCTTCCCAGGCACAGAGAAGGTGCTAGCAGGGAATTCTCTGCCTGCTTTTCCCCAGTGCTCTGCAAGCTCTCCAGGGCAACATAAAATCTGGGGCTCTGTGCTTTCTTTCCTTCTGAACAAGTGTTAGTGTTTTCTGCACAAACGCGATTCTGCGAAGCAATGTGAACACTTTTGCTTCCCAGGCACAGAGAAGGTGCTAGCAGGGAATTCTCTGCCTGCTTTTCCCCAGTGCTCTGCAAGCTCTCCAGGGCAACATAAAATCTGGGGCTCTGTGCTTTCTTTCCTTCTGAACAAGTGTTAGTGTTTTCTGCACAAACGCGATTCTGCGAAGCAATGTGAACACTTTTGCTTCCCAGGCACAGAGAAGGTGCTAGCAGGGAATTCTCTGCCTGCCTTTCCCCAGTGCTCTGCAAGCTCTCCAGGGCAACATAAAATCTGGGGCTCTGTGCTTTCTTTCCTTCTGAACAAGTGTTAGTGTTTTCTGCACAAACGCGATTCTGCGAAGCAATGTGAACACTTTTGCTTCCCAGGCACAGAGAAGGTGCTAGCAGGGAATTCTCTGCCTGCCTTTCCCCAGTGCTCTGCAAGCTCTCCAGGACAACATAAAATCTGGGGCTCTGTGCTTTCTTTCCTTCTGAACAAGTGTCAGTGTTTTCTGCACAAACGCGATTCTGCGAAGCAATGTGAACACTTTTGCTTCCCAGGCACAGAGAAGGTGCTAGCAGGGAATTCTCTGCCTGCTTTTCCCCAGTGCTCTGCAAGCTCTCCAGGGCAACATAAAATCTGGGGCTCTGTGCTTTCTTTCCTTCTGAACAAGTGTTAGTGTTTTCTGCACAAACGCGATTCTGCGAAGCAATGTGAACACTTCTCCTTCCGAGGCACAGAGAAGGTGCTAGCAGGGAATTCTCTGCCTGCCTTTCCCCAGTGCTCTGCAAGCTCTCCAGGGCAACATAAAATCTGGGGCTCTGTGCTTTCTTTCCTTCTGAACAAGTGTCAGTGTTTTCTGCACAAACGCGATTCTG
This sequence comes from Strix occidentalis, assembly GCA_030819815.1. Lineage (NCBI taxonomy): Eukaryota > Metazoa > Chordata > Aves > Strigiformes > Strigidae > Strix > Strix occidentalis. The sequence goes on along the minus strand of JASWHU010000577.1, from coordinate 7,619 downwards.
CGAAGCAATGTGAACACTTTTGCTTCCCAGGCACAGAGAAGGTGCTAGCAGGGAATTCTCTGCCTGCCTTTCCCCAGTGCTCTGCAAGCTCTCCAGGGCAACATCAAATCTGGGGCTCTGTGCTTTCTTTCCTTCTGAACAAGTGTCAGTGTTTTCTGCACAAACGCGATTCTGCGAAGCAATGTGAACACTTCTCCTTCCCAGGGACAGAGAAGGTGTTAGCAGGGAATTCTCTGCCTGCCTTTCCCCAGTGCTCTGCAAGCTCTCCAGGGCAACATAAAATCTGGGGCTCTGTGCTTTCTTTCCTTCTGAACAAGTGTTAGTGTTTTCTGCACAAACGCGATTCTGCGAAGCAATGTGAACACTTTTGCTTCCCAGGCACAGAGAAGGTGCTAGCAGGGAATTCTCTGCCTGCCTTTCCCCAGTGCTCTGCAAGCTCTCCAGGGCAACATAAAATCTGGGGCTCTGTGCTTTCTTTCCTTCTGAACAAGTGTTAGTGTTTTCTGCACAAACGCGATTCTGCGAAGCAATGTGAACACTTTTGCTTCCCAGGCACAGAGAAGGTGCTAGCAGGGAATTCTCTGCCTGCTTTTCCCCAGTGCTCTGCAAGCTCTCCAGGGCAACCTAAAATCTGGGGCTCTGTGCTTTCTTTCCTTCTGAACAAGTGTTAGTGTTTTCTGCACAAACGCGATTCTGCGAAGCAATGTGAACACTTTTGCTTCCCAGGCGCAGAGAAGGTGCTAGCAGGGAATTCTCTGCCTGCTTTTCCCCAGTGCTCTGCAAGCTCTCCAGGGCAACATAAAATCTGGGGCTCTGTGCTTTCTTTCCTTCTGAACAAGTGTTAGTGTTTTCTGCACAAACGCGATTCTGCGAAGCAATGTGAACACTTTTGCTTCCCAGGCACAGAGAAGGTGCTAGCAGGGAATTCTCTGCCTGCCTTTCCCCAGTGCTCTGCAAGCTCTCCAGGGCAACATCAAATCTGGGGCTCTGTGCTTTCTTTCCTTCTGAACAAGTGTCGGTGTTTTCTGCACAAACGCGATTCTGCGAAGCAATGTGAACACTTTTGCTTCCCAGGCACAGAGAAGGTGCTAGCAGGGAATTCTCTGCCTGCTTTTCCCCAGTGCTCTGCAAGCTCTCCAGGGCAACATAAAATCTGGGGCTCTGTGCTTTCTTTCCTTCTGAACAAGTGTTAGTGTTTTCTGCACAAACGCGATTCTGCGAAGCAATGTGAACACTTCTCCTTCCGAGGCACAGAGAAGGTGCTAGCAGGGAATTCTCTGCCTGCTTTTCCCCAGTGCTCTGCAAGCTCTCCAGGGCAACATAAAATCTGGGGCTCTGTGCTTTCTTTCCTTCTGAACAAGTGTTAGTGTTTTCTGCACAAACGCGATTCTGCGAAGCAATGTGAACACTTCTCCTTACCAGGCACAGAGAAGGAGCTAGCAGGGAATTCTCTGCCTGCTTTTCCCCAGTGCTCTGCAAGCTCTCCAGGGCAACATAAAATCTGGGGCTCTGTGCTTTCTTTCCTTCTGAACAAGTGTTAGTGTTTTCTGCACAAACGCGATTCTGCGAAGCAATGTGAACACTTCTCCTTCCCAGGCACAGAGAAGGTGCTAGCAGGGAATTCTCTGCCTGCTTTTCCCCAGTGCTCTGCAAGCTCTCCAGGGCAACATAAAATCTGGGGCTCTGTGCTTTCTTTCCTTCTGAACAAGTGTTAGTGTTTTCTGCACAAACGCGATTCTGCGAAGCAATGTGAACACTTTTGCTTCCCAGGCACAGAGAAGGTGCTAGCAGGGAATTCTCTGCCTGCCTTTCCCCAGTGCTCTGCAAGCTCTCCAGGGCAACATAAAATCTGGGGCTCTGTGCTTTCTTTCCTTCTGAACAAGTGTCAGTGTTTTCTGCACAAACGCGATTCTGCGAAGCAATGTGAACACTTCTCCTTCCCAGGCACAGAGAAGGTGCTAGCAGGGAATTCTCTGCCTGCCTTTCCCCAGTGCTCTGCAAGCTCTCCAGGGCAACATAAAATCTGGGGCTCTGTGCTTTCTTTCCTTCTGAACAAGTGTTAGTGTTTTCTGCACAAACGCGATTCTGCGAAGCAATGTGAACACTTTTGCTTCCCAGGCACAGAGAAGGTGCTAGCAGGGAATTCTCTGCCTGCCTTTCCCCAGTGCTCTGCAAGCTCTCCAGGGCAACATAAAATCTGGGGCTCTGTGCTTTCTTTCCTTCTGAACAAGTGTTAGTGTTTTCTGCACAAACGCGATTCTGCGAAGCAATGTGAACACTTGTGCTTCCCAGGCACAGAGAAGGTGCTAGCAGGGAATTCTCTGCCTGCCTTTCCCCAGTGCTCTGCAAGCTCTCCAGGGCAACATAAAATCTGGGGCTCTGTGCTTTCTTTCCTTCTGAACAAGTGTCAGTGTTTTCTGCACAAACGCGATTCTGCGAAGCAATGTGAACACTTTTGCTTCCCAGGCACAGAGAAGGTGCTAGCAGGGAATTCTCTGCCTGCTTTTCCCCAGTGCTCTGCAAGCTCTGCAGGGCAACATCAAATCTGGGGCTCTGTGCTTTCTTTCCTTCTGAACAAGTGTTAGTGTTTTCTGCACAAACGCGATTCTGCGAAGCAATGTGAACACTTCTCCTTCCCAGGGACAGAGAAGGTGTTAGCAGGGAATTCTCTGCCTGCCTTTCCCCAGTGCTCTGCAAGCTCTCCAGGGCAACATAAAATCTGGGGCTCTGTGCTTTCTTTACTTCTGAACAAGTGTTAGTGTTTTCTGCACAAACGCGATTCTGCGAAGCAATGTGAACACTTTTGCTTCCCAGGCACAGAGAAGGTGCTAGCAGGGAATTCTCTGCCTGCCTTTCCCCAGTGCTCTGCAAGCTCTCCAGGGCAACATCAAATCTGGGGCTCTGTGCTTTCTTTCCTTCTGAACAAGTGTTAGTGTTTTCTGCACAAACGCGATTCTGCGAAGCAATGTGAACACTTTTGCTTCCCAGGCACAGAGAAGGTGCTAGCAGGGAATTCTCTGCCTGCTTTTCCCCAGTGCTCTGCAAGCTCTCCAGGGCAACCTAAAATCTGGGGCTCTGTGCTTTCTTTCCTTCTGAACAAGTGTTAGTGTTTTCTGCACAAACGCGATTCTGCGAAGCAATGTGAACACTTTTGCTTCCCAGGCACAGAGAAGGTGCTAGCAGGGAATTCTCTGCCTGCTTTTCCCCAGTGCTCTGCAAGCTCTCCAGGGCAACATAAAATCTGGGGCTCTGTGCTTTCTTTCCTTCTGAACAAGTGTTAGTGTTTTCTGCACAAACGCGATTCTGCGAAGCAATGTGAACACTTTTGCTTCCCAGGCACAGAGAAGGTGCTAGCAGGGAATTCTCTGCCTGCCTTTCCCCAGTGCTCTGCAAGCTCTCCAGGGCAACATCAAATCTGGGGCTCTGTGCTTTCTTTCCTTCTGAACAAGTGTCGGTGTTTTCTGCACAAACGCGATTCTGCGAAGCAATGTGAACACTTTTGCTTCCCAGGCACAGAGAAGGTGCTAGCAAGGAATTCTCTGCCTGCTTTTCCCCAGTGCTCTGCAAGCTCTCCAGGGCAACATAAAATCTGGGGCTCTGTGCTTTCTTTCCTTCTGAACAAGTGTTAGTGTTTTCTGCACAAACGCGATTCTGCGAAGCAATGTGAACACTTCTCCTTCCGAGGCACAGAGAAGGTGCTAGCAGGGAATTCTCTGCCTGCTTTTCCCCAGTGCTCTGCAAGCTCTCCAGGGCAACATAAAATCTGGGGCTCTGTGCTTTCTTTCCTTCTGAACAAGTGTTAGTGTTTTCTGCACAAACGCGATTCTGCGAAGCAATGTGAACACTTCTCCTTCCCAGGCACAGAGAAGGAGCTAGCAGGGAATTCTCTGCCTGCTTTTCCCCAGTGCTCTGCAAGCTCTCCAGGGCAACATAAAATCTGGGGCTCTGTGCTTTCTTTCCTTCTGAACAAGTGTTAGTGTTTTCTGCACAAACGCGATTCTGCGAAGCAATGTGAACACTTTGCTTCCCAGGCACAGAGAAGGTGCTAGCAGGGAATTCTCTGCCTGCTTTTTCCCCAGTGCTCTGCAAGCTCTCCAGGGCAACATAAAATCTGGGGCTCTGTGCTTTCTTTCCTTCTGAACAAGTGTTAGTGTTTTCTGCACAAACGCGATTCTGCGAAGCAATGTGAACACTTTTGCTTCCCAGGCACAGAGAAGGTGCTAGCAGGGAATTCTCTGCCTGCCTTTCCCCAGTGCTCTGCAAGCTCTCCAGGGCAACATAAAATCTGGGGCTCTGTGCTTTCTTTCCTTCTGAACAAGTGTCAGTGTTTTCTGCACAAACGCGATTCTGCGAAGCAATGTGAACACTTGTGCTTCCCAGGCACAGAGAAGGTGCTAGCAGGGAATTCTCTGCCTGCCTTTCCCCAGTGCTCTGCAAGCTCTCCAGGGCAACATAAAATCTGGGGCTCTGTGCTTTCTTTCCTTCTGAACAAGTGTTAGTGTTTTCTGCACAAACGCGATTCTGCGAAGCAATGTGAACACTTTTGCTTCCCAGGCACAGAGAAGGTGCTAGCAGGGAATTCTCTGCCTGCCTTTCCCCAGTGCTCTGCAAGCTCTCCAGGGCAACATAAAATCTGGGGCTCTGTGCTTTCTTTCCTTCTGAACAAGTGTTAGTGTTTTCTGCACAAACGCGATTCTGCGAAGCAATGTGAACACTTGTGCTTCCCAGGCACAGAGAAGGTGCTAGCAGGGAATTCTCTGCCTGCCTTTCCCCAGTGCTCTGCAAGCTCTCCAGGGCAACCTAAAATCTGGGGCTCTGTGCTTTCTTTCCTTCTGAACAAGTGTCAGTGTTTTCTGCACAAACGCGATTCTGCGAAGCAATGTGAACACTTTTGCTTCCCAGGCACAGAGAAGGTGCTAGCAGGGAATTCTCTGCCTGCTTTTCCCCAGTGCTCTGCAAGCTCTCCAGGGCAACATAAAATCTGGGGCTCTGTGCTTTCTTTCCTTCTGAACAAGTGTTAGTGTTTTCTGCACAAACGCGATTCTGCGAAGCAATGTGAACACTTTTGCTTCCCAGGCACAGAGAAGGTGCTAGCAGGGAATTCTCTGCCTGCCTTTCCCCAGTGCTCTGCAAGCTCTCCAGGGCAACCTAAAATCTGGGGCTCTGTGCTTTCTTTCCTTCTGAACAAGTGTCAGTGTTTTCTGCACAAACGCGATTCTGCGAAGCAATGTGAACACTTTTGCTTCCCAGGCACAGAGAAGGTGCTAGCAGGGAATTCTCTGCCTGCCTTTCCCCAGTGCTCTGCAAGCTCTCCAGGGCAACATAAAATCTGGGGCTCTGTGCTTTCTTTCCTTCTGAACAAGTGTTAGTGTTTTCTGCACAAACGCGATTCTGCGAAGCAATGTGAACACTTTTGCTTCCCAGGCACAGAGAAGGTGCTAGCAGGGAATTCTCTGCCTGCCTTTCCCCAGTGCTCTGCAAGCTCTCCAGGGCAACATAAAATCTGGGGCTCTGTGCTTTCTTTCCTTCTGAACAAGTGTTAGTGTTTTCTGCACAAACGCGATTCTGCGAAGCAATGTGAACACTTTTGCTTCCCAGGCACAGAGAAGGTGCTAGCAGGGAATTCTCTGCCTGCCTTTCCCCAGTGCTCTGCAAGCTCTCCAGGGCAACATAAAATCTGGGGCTCTGTGCTTTCTTTCCTTCTGAACAAGTGTCAGTGTTTTCTGCACAAACGCGATTCTGCGAAGCAATGTGAACACTTTTGCTTCCCAGGCACAGAGAAGGTGCTAGCAGGGAATTCTCTGCCTGCCTTTCCCCAGTGCTCTGCAAGCTCTCCAGGGCAACATAAAATCTGGGGCTCTGTGCTTTCTTTCCTTCTGAACAAGTGTCAGTGTTTTCTGCACAAACGCGATTCTGCGAAGCAATGTGAACACTTTTGCTTCCCAGGCACAGAGAAGGTGCTAGCAGGGAATTCTCTGCCTGCCTTTCCCCAGTGCTCTGCAAGCTCTCCAGGGCAACATAAAATCTGGGGCTCTGTGCTTTCTTTCCTTCTGAACAAGTGTCAGTGTTTTCTGCACAAACGCGATTCTGCGAAGCAATGTGAACACTTTTGCTTCCCAGGCACAGAGAAGGTGCTAGCAGGGAATTCTCTGCCTGCTTTTCCCCAGTGCTCTGCAAGCTCTCCAGGGCAACATAAAATCTGGGGCTCTGTGCTTTCTTTCCTTCTGAACAAGTGTTAGTGTTTTCTGCACAAACGCGATTCTGCGAAGCAATGTGAACACTTTTGCTTCCCAGGCACAGAGAAGGTGCTAGCAGGGAATTCTCTGCCTGCCTTTCCCCAGTGCTCTGCAAGCTCTCCAGGGCAACATAAAATCTGGGCTCTGTGCTTTCTTTCCTTCTGAACAAGTGTTAGTGTTTTCTGCACAAACGCGATTCTGCGAAGCAATGTGAACACTTTGCTTCCCAGGCACAGAGAAGGTGCTAGCAGGGAATTCTCTGCCTGCCTTTCCCCAGTGCTCTGCAAGCTCTCCAGGGCAACATAAAATCTGGGGCTCTGTGCTTTCTTTCCTTCTGAACAAGTGTTAGTGTTTTCTGCACAAACGCGATTCTGCGAAGCAATGTGAACACTTTTGCTTCCCAGGCACAGAGAAGGTGCTAGCAGGGAATTCTCTGCCTGCCTTTCCCAGTGCTCTGCAAGCTCTCCAGGGCAACATAAAATCTGGGGCTCTGTGCTTTCTTTCCTTCTGAACAAGTGTTAGTGTTTTCTGCACAAACGCGATTCTGCGAAGCAATGTGAACACTTTTGCTTCCCAGGCACAGAGAAGGTGCTAGCAGGGAATTCTCTGCCTGCCTTTCCCCAGTGCTCTGCAAGCTCTCCAGGGCAACATAAAATCTGGGGCTCTGTGCTTTCTTTCCTTCTGAACAAGTGTTAGTGTTTTCTGCACAAACGCGATTCTGCGAAGCAATGTGAACACTTTTGCTTCCCAGGCACAGAGAAGGTGCTAGCAGGGAATTCTCTGCCTGCCTTTCCCCAGTGCTCTGCAAGCTCTCCAGGGCAACATAAAATCTGGGGCTCTGTGCTTTCTTTCCTTCTGAACAAGTGTCGGTGTTTTCTGCACAAACGCGATTCTGCGAAGCAATGTGAACACTTTTGCTTCCCAGGCACAGAGAAGGTGCTAGCAGGGAATTCTCTGCCTGCCTTTCCCCAGTGCTCTGCAAGCTCTCCAGGGCAACATAAAATCTGGGGCTCTGTGCTTTCTTTCCTTCTGAACAACTGTTAGTGTTTTCTGCACAAACGCGATTCTGCGAAGCAATGTGAACACTTTTGCTTCCCAGGCACAGAGAAGGTGCTAGCAGGGAATTCTCTGCCTGCTTTTCCCCAGTGCTCTGCAAGCTCTCCAGGGCAACATAAAATCTGGGGCTCTGTGCTTTCTTTCCTTCTGAACAAGTGTTAGTGTTTTCTGCACAAACGCGATTCTGCGAAGCAATGTGAACACTTTTGCTTCCAGGCACAGAGAAGGTGCTAGCAGGGAATTCTCTGCCTGCTTTTCCCCAGTGCTCTGCAAGCTCTCCAGGGCAACATAAAATCTGGGGCTCTGTGCTTTCTTTCCTTCTGAACA
>JASWHU010000576.1:0-47738 GCA_030819815.1 Strix occidentalis | reverse complement strand
AGGAAGAGAGAGGAGGAGGAGAGAGGAGGAGGAGAGAGGAGGAAGAGAGAGGAGGAAGAGAGAGGAGGAAGAGAGAGGAGGAAGAGAGAGGAGGAAGAGAGAGGAGGAAGATAGAGGATGAGGAGAGAGGAGGAAGAGAGAAGAGGAAGAGAAAGGAGGAAGAGAGAGGAGGAAGAGAGAGGAGGAAGAGAGAGGAGGAATAGTGAGGTGGAAGAGAGAGGAGGTAGAGAGAGGAAGAGGAGAGATGTGGAAGAGAGAGGAGCAAGAGAGAGGAGGAAGAGAGAGGAGGAAGAGAGAGGAGGAAGAGAGAGGAGGAAGAGAGATGAGGAAGAGAGAGGAGGAGGAGAGAGGAGGAAGAGAGAGGAGGAAGAGAGAGGAGGAAGAGAGAGGACGAGGAGAGAGAAGGAAGAGAGAGGAGGAAGAGAGAGGACGAATAGAGAGGAAGAGGAGAGAGGAGGAAGAGAGAGGAGGAAGAGAGAGGATGAGGAGAGAGGAGGTAGAGAGAGGAGGAAGATAGAGGAGGAGGAGAGAGGAGGAAGAGAGAGGAGGAAGAGAGAGGAGGAAGAGAGAGGAGGAAGAGAGAGGAGGAGGAGAGAAGTGGAAGAGAGAGGAGGAAGAGAGAGGAAGAGGAGAGATGAGGAAGAGAGAGGTGCAAGAGAGAGGAGGAAGAGAGAGGAGGAAGAGAGAGGATGAGGAGAGAGGACGAAGAGAGAGTAGGAAAACAGAGGAGGAGGAGAGAGGAGGAAGAGAGAGGAGGAAGATAGAGGAGGAAGAGAGAAGAGGAAGAGAGAGGAGGAAGAGAGACGAGGAGGAGAGGGGTGGAAGAGAGAGGAGGAAGAGAGAGGAAGAGGAGAGATGAGGAAGAGAGAGGAGGAAGAAAGAGGAGGAAGAGAGAGGAGGAGGAGAGAGGAGGAAGAGAGAGGTTGAGGAGAGAGGAGGAAGATAGAGGAGGAAGAGAGCGGAGGAATAGTGAGAAGGAAGAGAGAGGAGGAAGAGAGAGGAGGAAGAGAGAGGAGAAAGAGAGAGGAGGAGGAGAGAGGAGGAAGAGAGAGGAGGAAAACAGAGGAGGAGGAGAGAGGAGGAAGAGAGAGGAGGAAGATAGAGGAGGAGGAGAGAGGAGGAAGAGAGAGGAGGTAGAGAGAGGAGGAAGAGAGAGTAGGAAGAGAGAGGAGGATGAGAGAGGAAGAAGAGAGGTGGAAGAGAGAGGAGGAAGAGAGAGAATGAGGATAGAGGAGGAAGAGAGAGGAGGAAGAGAGAGTAGGAAGAGAGAGGAGGAAGAGAGAGGAGGAAGAGAGAGGAGGAGGAGAGAGGAGGAAGAGAGAGAAGGAAGAGAGAGGACGAATAGAGTGGAAGAGGGAGAGGAGGAAGAGAGAGGAGGAAGAGAGAGGAGGAAGAGAGAGGAAGAGGAGAGAGGAGGAAGAGAGAGGTGCAAGAGAGAGGAGGAAGAGAGAAGAGGAAGAGAGAGGAGGAAGAGAGAGGATGAGGAGAGAGGAGGAAGATAGAGGAGGAAGAGAGAGGAGGAAGAGAGAGGAGGAAGAGAGAGTAGGAAGAGAGAGGAAGAGGAGAGATGAGGAAGAGAGAGGTGCAAGAGAGAGGAGGAAGAGAGAGGAGGAAGAGAGAGGAGGAAGAGAGAGGAGGAGGAGAGAGGAGGAAGAGAGAGGAGGAAGAGAGAGTATGAGGAGAGAGGAGGAAGAGGAGAGGAGGAAGAGAGAGGAGGAGGAGAGGGGTGGAAGAGAGAGGTGGAAGAGAGAGGAAGAGGAGAGATGAGGAAGAGAGAGGAGCAAGAGAGAAGAAGAGAGAGGAGGAGGAGAGAGGAGGAAGAGAGAGGAGTAAGATAGAGGAGGAAGATAGATGAGGAAGAGAGCGGAGGAATAGTGAAGAGGAAAAGAGAGAAGGAAGAGAGAGGAGGAAGAGACAGGAGGAAGAGAGAGGAGGAAGGGAGAGGAGGAAGAGAGAGGAGGAAGGGAGAGGAGGAATAGTGAGGATGAGAGAGAGGAGAGAGGAGGAAGAGAGAGGAGAAGAGAGAGGTGAAAGAGAGAGGAGGAGGAGAGAGGAGGAAGAGAGAGGATGAGGAGAGAGGAGGAAGATAGAGGAGGAAGAGAGCGGAGGAATAGTGAGGAGGAAGAGAGAGGAGGAAGAGAGAGGAGGAAGAGAGAGGAGGAAGAGAGAGGAGGAATAGAGAGGAGGAATAGTGAGGAGGAAGAGAGAGGAGGAAGAGTGAGGAGGAAGAGAGGGGAGGAAGAGAGAGGAGGAAGAGATAGGAGGAAGAGAGAGGAGGAAGAGAGAGGAGGAAGAGAGAGGAGGAAGAGAGAGGAGGAAGAGAGAGGAGGAAGAGAGAGGAGGAAGAGAGAGGAGGAAGAGAGAGGAGGAAGAGAGAGGAGGAGGAGAGAGGTTGAAGAGAGAGGAGGTAGAGAGAGGAAGAGGAGAGATGAGGAAGAGAGAAGAGCAAGAGCGAGGAGGAAGAGAGAGGAGGAAGAGAGAGGAGGAAGAGAGAGGATGAGGAGAGAGGAGGAAGAGAGAGGATGAGGAGAGAGGAAGAAGAGAGAGGTGGAAGAGAGAGGAGGAAGAGAGAGGATGAGAAGAGAGGAGGAAGAGAGAGGAGGAAGAGAGAGTAGGAAGAGAGAGGAGGAGCAGAGAGGAGGAAGAGAGAGGAGGAAGAGAGAGGAGGAAGAGAGAGGAGGAACAGAGAGGACGAGGAGAGAGGAGGAAGAGAGAGGAGGAAGAGAGAGGACGAATAGAGAGGAAGAGGAGAGAGGAGGAAGAGAGAGGAGGAAGAGAGAGGAGGAAGAGAGAGGAGGATGAGAGAGGAAGAAGAGAGGTGGAAGAGAGAGGAGGAAGAGAGAGAATGAGGATAGAGGAGGAAGAGAGAGGAGGAAGAGAGAGTAGGAAGAGAGAGGAGGAAGAGAGAGGAGGAAGAGAGAGGAGGAGGAGAGAGGAGGAAGAGAGAGGAGGAAGAGAGAGGACGAATAGAGTGGAAGAGGAGAGAGGAGGAAGAGAGAGGAGGAAGAGAGAGGAGGAAGAGAGAGGAAGAGGAGAGAGGAGGAAGAGAGAGGTGCAAGAGAGAGGAGGAAGAGAGAAGAGGAAGAGAGAGGAGGAAGAGAGAGGATGAGGAGAGGAGGAAGAGAGAGGAGGAAGAGAGAGGAGGAAGAGAGAGGAGGAAGAGAGAGGAGGAAGAGAGAGGAAGAGGAGAGATGAGGAAGAGAGAGGTGCAAGAGAGAGGAGGAAGAGAGAGGAGGAAGAGAGAGGAGGAAGAGAGAGGAGGAGGAGAGAGGAGGAAGAGAGAGGAGGAAGAGAGAGTATGAGGAGAGAGGAGGAAGAGAGAGGAGGAAGAGAGAGGAGGAGGAGAGGGGTGGAAGAGAGAGGTGGAAGAGAGAGGAAGAGGAGAGATGAGGAAGAGAGAGGAGCAAGAGAGAAGAAGAGAGAGGAGGAGGAGAGAGGAGGAAGAGAGAGGAGTAAGATAGAGGAGGAAGATAGATGAGGAAGAGAGCGGAGGAATAGTGAAGAGGAAAAGAGAGAAGGAAGAGAGAGGAGGAAGAGAGAGGAGGAAGAGAGAGGAGGAAGGGAGAGGAGGAATAGTGAGGAGGAAGAGAGAGGAGGAAGAGAGAGGAGGAAGAGAGAGGTGAAAGAGAGAGGAGGAGGAGAGAGGAGGAAGAGAGAGGATGAGGAGAGAGGAGGAAGATAGAGGAGGAAGAGAGCGGAGGAATAGTGAGGAGGAAGAGAGAGGAGGAAGAGAGAGGAGGAAGAGAGAGGAGGAAGAGAGAGGAGGAATAGAGAGGAGGAATAGTGAGGAGAAGAGAGAGGAGGAAGAGTGAGGAGGAAGAGAGGGGAGGAAGAGAGAGGAGGAAGAGATAGGAGGAAGAGAGAGGAGGAAGAGAGAGGAGGAAGAGAGAGGAGGAAGAGAGAGGAGGAAGAGAGAGGAGGAAGAGAGAGGAGGAAGAGAGAGGAGGAAGAGAGAGGAGGAAGAGAGAGGAGGAGGAGAGAGGTTGAAGAGAGAGGAGGTAGAGAGAGGAAGAGGAGAGATGAGGAAGAGAGAAGAGCAAGAGCGAGGAGGAAGAGAGAGGAGGAAGAGAGAGGAGGAAGAGAGAGGATGAGGAGAGAGGAGGAAGAGAGAGGATGAGGAGAGAGGAAGAAGAGAGAGGTGGAAGAGAGAGGAGGAAGAGAGAGGATGAGGAGAGAGGAGGAAGAGAGAGGAGGAAGAGAGAGTAGGAAGAGAGAGGAGGAGCAGAGAGGAGGAAGAGAGAGGAGGAAGAGAGAGGAGGAAGAGAGAGGAGGAGGAGAGAGGAGGAAGAGAGAGGATGAGGAGATAGGAGGAAGATAGAGGAGGAAGAGAGCGGAGGAATAGTGAGGAGGAAGATAGAGGAGGAAGAGAGCGGAGGAATAGTGAGGAGGAAGAGAGAGGAGGAAGAGAGAGGTGGAAGAGAGAGGAGGAAGAGAGAGGAAGAGGAGAGATGAGGAAGAGAGTGGTGCAAGAGAGTGGAGGAAGAGAGAGGAGGAAGACAGAGGAGGAGGAGAGAGGAGGAGGAGAGAGGAGGAAGAGAGGAGGAAGAGAGAGGAGGAAGAGAGTGGAGGAAGAGAGAGGAAGAAGAGAGAGGAGGAAGAGAGAGGAGGAAGAGAGAGGAGGAAGATAGAGGAGGAGGAGAGAGGAGGAAGGGAGAGGAGGAAGAGAGAGGAGGAGGAGAGAGGAGGAAGAGAGAGGAGGAAGAGAGAGGAGGAAGAGAGAGGAGGAGGAGAGAGGAGGAAGAGAGAGGAGGAAGAGAGAGGAGGAAGAGAGAGGAGGAAGAGAGAGGACGAGGAGAGAGGAGGAAGAGAGAGGAAGAGGAGAGATGAGGAAGAGAGAGGTGCAAGAGAGAGGATGAAGAGAGAGAATGAAGAGAGAGGAGGAAGAGAAAGGAGGAGGAGAGAGGAGGAAGAGAGAGGAGGAAGAGAGAGGAGGAAGAGAGAGGAGGAAGAGAGAGGAGGAAGAGAGAGGAGGAAGAGAGAGGAGGAGGAGAGAGGTTGAAGAGAGAGGAGGTAGAGAGAGGAAGAGGAGAGATGAGGAAGAGAGAAGAGCAAGAGCGAGGAGGAAGAGAGAGGAGGAAGAGAGAGGAGGAAGAGAGAGGATGAGGAGAGAGGAGGAAGAGAGAGGATGAGGAGAGAGGAAGAAGAGAGAGGTGGAAGAGAGAGGAGGAAGAGAGAGGATGAGGAGAGAGGAGGAAGAGAGAGGAGGAAGAGAGAGTAGGAAGAGAGAGGAGGAGCAGAGAGGAGGAAGAGAGAGGAGGAAGAGAGAGGAGGAAGAGAGAGGAGGAACAGAGAGGAAGAGGAGAGAGGAGGAAGAGAGAGGAGGAAGAGAGAGGAGGAAGAGAGAGGAGGATGAGAGAGGAAGAAGAGAGGTGGAAGAGAGAGGAGGAAGAGAGAGAATGAGGATAGAGGAGGAAGAGAGAGGAGGAAGAGAGAGTAGGAAGAGAGAGGAGGAAGAGAGAGGAGGAAGAGAGAGGAGGAGGAGAGAGGAGGAAGAGAGAGGAGGAAGAGAGAGGACGAATAGAGTGGAAGAGGAGAGAGGAGGAAGAGAGAGGAGGAAGAGAGAGGAGGAAGAGAGAGGAAGAGAAGGGAGGAGGAAGAGAGAGGTGCAAGAGAGAGGAGGAAGAGAGAAGAGGAAGAGAGAGGAGGAAGAGAGAGGATGAGGAGAGAGGAGGAAGATAGAGGAGGAAGAGAGAGGAGGAAGAGAGAGGAGGAAGAGAGAGGAGGAAGAGAGAGGAAGAGGAGAGATGAGGAAGAGAGAGGTGCAAGAGAGAGGAGGAAGAGAGAGGAGGAAGAGAGAGGAGGAAGAGAGAGGAGGAGGAGAGAGGAGGAAGAGAGAGGAGGAAGAGAGAGTATGAGGAGAGAGGATGAGGAGAGAGGACGAAGAGAGAGTAGGAAAACAGAGGAGGAGGAGAGAGGAGGAAGAGAGAGGAGGAAGATAGAGGAGGAAGAGAGAAGAGGAAGAGAGAGGAGGAAGAGAGAGTAGGAGGAGAGGGGTGGAAGAGAGAAGAGGAAGAGAGAGGAGAGGAGAGAGGAGGAAGAGAGAGGAGGAAGAAAGAGGAGGAAGAGAGAGGAGGAGGAGAGAGGAGGAAGAGAGAGGATGAGGAGATAGGAGGAAGATAGAGGAGGAAGAGAGCGGAGGAATAGTGAGGAGGAAGATAGAGGAGGAAGAGAGCGGAGGAATAGTGAGGAGGAAGAGAGAGGAGGAAGAGAGAGGTGGAAGAGAGAGGAGGAAGAGAGAGGAAGAGGAGAGATGAGGAAGAGAGTGGTGCAAGAGAGTGGAGGAAGAGAGAGGAGGAAGACAGAGGAGGAGGAGAGAGGAGGAGGAGAGAGGAGGAAGAGAGGAGGAAGAGAGAGGAGGAAGAGAGTGAGGAAGAGAGAGGAAGAAGAGAGAGGAGAAGAGAGAGGAGGAAGAGAGAGGAGGAGATAGAGGAGGAGGAGAGAGGAGGAAGGGAGAGGAGGAGAGAGAGGAGGAGGAGAGAGGAGGAAGAGAGAGGAGGAAGAGAGAGGAGGAGAGAGAGGAGGAGGAGAGAGGAGGAGGAAGAGAGAGGAGGAAGAGAGAGGAGGAAGAGAGAGGAGGAGAGAGAGGAAGAGAGAGAGAGGAGAGATGAGGAGAGAGTGGAGAGAGAGGTGAAGAGAGGAGGATGAAGAGAGAGGATGAAGAGAGAGGAGGAAGAGAAGGAGGAGGAGAGTGGAGGAGAGAGAGGAGGAAGAGAGAGGAGGATAGAGAGGAGGAGAGGAGAGAGGAGGAAGAGAGAGGAGGAAGAGAGAGGAGGAAGGAGAGAGGAGGAAGAGAGAGGAGGAAGAGAGAGGAGAGAGAGAGGAGGAAGAGAGAGGAGGATGAGAGAGGAAGAGAGAGGTGAGAGAGAGGGGAAGAGAGAGGAGGAGAGATGAGGATAGAGGAGGAGAGAGAGGAGGAGAGAGTGAGAGAGAGAGGAGGAGAGAGAGGAGGAAGAGAGAGGAGGAGAGAGAGGAGGAGAGAGAGGAGGAGTGAAGAGGAGAGAGGGGAAGAGGAGAGGAGGAAGAGAGAGGAGGAAGAGAGAGGAGAGGAGGAGAGAGAGGAGGAGAGTGAGGTGCAAGAGAGAGGAGGAAGAGAGAAGAGGAAGAGAGGAGGAAGAGAGAGGATGAGGAGAGAGGAGGAAGATAGAGGAGAAGAGAGAGGAGGAAGAGAGAGGAGGAAGAGAGAGGAGGAAGAGAGAGGAGAGGAGAGATGAGGAAGAGAGAGGTGCAAGAGAGAGGAGAGAGAGGAGGAAGAGAGAGGAGGAAGAGAGAGGAGGAGAGAGGAGGAAGAGAGAGGAGGAGAGAGTATGAGGAGAGAGGATGAGGAGAGAGGACGAAGAGAGAGTAGGAAACAGAGGAGGAGGAGAGAGGAGGAAGAGAGAGGAGGAAGATAGAGGAGGAAGAGAGAAGAGGAAGAGAGAGGAGGAAGAGAGAGTAGGAGGAGAGGGGTGGAAGAGAGAAGAGGAAGAGAGAGGAAGAGGAGAGGAGGAGGAGAGAGGAGGAAGAAAGAGGAGGAAGAGAGAGGAGGAGGAGAGAGGAGGAAGAGAGAGGATGAGGAGATAGGAGGAAGATAGGGAGGAAGAGAGCGGAGATAGTGAGGAGGAAGATAGAGGAGGAAGAGAGCGGAGGAATAGTGAGGAGAGAGGAGGAGAGAGAGGTGAGAGAGAGGAGGAAGAGAGAGGAAGAGGAGAGATGAGGAAGAGAGTGGTGCAAGAGAGTGGAGGAAGAGAGAGGAGGAAGACAGAGGAGGAGGAGAGGAGGAGGAGAGAGGAGGAAGAGAGGAGAGAGAGGAGGAAGAGAGTGGAGGAAGAGAGAGAAGAAGAGAGAGGAGGAAGAGAGAGGAGGAAGAGAGAGGAGGAAGAAGAGGAGGAGGAGAGAGGAAGGAGAGGAGGAAGAGAGAGGAGGAGGAGAGGAGGAAGAGAGAGGAGGAAGAGAGAGGAGGAAGAGAGAGGAGGAGGAGAGAGGAGGAAGAGAGAGGAGGAAGAGAGAGGAGGAAGAGAGAGGAGGAAGAGAGAGGACGAGGAGAGAGGAGGAAGAGAGAGGAGAGGAGAGATGAGGAAGAGAGAGGTGCAAGAGAGAGGATGAAGAGAGAGAA
Source organism: Strix occidentalis (assembly GCA_030819815.1). NCBI lineage: Eukaryota > Metazoa > Chordata > Aves > Strigiformes > Strigidae > Strix > Strix occidentalis. The sequence continues at coordinate 39,646 of JASWHU010000576.1, read as the reverse complement.
TGAAGAGAGAGGAGGATGAGAAGGAGGAGGAGAGAGGAGGAAGAGAGAGGAGGAAGAGAGAGGAGGAAGAGAGGAGGAATAGAGAGGAAGAGGAGAGGAGGAAGAGAGAGGAGGAAGAGAGAGGAGAAGAGAGAGGAGAGAGGAGGAAGAGAGAGGAGGAAGAGAGAGGAGGAAGAGAGAGGAGGAAGAGAGAGGATGAGGAGAGAGGACGAAGAGAGAGTAGGAAAACAGAGGAGGAGGAGAGAGGAGGAAGAGAGACGAGTAAGATAGAGGAGGAAGAGAGAAGAGGAAGAGAGAGGAGGAAGAGAGAGGAGGAGGAGAGGGGTGGAAGAGAGAGGAGGAAGAGAGAGGAAGAGGAGAGATGAGGAAGAGAGAGGAGGAAGAAAGAGGAGGAAGAGAGAGGAGGAGGAGAGAGGAAGAAGAGAGGTGGAAGAGAGAGGAGGAAGAGAGAGAATGAGGATAGAGGAGGAAGAGAGAGGAGGAAGAGAGAGTAGGAAGAGAGAGGAGGAAGAGAGAGGAGGAAGAGAGAGGAGGAGGAGAGAGGAGGAAGAGAGAGAAGGAAGAGAGAGGACGAATAGAGTGGAAGAGGGGAGAGGAGGAAGAGAGAGGAGGAAGAGAGAGGAGGAAGAGAGAGGAAGAGGAGAGAGGAGGAAGAGAGAGGTGCAAGAGAGAGGAGGAAGAGAGAAGAGGAAGAGAGAGGAGGAAGAGAGAGGATGAGGAGAGAGGAGGAAGATAGAGGAGGAAGAGAGAGGAGGAAGAGAGAGGAGGAAGAGAGAGTAGGAAGAGAGAGGAAGAGGAGAGATGAGGAAGAGAGAGGTGCAAGAGAGAGGAGGAAGAGAGAGGAGGAAGAGAGAGGAGGAAGAGAGAGGAGGAGGAGAGTGGAGGAGAGAGAGGAGGAAGAGAGAGGAGGAGGAGAGAGGAGGAAGAGAGAGAAGGAAGAGAGAGGACGAATAGAGTGGAAGAGGGGAGAGGAGGAAGAGAGAGGAGGAAGAGAGAGGAGGAAGAGAGAGGAAGAGGAGAGAGGAGGAAGAGAGAGGTGCAAGAGAGAGGAGGAAGAGAGAAGAGGAAGAGAGAGGAGGAAGAGAGAGGATGAGGAGAGAGGAGGAAGATAGAGGAGGAAGAGAGAGGAGGAAGAGAGAGGAGGAAGAGAGAGTAGGAAGAGAGAGGAAGAGGAGAGATGAGGAAGAGAGAGGTGCAAGAGAGAGGAGGAAGAGAGAGGAGGAAGAGAGAGGAGGAAGAGAGAGGAGGAGGAGAGAGGAGGAAGAGAGAGGAGGAAGAGAGAGTATGAGGAGAGAGGAGGAAGAGAGAGGAGGAAGAGAGAGGAGGAGGAGAGGGGTGGAAGAGAGAGGTGGAAGAGAGAGGAAGAGGAGAGATGAGGAAGAGAGAGGAGCAAGAGAGAAGAAGAGAGAGGAGGAGGAGAGAGGAGGAAGAGAGAGGAGTAAGATAGAGGAGGAAGATAGATGAGGAAGAGAGCGGAGGAATAGTGAAGAGGAAAAGAGAGGAAGGAAGAGAGAGGAGGAAGAGACAGGAGGAAGAGAGAGGAGGAAGGGAGAGGAGGAATAGTGAGGATGAAGAGAGAGGAGGAAGAGAGAGGAGGAAGAGAGAGGTGAAAGAGAGAGGAGGAGGAGAGAGGAGGAAGAGAGAGGATGAGGAGAGAGGAGGAAGATAGAGGAGGAAGAGAGCGGAGGAATAGTGAGGAGGAAGAGAGAGGAGGAAGAGAGAGGAGGAAGAGAGAGGAGGAAGAGAGAGGAGGAATAGAGAGGAGGAATAGTGAGGAGGAAGAGAGAGGAGGAAGAGTGAGGAGGAAGAGAGGGGAGGAAGAGAGAGGAGGAAGAGATAGGAGGAAGAGAGAGGAGGAAGAGAGAGGAGGAAGAGAGAGGAGGAAGAGAGAGGAGGAAGAGAGAGGAGGAAGAGAGAGGAGGAAGAGAGAGGAGGAAGAGAGAGGAGGAAGAGAGAGGAGGAGGAGAGAGGTTGAAGAGAGAGGAGGTAGAGAGAGGAAGAGGAGAGATGAGGAAGAGAGAAGAGCAAGAGCGAGGAGGAAGAGAGAGGAGGAAGAGAGAGGAGGAAGAGAGAGGATGAGGAGAGAGGAGGAAGAGAGAGGATGAGGAGAGAGGAAGAAGAGAGAGGTGGAAGAGAGAGGAGGAAGAGAGAGGATGAGAAGAGAGGAGGAAGAGAGAGGAGGAAGAGAGAGTAGGAAGAGAGAGGAGGAGCAGAGAGGAGGAAGAGAGAGGAGGAAGAGAGAGGAGGAAGAGAGAGGAGGAACAGAGAGGACGAGGAGAGAGGAGGAAGAGAGAGGAGGAAGAGAGAGGACGAATAGAGAGGAAGAGGAGAGAGGAGGAAGAGAGAGGAGGAAGAGAGAGGAGGAAGAGAGAGGAGGATGAGAGAGGAAGAAGAGAGGTGGAAGAGAGAGGAGGAAGAGAGAGAATGAGGATAGAGGAGGAAGAGAGAGGAGGAAGAGAGAGTAGGAAGAGAGAGGAGGAAGAGAGAGGAGGAAGAGAGAGGAGGAGGAGAGAGGAGGAAGAGAGAGGAGGAAGAGAGAGGACGAATAGAGTGGAAGAGGAGAGAGGAGGAAGAGAGAGGAGGAAGAGAGAGGAGGAAGAGAGAGGAAGAGGAGAGAGGAGGAAGAGAGAGGTGCAAGAGAGAGGAGGAAGAGAGAAGAGGAAGAGAGAGGAGGAAGAGAGAGGATGAGGAGAGAGGAGGAAGAGAGAGGAGGAAGAGAGAGGAGGAAGAGAGAGGAGGAAGAGAGAGGAGGAAGAGAGAGGAAGAGGAGAGATGAGGAAGAGAGAGGTGCAAGAGAGAGGAGGAAGAGAGAGGAGGAAGAGAGAGGAGGAAGAGAGAGGAGGAGGAGAGAGGAGGAAGAGAGAGGAGGAAGAGAGAGTATGAGGAGAGAGGAGGAAGAGAGAGGAGGAAGAGAGAGGAGGAGGAGAGGGGTGGAAGAGAGAGGTGGAAGAGAGAGGAAGAGGAGAGATGAGGAAGAGAGAGGAGCAAGAGAGAAGAAGAGAGAGGAGGAGGAGAGAGGAGGAAGAGAGAGGAGTAAGATAGAGGAGGAAGATAGATGAGGAAGAGAGCGGAGGAATAGTGAAGAGGAAAAGAGAGAAGGAAGAGAGAGGAGGAAGAGAGAGGAGGAGAGAGAGGAGGAAGGGAGAGGAGGAATAGTGAGGAGGAAGAGAGAGGAGGAAGAGAGAGGAGGAAGAGAGAGGTGAAAGAGAGAGGAGGAGGAGAGAGGAGGAAGAGAGAGGATGAGGAGAGAGGAGGAAGATAGAGGAGGAAGAGAGCGGAGGAATAGTGAGGAGGAAGAGAGAGGAGGAAGAGAGAGGAGGAAGAGAGAGGAGGAAGAGAGAGGAGGAATAGTGAGGAGGAAGAGAGAGGAGGAAGAGTGAGGAGGAAGAGAGGGGAGGAAGAGAGAGGAGGAAGAGATAGGAGGAAGAGAGAGGAGGAAGAGAGAGGAGGAAGAGAGAGGAGGAAGAGAGAGGAGGAAGAGAGAGGAGGAAGAGAGAGGAGGAAGAGAGAGGAGGAAGAGAGAGGAGGAAGAGAGAGGAGGAGGAGAGAGGTTGAAGAGAGAGGAGGTAGAGAGAGGAAGAGGAGAGATGAGGAAGAGAGAAGAGCAAGAGCGAGGAGGAAGAGAGAGGAGGAAGAGAGAGGAGGAAGAGAGAGGATGAGGAGAGAGGAGGAAGAGAGAGGATGAGGAGAGAGGAAGAAGAGAGAGGTGGAAGAGAGAGGAGGAAGAGAGAGGATGAGGAGAGAGGAGGAAGAGAGAGGAGGAAGAGAGAGTAGGAAGAGAGAGGAGGAGCAGAGAGGAGGAAGAGAGAGGAGGAAGAGAGAGGAGGAAGAGAGAGGAGGAGGAGAGAGGAGGAAGAGAGAGGATGAGGAGATAGGAGGAAGATAGAGGAGGAAGAGAGCGGAGGAATAGTGAGGAGGAAGATAGAGGAGGAAGAGAGCGGAGGAATAGTGAGGAGGAAGAGAGAGGAGGAAGAGAGAGGTGGAAGAGAGAGGAGGAAGAGAGAGGAAGAGGAGAGATGAGAAGAGAGTGGTGCAAGAGAGTGGAGGAAGAGAGAGGAGGAAGACAGAGGAGGAGGAGAGAGGAGGAGGAGAGAGGAGGAAGAGAGGAGGAAGAGAGAGAGGAGGAAGAGAGTGGAGGAAGAGAGAAGAAGAGAGAGGAGAGAGAGGAGGAAGAGAGAGGAGGAAGATAGAGGAGGAGGAGAGAGGAGGAGGGAGAGGAGAGGAGAGAGAGAGGAGGAGGAGAGAGGAGGAAGAGAGAGGAGGAAGAGAGAGGAGGAAGAGAGAGGAGGAGGAGAGAGGAGGAAGAGAGAGGAGAGAGAGGAGGAAGAGAGAGGAGGAAGAGAGAGGACGAGGAGAGAGGAGGAAGAGAGAGGAAGAGGAGAGATGAGGAAGAGAGAGGTGCAAGAGAGAGGATGAAGAGAGAGAATGAAGAGAGAGGAGGAAGAGAAAGGAGGAGGAGAGAGGAGGAAGAGAGAGGAGGAAGAGAGAGGAGGAAGAGAGAGGAGGAAGAGAGAGGAGGAAGAGAGAGGAGGAAGAGAGAGGAGGAGGAGAGAGGTTGAAGAGAGAGGAGGTAGAGAGAGGAAGAGGAGAGATGAGGAAGAGAGAAGAGCAAGAGCGAGGAGGAAGAGAGAGGAGGAAGAGAGAGGAGGAAGAGAGAGGATGAGGAGAGAGGAGGAAGAGAGAGGATGAGGAGAGAGGAAGAAGAGAGAGGTGGAAGAGAGAGGAGGAAGAGAGAGGATGAGGAGAGAGGAGGAAGAGAGAGGAGGAAGAGAGAGTAGGAAGAGAGAGGAGGAGCAGAGAGGAGGAAGAGAGAGGAGGAAGAGAGAGGAGGAAGAGAGAGGAGGAACAGAGAGGACGAGGAGAGAGGAGGAAGAGAGAGGAGGAAGAGAGAGGACGAATAGAGAGGAAGAGGAGAGAGGAGGAAGAGAGAGGAGGAAGAGAGAGGAGGAAGAGAGAGGAGGATGAGAGAGGAAGAAGAGAGGTGGAAGAGAGAGGAGGAAGAGAGAGAATGAGGATAGAGGAGGAAGAGAGAGGAGGAAGAGAGAGTAGGAAGAGAGAGGAGGAAGAGAGAGGAGGAAGAGAGAGGAGGAGGAGAGAGGAGGAAGAGAGAGGAGGAAGAGAGAGGACGAATAGAGTGGAAGAGGAGAGAGGAGGAAGAGAGAGGAGGAAGAGAGAGGAGGAAGAGAGAGGAAGAGGAGAGAGGAGGAAGAGAGAGGTGCAAGAGAGAGGAGGAAGAGAGAAGAGGAAGAGAGAGGAGGAAGAGAGAGGATGAGGAGAGAGGAGGAAGATAGAGGAGGAAGAGAGAGGAGGAAGAGAGAGGAGGAAGAGAGAGGAGGAAGAGAGAGGAAGAGGAGAGATGAGGAAGAGAGAGGTGCAAGAGAGAGGAGGAAGAGAGAGGAGGAAGAGAGAGGAGGAAGAGAGAGGAGGAGGAGAGAGGAGGAAGAGAGAGGAGGAAGAGAGAGTATGAGGAGAGAGGATGAGGAGAGAGGACGAAGAGAGAGTAGGAAAACAGAGGAGGAGGAGAGAGGAGGAAGAGAGAGGAGGAAGATAGAGGAGGAAGAGAGAAGAGGAAGAGAGAGGAGGAAGAGAGAGTAGGAGGAGAGGGGTGGAAGAGAGAAGAGGAAGAGAGAGGAAGAGGAGAGAGGAGGAAGAGAGAGGAGGAAGAAAGAGGAGGAAGAGAGAGGAGGAGGAGAGAGGAGGAAGAGAGAGGATGAGGAGATAGGAGGAAGATAGAGGAGGAAGAGAGCGGAGGAATAGTGAGGAGGAAGATAGAGGAGGAAGAGAGCGGAGGAATAGTGAGGAGGAAGAGAGAGGAGGAAGAGAGAGGTGGAAGAGAGAGGAGGAAGAGAGAGGAAGAGGAGAGATGAGGAAGAGAGTGGTGCAAGAGAGTGGAGGAAGAGAGAGGAGGAAGACAGAGGAGGAGGAGAGAGGAGGAGGAGAGAGGAGGAAGAGAGGAGGAAGAGAGAGGAGGAAGAGAGTGGAGGAAGAGAGAGGAAGAAGAGAGAGGAGGAAGAGAGAGGAGGAAGAGAGAGGAGGAAGATAGAGGAGGAGGAGAGAGGAGGAAGGGAGAGGAGGAAGAGAGAGGAGGAGGAGAGAGGAGGAAGAGAGAGGAGGAAGAGAGAGGAGGAAGAGAGAGGAGGAGGAGAGAGGAGGAAGAGAGAGGAGGAAGAGAGAGGAGGAAGAGAGAGGAGGAAGAGAGAGGACGAGGAGAGAGGAGGAAGAGAGAGGAAGAGGAGAGATGAGGAAGAGAGAGGTGCAAGAGAGAGGATGAAGAGAGAGAATGAAGAGAGAGGAGGAAGAGAAAGGAGGAGGAGAGAGGAGGAAGAGAGAGGAGGAAGAGAGAGGAGGAAGAGAGAGGAGGAATAGAGAGGAAGAGGAGAGAGGAGGAAGAGAGAGGAGGAAGAGAGAGGAGGAATAGAGAGGAAGAGGAGAGAGGAGGAAGAGAGAGGAGGAAGAGAGAGGAGGAAGAGAGAGGAGGAAGAGAGAGGATGAGGAGAGAGGACGAAGAGAGAGTAGGAAAACAGAGGAGGAGGAGAGAGGAGGAAGAGAGACGAGTAAGATAGAGGAGGAAGAGAGAAGAGGAAGAGAGAGGAGGAAGAGAGAGGAGGAGGAGAGGGGTGGAAGAGAGAGGAGGAAGAGAGAGGAAGAGGAGAGATGAGGAAGAGAGAGGAGGAAGAAAGAGGAGGAAGAGAGAGGAGGAGGAGAGAGGAGGAAGAGAGAGGATGAGGAGATAGGAGGAAGATAGAGGAGGAAGAGAGCGGAGGAATAGTGAGGAGGAAGAGAGAGGAGGAGGGGAGAGGTGGAAGAGAGTGGAGGAAGAGAGAGGAAAAGGAGAGATGAGGAAGAGAGAGGTGCAAGAGAGAGGAGGAAGAGAGAGGAGGAAGACAGAGGAGGAGGAGAGAGGAGGAGGAGAGAGGAGGAAGAGAGAGGAGGAAGAGAGAGGAGGAAGAGAGAGGAGGAAGAGAGAGGAAGAAGAGAAAGGAGCATGAGAGAGGAGGAAGAGAGGGGAGGAAGAGAGAGGAGGAAGAGAGAGGAGGAATAGAGAGGAAGAGGAGAGAGGAGGAAGAGAGAGGAGGAAGAGAGAGGAGGAATAGAGAGGAAGAGGAGAGAGGAGGAAGAGAGAGGAGGAAGAGAGAGGAGGAAGAGAGTGGAGGAAGAGAGAGGATGAGGAGAGAGGCCGACGAGAGAGTAGGAAGACAGAGGAGGAGGAGAGAGGAGGAAGATAGAGGATGAAGAGAGAAGAGGAAGAGAGAGGATGAAGAGAGAGGAGGAGGAGAGGGGTGGAAGAGAGAGGAGGAAGAGAGAGGAAGAGGAGAGATGAGGAAGAGAGAGGAGCAAGAGAGAGGAAGAGAGAGGAGGATGAGAGAGGAGGAAGAGAGAGGATGAGGAGAGAGGAGGAAGATAGAAGAGGAAGAGAGCGGAGGAATAGTGAGGAGGAAGAGAGTGGAGGAAGAGAGAGGAGGAAGAGAGAGGAGGAAGAGAGAGGAGGAATAGTGAGGATGAAGAGAGAGGAGGAAGAGAGAGGAGGAAGAGAGAGGAGGAAGAGAGAGGAGGAGGAGAGAGGAGGAGGAGAGAGGAGGAAGAGAGAGGAGGAAGAGAGAGGAGGAAGAGAGAGGAGGAAGAGAGAGGAGGAAGAGAGAGGAGGAAGAGAGAGGAGGAAGATAGAGGATGAGGAGAGAGGAGGAAGAGAGAAGAGGAAGAGAAAGGAGGAAGAGAGAGGAGGAAGAGAGAGGAGGAAGAGAGAGGAGGAATAGTGAGGTGGAAGAGAGAGGAGGTAGAGAGAGGAAGAGGAGAGATGTGGAAGAGAGAGGAGCAAGAGAGAGGAGGAAGAGAGAGGAGGAAGAGAGAGGAGGAAGAGAGAGGAGGAAGAGAGATGAGGAAGAGAGAGGAGGAGGAGAGAGGAGGAAGAGAGAGGAGGAAGAGAGAGGAGGAAGAGAGAGGAGGAAGAGAGAGGAGGAAGAGAGAGGACGAGGAGAGAGAAGGAAGAGAGAGGAGGAAGAGAGAGGACGAATAGAGAGGAAGAGGAGAGAGGAGGAAGAGAGAGGAGGAAGAGAGAGGATGAGGAGAGAGGAGGTAGAGAGAGGAGGAAGATAGAGGAGGAGGAGAGAGGAGGAAGAGAGAGGAGGAAGAGAGAGGAGGAAGAGAGAGGAGGAAGAGAGAGGAGGAGGAGAGAAGTGGAAGAGAGAGGAGGAAGAGAGAGGAAGAGGAGAGATGAGGAAGAGAGAGGTGCAAGAGAGAGGAGGAAGAGAGAGGAGGAAGAGAGAGGATGAGGAGAGAGGACGAAGAGAGAGTAGGAAAACAGAGGAGGAGGAGAGAGGAGGAAGAGAGAGGAGGAAGATAGAGGAGGAAGAGAGAAGAGGAAGAGAGAGGAGGAAGAGAGACGAGGAGGAGAGGGGTGGAAGAGAGAGGAGGAAGAGAGAGGAAGAGGAGAGATGAGGAAGAGAGAGGAGGAAGAAAGAGGAGGAAGAGAGAGGAGGAGGAGAGAGGAGGAAGAGAGAGGTTGAGGAGAGAGGAGGAAGATAGAGGAGGAAGAGAGCGGAGGAATAGTGAGAAGGAAGAGAGAGGAGGAAGAGAGAGGAGGAAGAGAGAGGAGAAAGAGAGAGGAGGAGGAGAGAGGAGGAAGAGAGAGGAGGAAAACAGAGGAGGAGGAGAGAGGAGGAAGAGAGAGGAGGAAGATAGAGGAGGAGGAGAGAGGAGGAAGAGAGAGGAGGTAGAGAGAGGAAGAGGAGAGATGAGGAAGAGAGAGTAGCAAGAGAGAGGAGGAAGAGAGAGTAGGAAGAGAGAGGAGGATGAGAGAGGAAGAAGAGAGGTGGAAGAGAGAGGAGGAAGAGAGAGAATGAGGATAGAGGAGGAAGAGAGAGGAGGAAGAGAGAGTAGGAAGAGAGAGGAGGAAGAGAGAGGAGGAAGAGAGAGGAGGAGGAGAGAGGAGGAAGAGAGAGAAGGAAGAGAGAGGACGAATAGAGTGGAAGAGGGGAGAGGAGGAAGAGAGAGGAGGAAGAGAGAGGAGGAAGAGAGAGGAAGAGGAGAGAGGAGGAAGAGAGAGGTGCAAGAGAGAGGAGGAAGAGAGAAGAGGAAGAGAGAGGAGGAAGAGAGAGGATGAGGAGAGAGGAGGAAGATAGAGGAGGAAGAGAGAGGAGGAAGAGAGAGGAGGAAGAGAGAGTAGGAAGAGAGAGGAAGAGGAGAGATGAGGAAGAGAGAGGTGCAAGAGAGAGGAGGAAGAGAGAGGAGGAAGAGAGAGGAGGAAGAGAGAGGAGGAGGAGAGAGGAGGAAGAGAGAGGAGGAAGAGAGAGTATGAGGAGAGAGGAGGAAGAGAGAGGAGGAAGAGAGAGGAGGAGGAGAGGGGTGGAAGAGAGAGGTGGAAGAGAGAGGAAGAGGAGAGATGAGGAAGAGAGAGGAGCAAGAGAGAAGAAGAGAGAGGAGGAGGAGAGAGGAGGAAGAGAGAGGAGTAAGATAGAGGAGGAAGATAGATGAGGAAGAGAGCGGAGGAATAGTGAAGAGGAAAAGAGAGAAGGAAGAGAGAGGAGGAAGAGACAGGAGAAGGAGAGAGGAGGAAGGGAGAGGAGGAATAGTGAGGAGGAAGAGAGAGGAGGAAGAGAGAGGAGGAAGAGAGAGGTGAAAGAGAGAGGAGGAGGAGAGAGGAGGAAGAGAGAGGATGAGGAGAGAGGAGGAAGATAGAGGAGGAAGAGAGCGGAGGGAATAGTGAGGAGGAAGAGAGAGGAGGAAGAGAGAGGAGGAAGAGAGAGGAGGAAGAGAGAGGAGGAATAGAGAGGAGGAATAGTGAGGAGGAAGAGAGAGGAGGAAGAGTGAGGAGGAAGAGAGGGGGAGGAAGAGAGAGGAGGAAGAGATAGGAGGAAGAGAGAGGAGGAAGAGAGAGGAGGAAGAGAGAGGAGGAAGAGAGAGGAGGAAGAGAGAGGAGGAAGAGAGAGGAGGAAGAGAGAGGAGGAAGAGAGAGGAGAAGAGAGAGGAGGAGGAGAGAGGTTGAAGAGAGAGGAGGTAGAGAGAGGAAGAGGAGAGATGAGGAAGAGAGAAGAGCAAGAGCGAGGAGGAGAGAGAGGAGGAAGAGAGAGGAGGAAGAGAGAGGATGAGGAGAGAGGAGGAAGAGAGAGGATGAGGAGTGAGGAAGAAGAGAGAGGTGGAAGAGAGAGGAGGAAGAGAGAGGATGAGGAGAGAGGAGGAAGAGAGAGGAGGAAGAGAGAGTAGGAAGAGAGAGGAGGAGCAGAGAGGAGGAAGAGAGAGGAGGAAGAGAGAGGAGGAAGAGAGAGGAGGAACAGAGAGGACGAGGAGAGAGGAGGAAGAGAGAGGAGGAAGAGAGAGGACGAATAGAGAGGAAGAGGAGAGAGGAGGAAGAGAGAGGAGGATGAGAGAGGAGGAAGAGAGAGGAGGATGAGAGAGGAAGAAGAGAGGTGGAAGAGAGAGGAGGAAGAGAGAGAATGAGGATAGAGGAGGAAGAGAGAGGAGGAAGAGAGAGTAGGAAGAGAGAGGAGGAAGAGAGAGGAGGAAGAGAGAGGAGGAGGAGAGAGGAGGAAGAGAGAGGAGGAAGAGAGAGGACGAATAGAGTGGAAGAGGAGAGAGGAGGAAGAGAGAGGAGGAAGAGAGAGGAGGAAGAGAGAGGAAGAGGAGAGAGGAGGAAGAGAGAGGTGCAAGAGAGAGGAGGAAGAGAGAAGAGGAAGAGAGAGGAGGAAGAGAGAGGATGAGGAGAGAGGAGGAAGAGAGAGGAGGAAGAGAGAGGAGGAAGAGAGAGGAGGAAGAGAGAGGAGGAAGAGAGAGGAAGAGGAGAGATGATGAAGAGAGAGGTGCAAGAGAGAGGAGGAAGAGAGAGGAGGAAGAGAGAGGAGAAGAGAGAGGAGGAGGAGAGAGGAGGAGGAGAGAGAGGAGGAAGAGAGAGTATGAGGAGAGAGGAGGAAGAGAGAGGAGGAAGAGAGAGGAGGAGGAGAGGGGTGGAAGAGAGAGGTGGAAGAGAGAGGAAGAGGAGAGATGAGGAAGAGAGAGGAGCAAGAGAGAAGAGGAGAGAGGAGGAGGAGAGAGGAGGAAGAGAGAGGAGTAAGATAGAGGAGGAAGATAGATGAGAAGAGAGCGGAGGAATAGTGAAGAGGAAAAGAGAGAAGGAAGAGAGAGGAGGAAGAGAGAGGAGGAAGAGAGAGGAGGAAGGGAGAGGAGGAATAGTGAGGAGGAAGAGAGAGGAGGAAGAGAGAGGAGGAAGAGAGAGGTGAAAGAGAGAGGAGGAGGAGAGAGGAGGAAGAGAGAGGATGAGGAGAGAGGAGGAAGATAGAGGAGGAAGAGAGCGGAGGAATAGTGAGGAGGAAGAGAGAGGAGGAAGAGAGAGGAGGAAGAGAGAGGAGGAAGAGAGAGGAGGAATAGAGAGGAGAATAGTGAGGAGGAAGAGAGAGGAGGAAGAGTGAGGAGGAAGAGAGGGGAGGAAGAGAGAGGAGGAAGAGATAGGAGGAAGAGAGAGGAGGAAGAGAGAGGAGGAAGAGAGAGGAGGAAGAGAGAGGAGAGAGAGAGGAGGAAGAGAGAGGAGGAAGAGAGAGGAGGAAGAGAGAGGAGGAAGAGAGAGGAGGAGGAGAGAGGTTGAAGAGAGAGGAGGTAGAGAGAGGAAGAGGAGAGAATGAGGAAGAGAGAAGAGCAAGAGCGAGGAGGAAGAGAGAGGAGGAAGAGAGAGGAGGAAGAGAGAGGATGAGGAGAGAGGAGGAAGAGAGAGGATGAGGAGAGAGGAAGAAGAGAGAGGTGGAAGAGAGAGGAGGAAGAGAGAGGATGAGGAGAGAGGAGGAAGAGAGAGGAGAGAGAGAGAGAGAGTAGGAGAGAGAGGAGGAGCAGAGAGGAGGAAGAGAGAGGAGGAAGAGAGGAGGAAGAGAGAGGAGGAACAGAGAGGACGAGGAGAGAGGAGGAAAAGAGAGAGGAGGAAGAGAGAGGACGAATAGAGAGGAAGAGGAGAGAGGAGGAAGAGAGAGGAGGAAGAGAGAGGGAGGAAGAGAGAGGAGGAAGAGAGAGGAGGAAGAGAGAGGACGAGGAGGAGAGAAGGAGAGAGAGAGGAGGAAGAGAGAGGACGAATAGAGAGGAAGAGGAGAGAGGAGGAAGAGAGAGGAGGAAGAGAGAGGATGAGGAGAGAGGAGGTAGAGAGAGGAGGAAGATAGAGGAGGAGGAGAGAGGAGGAAGAGAGAGGAGGAAGAGAGAGAGGAGGAAGAGAGAGGAGGAAGAGAGAGGAGGAGGAGAGAAGTGGAAGAGAGAGGAGGAAGAGAGAGGAAGAGGAGAGATGAGGAAGAGAGAGGAGGAAGAGAGAGGATGAGGAGAGAGGACGAAGAGAGAGTAGGAAAACAGAGGAGGAGGAGAGAGGAGGGAAGAGAGAGGGTGGAAGATAGAGGAGGAAGAGATGAGGAAGAGAGAGGAGGAAGAGAGACGAGGAGGAGAGGGGTGGAAGAGAGAGGAGGAAGAGAGAGGAAGAGGAGAGATGAGGAAGAGAGAGGAGGAAGAAACAGGAGGAAGAGAGAGGAGGAGGAGAGAGGAGGAAGAGAGAGGTTGAGGAGAGAGAGGAAGATAGAGGAGGAAGAGAGCGGAGGAATAGTGAGAAGGAAGAGAGAGGAGGAAGAGAGAGGAGGAAGAGAGAGGAGAAAGAGAGAGGAGGAGGAGAGAGGAGGAAGAGAGAGGAGGAAAACAGAGGAGGAGGAGAGAGGAGGAAGAGAGAGGAGGAAGATAGAGGAGGAGGAGAGAGGAGGAAGAGAGAGGAGGTAGAGAGAGGAAGAGGAGAGATGAGGAAGAGAGAGTAGCAAGAGAGAGGAGGAAGAGAGAGTAGGAAGAGAGAGGAGGATGAGAGAGGAAGAAGAGAGGTGGAGAGAGAGGAGGAAGAGAGAGGAATGAGGATAGAGGAGGAAGAGAGAGGAGGAAGAGAGAGTAGGAAGAGAGAGAGGAAGAGACGAGGAGGAGAGAGAGGAGGAGGAGAGAGGAGGAAGAGAGAGGATGAAGAGAGAGGACGAATAGAGTGAAGAGGAGAGAGGAGGAAGAGAGAGGAGGAAGAGAGAGGAGGAAGAGAGAGGAAGAGGAGATAGGAGGAAGAGAGAGGTGCAAGAGAGAGGAGGAAGAGAGAAGAGGAAGAGAGAGGAGGAAGAGAGAGGATGAGGAGAGAGGAGGAAGATAGAGGAGGAAGAGAGAGGAGGAAGAGAGAGGAGGAAGAGAGAGGAGGAAGAGAGAGGAAGAGGAGAGATGAGGAAGAGAGAGGTGCAAGAGATAGGAGGAAGAGAGAGGAGGAAGAGAGAGGAGGAGGAGAGAGGAGGAAGAGAGAGGAGGAAGAGAGAGGAGGAAGAGAGAGGAGGAGGAGAGGGTGGAAGAGAGAGGAGGAAGAGAGAGGAGAGGAGAGATGAGGAAGAGAGAGGAGCAAGAGAGAGGAAGAAGAGAAGAGGAGGAGGAGAGAGGAGGAAGAGAGAGGAGGAGGAGAGAGGAGGAAGAGAGAGGATGAGGAGAGAGGAGGAAGAGAGAGGAGGAAGAGAGAGGAGGAAGAGAGAGGAGGAGGAGAGAGGAGGAAGAGAGAGGAGGAAGAGAGAGGAGGAAGAGAGAGGACGAGGAGAGAGGAGGAAGAGTGTGGAGGAAGAGAGAGGACGAATAGAGAGGAAGAGGAGAGAGGAGGAGGAAGAGAGGAGGAAGAGAGAGGATGAGGAGAGTGGAGAAGAGAGAGTAGGAAGACAGAGGAGGAGGAGAGAGGAGGAAGAGAGAGGAGGAAGATAGAGGAGGAGAGAGAGGAAGAGGAGAGATGAGAAAGAGAGAGGTGCAAGAGAGAGGAGGGAAGAGAGAGGAGGAAGACAGAGGAGGAGGAGAGAGGAGGAGGAGAGAGGAGGAAGAGAGAGGAGGAAGAGAGAGGAGGAAGAGAGAGGAGGAAGAGAGAGGAGGAAGAGAAAGGAGGAGGGAGAGAGGAGGAAGAGAGAGGAGAAGAGAGAGGAGGAAGAGAGAGGAGGAGGAGAGGGGTGGAAGAGAGAGGAGGAAGAGAGAGGAAGAGGAGAGATGAGGAAGAGAGTGGTGCAAGAGAGTGGAGAAGAGAGAGGAGGAAGATAGAGGAGAAGAGAGAAGAGGAAGAGAGAGGATGAAGTCAGAGGAGGAGGAGAGGGGGTGGAAGAGAGAGGAGGAAGAGAGAGGAAGAGGAGAGATGAGGAAGAGAGAGGAGCAAGAGAGGGAATAGAGAAGAGGATGAGAGAGGAGGAAGAGAGACCGATGAGGAGAGAGGAGGAAGATAGAAGAGGAAGAGAGCGGAGGAATAGTGAGGAGGAAGGGAGAGGAGGAAGAGAGAGGAGGAAGAGAGAGGAGGAAGGGAGAGGAGGAATAGTGAGGATGAAGATAGAGGAGGAAGAGAGAGGAGAAGGAGAGAGGAGGAAGAGAGAAGAGGAAGAGAAAGGAGGAAGAGAGAGGAAGAAGAGAGAGGAGAAAGAGAGAAGTGGATGAGGAGAGGAGGTAGAGAGAGGAAGAGGAGAGATGAGGAAGAGAGAGGAGCAAGAGAGGAGTATGAGGAGAGAGGAGGAAGAGAGAGGAGGAAGGAGAGAGGATGAGGAGAGAGGAGGAAGAGAGAGGAGGGAAGAGAGAGGAGGAAGAGAGAGGAGGAGGAGAGAGGAGAAGAGAGAGGAGGAAGAGAGAGGAGGAAGAGAGAGGACGAGGAGAGAGGAGGAAGAGAGAGGTGCAAGAGAGAGGAGGAAGAGAGAGGAGGAAGAGAGAGGAGGAGGAGAGAAGAGGAAGAGAGAGGAGGAAGAGAGAGTAGGAAGAGAGAGGAGGAGGAGAGAGGAGGAAGAGAGAGGAGGAAGAGAGAGGAGGAAGAGAAAGGAGGAGGAGAAAGGAGGAAGTGAGAGGAGGAAGAGAGAGGAGGAAGAGAGAGGAGGAGAGAGAGAAGAGGAGAGAGGAGGAGAGAGAGAGGAGGAAGAGAGAGGAGGAATAGAGAGGAAGAGGAGAGAGGAGCAAGAGAGAGGAGGAAGAGAGAGGAGGAAGAGAGAGGAGGAAGAGAGAGGATGAGGAGAGAGGGACGAAGAGAGAGTAGGAAAACAGAGGAGGAGGAGAGAGGAGGAAGAGAGAGGAGGAAGATAGAGGAGGAAGAGAGAAGAGGAAGAGAGAGGAGGAAGAGAGAGTAGGAGGAGAAGGGTGGAAGAGAGAAGAGGAGAGAGAGGAAGAGGAGAGAGGAGGAAGAGAGAGGAGGAAGAACAGGAGGAAGAGAGGAGGAGGAGAGAGGAGGAAGAGAGAGGATGAGGAGATAGGAGGAAGATAGAGGAGGAAGAGAGCGGAGGAATAGTGAGGAGGGAGAGAGAGGAGGAGGAGAGAGGTGGAAGAGAGAGGAGGAGAGAAGAGGAGAAGAGGAGAGATGAGGAAGAGAGTGGTGCAAGAGAGTGGAGGAAGAGCGAGGGAGGAAGACAGAGGAGGAGGAGAGAGGAGGAGGAGAGAGGAGGAGAGAGAGGAGAAGAGAGAGGAGAAGAGAGAGGAGGAAGAGAGTGGAGGAAGAGAGAGGAAGAAGAGAGAGGAGGAAGAGAGAGGAGGAAGAGAGAGGAGGAAGAGAGAGGAGGAGGAGAGAGGAGGAAGAGAGAGGAGGAAGAGAGTGGGAGGAAGAGAGTGGAGGAAGAGAGAGGAGAAGAGAGAGGAGGAGGAGAGAGGAGGAAGAGAGAGGAGGAAGAGAGAGGAGGAAGAGAGAGGAGGAAGAGAGAGGAAGAAGAGAGAGGAAGAAGAGAGAGGAGGAAGAGAGGAGAAGAGAGAGGAGGTGGAGAGAGGAGGAGAGAGAGGAGGAAGAGAGAGGAGGAAGAGAGAGGAGGAGGAGAGAGGAGGAAGAGAGAGGAGGAAGAGAGGAGGAAGAGAGAGGAGGAAGAGAGAGGACGAGAGAGAGAGAGAAGAGAGAGGAAGAGAGAGAGGAGGAAGAGAGAGGAGGAAGAGAGAGGAGAATAGAGAGGAAGAGGAGAGAGGAGGAAGAGAGAAGAGGAAGAGAGAGGAAGGAAGAGAGTGGAGGAAGAGAGAGGATGAGGAGAGAGGACGATGAGAAGAGTAGGAGTCAGAGGAGGAGGAGAGAGGAGGAAGAGAGAGGTGGAAGATAGAGGAGAAGAGAGAGGGAAGAGGAGAGATGAGATAGAGGAGGTGCTAGAGAGTGGAGGATGAGAGAGAGGAAGACAGGAGGAGGAGAGGGAGGTGGTGAGAGGAGTTAGAGAGAGGGAGGGTAAGTGTGTCGGAGGAGAGAGTGAGGGGAGAGAGGTGGTTGAGAAGCTGGAGAGGTGAGTGTAGGAGGAAGAGAGTGGAGAAAGAGTGTGAGGCTGGTGAGTGAGGAGGTGAGGAGAGGAGGAAGTGAGTGGCTAGAGGTGTGGGTGGATAGAGGTGAGGAGGTAGGTCTGAGTGGGTGGAGGAAGAGAGAGGAGGAAGATAGAGGAGGAAGAGAGAAGAGGAAGAGAGAGGATGAAGTCAGAGGAGGAGGAGAGGGGTGGAAGAGAGAGGAGGAAGAGAGAGGAAGAGGAGAGATGAGGAAGAGAGAGGAGCAAGAGAGAGGAATAGAGAAGAGGATGAGAGAGGAGGAAGAGAGACGATGAGGAGAGAGGAGGAAGATAGAAGAGGAAGAGAGCGGAGGAATAGTGAGGAGGAAGGGAGAGGAGGAAGAGAGAGGAGGAAGAGAGAGGAGGAAGGGAGAGGAGGAATAGTGAGGATGAAGATAGAGGAGGAAGAGAGAGGAGAAGGAGAGAGGAGGAAGAGAGAAGAGGAAGAGAAAGGAGGAAGAGAGAGGAAGAAGAGAGAGGAGAAAGAGAGAAGTGGATGAGAGAGGAGGTAGAGAGAGGAAGAGGAGAGATGAGGAAGAGAGAGGAGCAAGAGAGAGTATGAGGAGAGAGGAGGAAGAGAGAGGAGGAAGAGAGAGGATGAGGAGAGAGGAGGAAGAGAGAGGAGGAAGAGAGAGGAGGAAGAGAGAGGAGGAGGAGAGAGGAGGAAGAGAGAGGAGGAAGAGAGAGGAGGAAGAGAGAGGACGAGGAGAGAGGAGGAAGAGAGAGGTGCAAGAGAGAGGAGGAAGAGAGAGGAGGAAGAGAGAGGAGGAGGAGAGAAGAGGAAGAGAGAGGAGGAAGAGAGAGTAGGAAGAGAGAGGAGGAGGAGAGAGGAGGAAGAGAGAGGAGGAAGAGAGAGGAGGAAGAGAAAGGAGGAGGAGAAAGGAGGAAGTGAGAGGAGGAAGAGAGAGGAGGAAGAGAGAGGAGGAAGAGAGAGGAAGAGGAGAGAGGAGGAAGAGAGAGGAGGAAGAGAGAGGAGGAATAGAGAGGAAGAGGAGAGAGGAGCAAGAGAGAGGAGGAAGAGAGAGGAGGAAGAGAGAGGAGGAAGAGAGAGGATGAGGAGAGAGGACGAAGAGAGAGTAGAAAACAGAGGAGGAGGAGAGAGGAGGAAGAGAGAGGAGGAAGATAGAGGAGGAAGAGAGAAGAGGAAGAGAGAGGAGGAAGAGAGAGTAGGAGGAGAAGGGTGGAAGAGAGAAGAGGAGAGAGAGGAAGAGGAGAGAGGAGGAAGAGAGAGGAGGAAGAAACAGGAGGAAGAGAGAGGAGGAGGAGAGAGGAGGAAGAGAGAGGATGAGGAGATAGGAGGAAGATAGAGGAGGAAGAGAGCGGAGGAATAGTGAGGAGGGAGAGAGAGGAGGAGGAGAGAGGTGGAAGAGAGAGGAGGAAGAGAGAGGAAGAGGAGAGATGAGGAAGAGAGTGGTGCAAGAGAGTGGAGGAAGAGAGAGGAGGAAGACAGAGGAGGAGGAGAGAGGAGGAGGAGAGAGGAGGAAGAGAGAGGAGGAAGAGAGAGGAGGAAGAGAGAGGAGGAAGAGAGTGGAGGAAGAGAGAGGAAGAAGAGAGAGGAGGAAGAGAGAGGAGGAAGAGAGAGGAGGAAGAGAGAGGAGGAGGAGAGAGGAGGAAGAGAGAGGAGGAAGAGAGAGGAGGAAGAGAGTGGAGGAAGAGAGAGGAGGAAGAGAGAGGAGGAGGAGAGAGGAGGAAGAGAGAGGAGGAAGAGAGAGGAGGAAGAGAGAGGAGGAAGAGAGAGGAAGAAGAGAGAGGAGGAAGAGAGAGGAGGAAGAGAGAGGAGGAAGAGAGAGGAGGAGGAGAGAGGAGGAAGAGAGAGGAGGAAGAGAGAGGAGGAAGAGAGAGGAGGAGGAGAG
This sequence comes from Strix occidentalis, assembly GCA_030819815.1. Lineage (NCBI taxonomy): Eukaryota > Metazoa > Chordata > Aves > Strigiformes > Strigidae > Strix > Strix occidentalis. Next base: position 21,546 of record JASWHU010000576.1, on the reverse strand, counting down.
AGGAGGAAGAGAGAGGAGGAAGAGAGAGGAGGAAGAGAGAGGAGGAAGAGAGAGGACGAGGAGAGAGGAGGAAGAGAGAGGAAGAGGAGAGAGGAGGAAGAGAGAGGAGGAAGAGAGAGGAGGAATAGAGAGGAAGAGGAGAGAGGAGGAAGAGAGAGGAGGAAGAGAGAGGAGGAAGAGAGTGGAGGAAGAGAGAGGATGAGGAGAGAGGACGATGAGAGAGTAGGAAGACAGAGGAGGAGGAGAGAGGAGGAAGATAGAGGAGGAAGAGAGAAGAGGAAGAGAGAGGATGAAGAGAGAGGAGTAGGAGAGGGGTGGAAGAGAGAGGAGGAAGAGAGAGGAAGAGGAGAGATGAGGAAGAGAGAGGAGCAAGAGAGAGGAAGAGAGAGGAGGATGAGAGAGGAGGAAGAGAGAGGATGAGGAGAGAGGAGGAAGATAGAAGAGGAAGAGAGCGGAGGAATAGTGAGGAGGAAGAGAGAGGAGGAAGAGAGAGGAGGAAGAGAGAGGAGGAAGAGAGAGGAGGAATAGTGAGGATGAAGAGAGAGGAGGAAGAGAGAGGAGGAAGAGAGAGGAGGAAGAGAGAGGAGGAGGAGAGAGGAGGAGGAGAGAGGAGGAAGAGAGAGGAGGAAGAGAGAGGAGGAAGAGAGAGGAGGAAGAGAGAGGAGGAAGAGAGAGGAGGAAGATAGAGGATGAGGAGAGAGGAGGAACAGAGAAGAGGAAGAGAAAGGAGGAAGAGAGAGGAGGAAGAGAGAGGAGGAAGAGAGAGGAGGAAGAGAGAGGAGGAATAATGAGGTGGAAGAGAGAGGAAGAGGAGAGATGTGGAAGAGAGAGGAGCAAGAGAGAGGAGGAAGAGAGAGGAGGAAGAGAGAGGAGGAAGAGAGATGAGGAAGAGAGAGGAGGAGGAGAGAGGAGGAAGAGAGAGGAGGAAGAGAGAGGAGGAAGAGAGAGGACGAGGAGAGAGAAGGAAGAGAGAGGAGGAAGAGAGAGGACGAATAGAGAGGAAGAGGAGAGAGGAGGAAGAGAGAGGAGGAAGAGAGAGGATGAGGAGAGAGGAGGTAGAGAGAGGAGGAAGATAGAGGAGGAGGATAGAGGAGGAAGAGAGAGGAGGAAGAGAGAGGAGGAAGAGAGAGGAGGAAGAGAGAGGAGGAGGAGAGAAGTGGAAGAGAGAGGAGGAAGAGAGAGGAAGAGGAGAGATGAGGAAGAGAGAGGTGCAAGAGAGAGGAGGAAGAGAGAGGAGGAAGAGAGAGGATGAGGAGAGAGGACGAAGAGAGAGTAGGAAAACAGAGGAGGAGGAGAGAGGAGGAAGAGAGAGGAGGAAGATAGAGGAGGAAGAGAGAAGAGGAAGAGAGAGGAGGAAGAGAGACGAGGAGGAGAGGGGTGGAAGAGAGAGGAGGAAGAGAGAGGAAGAGGAGAGATGAGGAAGAGAGAGGAGGAAGAAAGAGGAGGAAGAGAGAGGAGGAGGAGAGAGGAGGAAGAGAGAGGTGAGGAGAGAGGAGGAAGATAGAGGAGGAAGAGAGCGGAGGAATAGTGAGAAGGAAGAGAGAGGAGGAAGAGAGAGGAGGAAGAGAGAGGAGGAAGAGAGAGGAGGAATAGTGAGGAGGTAGAGAGAGGAGGAAGAGAGAGGAGGAAGAGAGAGGAGAAAGAGAGAGGAGGAGGAGAGAGTAGGAAGAGAGAGGAGGATGAGAGAGGAAGAAGAGAGGTGGAAGAGAGAGGAGGAAGAGAGAGAATGAGGATAGAGGAGGAAGAGAGAGGAGGAAGAGAGAGTAGGAAGAGAGAGGAGGAGGAGAGAGGAGGAAGAGAGAGGAGGAAGAGAGAGGACGAATAGAGTGGAAGAGGAGAGAGGAGGAAGAGAGAGGAGGAAGAGAGAGGAGGAAGAGAGAGGATGAGGAGAGAGGAGGAAGAGAGAGTAGGAAGAGAGAGGAGGAAGAGAGAGGAGGAAGAGAGAGGAGGAAGAGAGAAGAGGAAGAGAGAGGAGGAAGAGAGAGGAGGAAGAGAGAGGAGGAAGAGAGAGGAGGAAGAGAGAGGAAGAGGAGAGATGAGGAAGAGAGAGGTGCAAGAGAGAGGAGGAAGAGAGAGGAGGAAGAGAGAGGAGGAAGAGAGAGGAGGAGGAGAGAGGAGGAAGAGAGAGGAGGAAGAGAGAGTATGAGGAGAGAGGAGGAAGAGAGAGGAGGAAGAGAGAGGAGGAAGAGAGAGGAGGAGGAGAGGGGTGGAAGAGAGAGGAGGAAGAGAGAGGAAGAGGAGAGATGAGGAAGAGAGAGGAGCAAGAGAGAGGAAGAGAGAGGAGGAGGAGAGAGGAGGAAGAGAGAGGAGTAAGATAGAGGAGGAAGATAGATGAGGAAGAGAGCGGAGGAATAGTGAGGAGGAAAAGAGAGAAGGAAGAGAGAGGAGGAAGAGAGAGGAGGAATAGTGAGGAGGAAGAGAGAGGAGGAAGAGAGAGGAGGAAGAGAGAGGTGAAAGAGAGAGGAGGAGGAGAGAGGAGGAAGAGAGAGGATGAGGAGAGAGGAGGAAGATAGAGGAGGAAGAGAGCGGAGGAATAGTGAGGAGGAAGAGAGAGGAGGAAGAGAGAGGAGGAAGAGAGAGGAGGAAGAGAGAGGAGGAATAGAGAGGAGGAATAGTGAGGAGGAAGAGAGAGGAGGAAGAGTGAGGAGGAAGAGAGGGGAGGAAGAGAGAGGAGGAAGAGATAGGAGGAAGAGAGAGGAGGAAGAGAGAGGAGGAAGATAGAGGAGGAGGAGAGAGGAGGAAGAGAGAGGAGGAAGAGAGAGGAGGAAGAGAGAGGAGGAAGAGAGAGGAGGAAGAGAGAGGAGGAGGAGAGAGGTTGAAGAGAGAGGAGGTAGAGAGAGGAAGAGGAGAGATGAGGAAGAGAGAGGAGCAAGAGCGAGGAGGAAGAGAGAGGAGGAAGAGAGAGGAGGAAGAGAGAGGATGAGGAGAGAGGAGGAAGAGAGAGGATGAGGAGAGAGGAAGAAGAGAGAGGTGGAAGAGAGAGGAGGAAGAAAGAGGATGAGGAGAGAGGAGGAAGAGAGAGGAGGAAGAGAGAGTAGGAAGAGAGAGGAGGAGCAGAGAGGAGGAAGAGAGAGGAGGAAGAGAGAGGAGGAGGAGACAGGAGGAAGAGAGAGGAGGAAGAGAGAGTATGAGGAGAGAGGAGGAAGAGAGAGGAGGAAGAGAGAGGAGGAAGAGAGAGGAGGAGGAGAGGGGTGGAAGAGAGAGGAGGAAGAGAGAGGAAGAGGAGAGATGAGGAAGAGAGAGGAGCAAGAGAGAGGAAGAGAGAGGAGGAGGAGAGAGGAGGAAGAGAGAGGAGTAAGATAGAGGAGGAAGATAGATGAGGAAGAGAGCGGAGGAATAGTGAGGAGGAAAAGAGAGAAGGAAGAGAGAGGAGGAAGAGAGAGGAGGAATAGTGAGGAGGAAGAGAGAGGAGGAAGAGAGAGGAGGAAGAGAGAGGTGAAAGAGAGAGGAGGAGGAGAGAGGAGGAAGAGAGAGGATGAGGAGAGAGGAGGAAGATAGAGGAGGAAGAGAGCGGAGGAATAGTGAGGAGGAAGAGAGAGGAGGAAGAGAGGAGGAAGAGAGAGGAGGAAGAGAGAGGAGGAATAGAGAGGAGGAATAGTGAGGAGGAAGAGAGATGAGGAAGAGTGAGGAGGAAGAGAGGGGAGGAAGAGAGAGGAGGAAGTGATAGGAGGAAGAGAGAGGAGGAAGAGAGAGGAGGAAGATAGAGGAGGAGGAGAGAGGAGGAAGAGAGAGGAGGAAGAGAGAGGAGGAAGAGAGAGGAGGAAGAGAGAGGAGGAAGAGAGAGGAGGAGGAGAGAGGTTGAAGAGAGAGGAGGTAGAGAGAGGAAGAGGAGAGATGAGGAAGAGAGAGGAGCAAGAGCGAGGAGGAAGAGAGAGGAGGAAGAGAGAGGAGGAAGAGAGAGGATGAGGAGAGAGGAGGAAGAGAGAGGATGAGGAGAGAGGAAGAAGAGAGAGGTGGAAGAGAGAGGAGGAAGAGAGAGGATGAGGAGAGAGGAGGAAGAGAGAGGAGGAAGAGAGAGTAGGAAGAGAGAGGAGGAGCAGAGAGGAGGAAGAGAGAGGAGGAAGAGAGAGGAGGAAGAGAGAGGAGGAACAGAGAGGACGAGGAGAGAGGAGGAAGAGAGAGGAGGAAGAGAGAGGACGAATAGAGAGGAAGAGGAGAGAGGAGGAAGAGAGAGGAGGAAGAGAGAGGAGGAAGAGAGAGGATGAGGAGAGAGGAGGAAGAGAGAGTAGGAAGACAGAGGAGGAGGAGAGAGGAGGAAGAGAGAGGAGGAAGATAGAGGAGGAGGAGAGAGGAGGAAGAGAGAGGAGGAAGAGAGAGGAGGAAGAGAGAGGAGGAAGAGAGAGGAGGAAGAGAGAGGAGGAAGAGAGAGGAAGAGGAGAGATGAGGAAGAGAGAGGTGGAAGAGAGAGGAGGAAGAGAGAGGAGGAAGAGAGAGGAGGAGGAGAGAGGAGGAAGAGAGAGGAGGAACAGAGAGGAGGAAGAGAGAGGAGGAGGAGAGGGGTGGAAGAGAGAGGAGGAAGAGAGAGGAAGAGGAGAGATGAGGAAGAGAGAGGAGCAAGAGAGAGGAAGAGAGAGGAGGAGGAGAGAGGAGGAATAGAGAGGAGGAAGATAGAGGAGGAAGATAGAGGTGGAAGAGAGCGGAGGAATAGTGAGGATGAAGAGAGAGAAGGAAGAGAGAGGAGGAAGAGAGAGGAGGAAGAGAGAGGAGGAAGAGAGAGGAGGAATAGTGAGGAGGAAGAGAGAGGAGGAAGAGAGAGGAGGAAGAGAGAGGAGAAAGAGAGAGGAGGAGGAAGAGAGAGGAGGAAGAGAGAGGAAGAGGAGAGAGGAGGAAGAGAGAGGAGGAAGAGAGAGGAGGAAGAGAGAGGAGGAAAACAGAGGAGGAGGAGAGAGGAGGAAGAGAGAGGAGGAAGATAGAGGAGGCGGAGAGAGGAGGAAGAGAGAGGAGGTAGAGAGAGGAAGAGGAGAGATGAGGAAGAGAGAGTAGCAAGAGAGAGGAGGAAGAGAGAGTAGGAAGAGAGAGGAGGATGAGAGAGGAAGAAGAGAGGTGGAAGAGAGAGGAGGAAGAGAGAGAATGAGGATAGAGGAGGAAGAGAGAGGAGGAAGAGAGAGTAGGAAGAGAGAGGAGGAAGAGAGAGGAGGAAGAGAGAGGAGGAGGAGAGAGGAGGAAGACAGAGGTGGAAGAGAGAGGACGAATAGAGTGGAAGAGGAGAGAGGAGGAAGAGAGAGGAGGAAGAGAGAGGAGGAAGAGAGAGGATGAGGAGAGAGGAGGAAGAGAGAGTAGGAAGAGAGAGGAGGAAGAGAGAGGAGGAAGAGAGAGGAGGAAGATAGAGGAGGAGGAGAGAGGAGGAAGAGAGAAGAGGAAGAGAGAGGAGGAAGAGAGAGGAGGAAGAGAGACGAGGAAGAGAGAGGAGGAAGAGAGAGGAATAGGAGAGATGAGGAATAGAGAGGTGCAAGAGAGAGGAGGAAGAGAGAGGAGGAAGAGAGAGGAGGAAGAGAGAGGAGGAGGAGAGAGGAGGAAGAGAGAGGAGGAAGAGAGAGTATGAGGAGAGAGGAGGAAGAGAGAGGAGGAAGAGAGAGGAGGAAGAGAGAGGAAGAGGAGAGATGAGGAAGAGAGAGGAGCAAGAGAGAGGAAGAGAGAGGAGGAGGAGAGAGGAGGAAGAGAGAGGAGTAAGATAGAGGAGGAAGATAGATGAGGAAGAGAGCGGAGGAATAGTGAGGAGGAAAAGAGAGAAGGAAGAGAGAGGAGGAAGAGAGAGGAGGAATAGTGAGGAGGAAGAGAGAGGAGGAAGAGAGAGGAGGAAGAGAGAGGTGAAAGAGAGAGGAGGAGGAGAGAGGAGGAAGAGAGAGGATGAGGAGAGAGGAGGAAGATAGAGGAGGAAGAGAGCGGAGGAATAGTGAGGAGGAAGAGAGAGGAGGAAGAGAGAGGAGGAAGAGAGAGGAGGAAGAGAGAGGAGGAATAGAGAGGACGAATAGTGAGGAGGAAGAGAGAGGAGGAAGAGTGAGGAGGAAGAGAGAGGAGGAAGAGAGAGGAGGAAGAGAGAGGAGGAAGATAGAGGAGGAGGAGAGAGGAGGAAGAGAGAGGAGGAAGAGAGAGGAGGAAGAGAGCGGAGGAATAGTGAGGAGGAAGAGAGAGGAGCAGGAGAGAGGTGGAAGAGAGAGGAGGAAGAGAGAGGAAAAGGAGAGATGAGGAAGAGAGAGGTGCAAGAGAGAGGAGGAAGAGAGAGGAGGAAGACAGAGGAGGAAGAGAGAGGAGGAAGAGAGAGGAAGAAGAGAAAGGAGGAGGAGAGAGGAGGAAGAGAGAGGAGGAAGAGAGAGGAGGAAGAGAGAGGAGGAATAGAGAGGAAGAGGAGAGAGGAGGAAGAGAGAGGAGGAAGAGAGAGGAGGAATAGAGAGGAAGAGGAGAGAGGAGGAAGAGAGAGGAGGAAGAGAGAGGAGGAAGAGAGTGGAGGAAGAGAGAGGATGAGGAGAGAGGACGACGAGAGAGTAGGAAGACAGAGGAGGAGGAGAGAGGAGGAAGATAGAGGAGGAAGAGAGAAGAGGAAGAGAGAGGATGAAGAGAGAGGAGTAGGAATGGTGTGGAAGAGAGAGGAGGAAGAGAGAGGAAGAGGAGAGATGAGGAAGAGAGAGGAGCAAGAGAGAGGAAGAGAGAGGAGGATGAGAGAGGAGGAAGAGAGAGGATGAGGAGAGAGGAGGAAGATAGAAGAGGAAGAGAGCGGAGGAATAGTGAGGAGGAAGAGAGAGGAGGAAGAGAGAGGAGGAAGAGAGAGGAGGAAGAGAGAGGAGGAATAGTGAGGATGAAGAGAGAGGAGGAAGAGAGAGGAGGAAGAGAGAGGAGGAAGAGAGAGGAGGAGGAGAGAGGAGGAGGAGAGAGGAGGAAGAGAGAGGAGGAAGAGAGAGGAGGAAGAGAGAGGAGGAAGAGAGAGGAGGAAGAGAGAGGAGGAAGATAGAGGATGAGGAGAGAGGAGGAACAGAGAAGAGGAAGAGAAAGGAGGAAGAGAGAGGAGGAAGAGAGAGGAGGAAGAGAGAGGAGGAAGAGAGAGGAGGAATAGTGAGGTGGAAGAGAGAGGAAGAGGAGAGATGTGGAAGAGAGAGGAGCAAGAGAGAGGAGGAAGAGAGAGGAGGAAGAGAGATGAGGAAGAGAGAGGAGGAGGAGCGAGGAGGAAGAGAGAGGAGGAAGAGAGAGGAGGAAGAGAGAGGACGAGGAGAGAGAAGGAAGAGAGAGGAGGAAGAGAGAGGACGAATAGAGAGGAAGAGGAGAGAGGAGGAAGAGAGAGGAGGAAGAGAGAGGATGAGGAGAGAGGAGGTAGAGAGAGGAGGAAGATAGAGGAGGAGGAGAGAGGAGGAAGAGAGAGGAGGAAGAGAGAGGAGGAAGAGAGAGGAGGAAGAGAGAGGAGGAGGAGAGAAGTGGAAGAGAGAGGAGGAAGAGAGAGGAAGAGGAGAGATGAGGAAGAGAGAGGTGCAAGAGAGAGGAGGAAGAGAGAGGAGGAAGAGAGAGGATGAGGAGAGAGGACGAAGAGAGAGTAGGAAAACAGAGGAGGAGGAGAGAGGAGGAAGAGAGAGGAGGAAGATAGAGGAGGAAGAGAGAAGAGGAAGAGAGAGGAGGAAGAGAGACGAGGAGGAGAGGGGTGGAAGAGAGAGGAGGAAGAGAGAGGAAGAGGAGAGATGAGGAAGAGAGAGGAGGAAGAAAGAGGAGGAAGAGAGAGGAGGAGGAGAGAGGAGGAAGAGAGAGGTTGAGGAGAGAGGAGGAAGATAGAGGAGGAAGAGAGCGGAGGAATAGTGAGAAGGAAGAGAGAGGAGGAAGAGAGAGGAGGAAGAGAGAGGAGAAAGAGAGAGGAGGAGGAGAGATGAGGAAGAGAGAGGAGGAAAACAGAGGAGGAGGAGAGAGGAGGAAGAGAGAGGAGGAAGATAGAGGAGGAGGAGAGAGGAGGAAGAGAGAGGAGGTAGAGAGAGGAAGAGGAGAGATGAGGAAGAGAGAGTAGCAAGAGAGAGGAGGAAGAGAGAGTAGGAAGAGAGAGGAGGATGAGAGAGGAAGAAGAGAGGTGGAAGAGAGAGGAGGAAGAGAGAGAATGAGGATAGAGGAGGAAGAGAGAGGAGGAAGAGAGAGTAGGAAGAGAGAGGAGGAAGAGAGAGGAGGAAGAGAGAGGAGGAGGAGAGAGGAGGAAGAGAGAGGAGGAAGAGAGAGGACGAATAGAGTGGAAGAGGAGAGAGGAGGAAGAGAGAGGAGGAAGAGAGAGGAGGAAGAGAGAGGAAGAGGAGAGAGGAGGAAGAGAGAGGTGCAAGAGAGAGGAGGAAGAGAGAAGAGGAAGAGAGAGGAGGAAGAGAGAGGATGAGGAGAGAGGAGGAAGATAGAGGAGGAAGAGAGAGGAGGAAGAGAGAGGAGGAAGAGAGAGGAGGAAGAGAGAGGAAGAGGAGAGATGAGGAAGAGAGAGGTGCAAGAGAGAGGAGGAAGAGAGAGGAGGAAGAGAGAGGAGGAAGAGAGAGGAGGAGGAGAGAGGAGGAAGAGAGAGGAGGAAGAGAGAGTATGAGGAGAGAGGAGGAAGAGAGAGGAGGAAGAGAGAGGAGGAGGAGAGGGGTGGAAGAGAGAGGTGGAAGAGAGAGGAAGAGGAGAGATGAGGAAGAGAGAGGAGCAAGAGAGAAGAAGAGAGAGGAGGAGGAGAGAGGAGGAAGAGAGAGGAGTAAGATAGAGGAGGAAGATAGATGAGGAAGAGAGCGGAGGAATAGTGAAGAGGAAAAGAGAGAAGGAAGAGAGAGGAGGAAGAGAGAGGAGGAAGAGAGAGGAGGAAGGGAGAGGAGGAATAGTGAGGAGGAAGAGAGAGGAGGAAGAGAGAGGAGGAAGAGAGAGGTGAAAGAGAGAGGAGGAGGAGAGAGGAGGAAGAGAGAGGATGAGGAGAGAGGAGGAAGATAGAGGAGGAAGAGAGCGGAGGAATAGTGAGGAGGAAGGGAGAGGAGGAATAGTGAGGAGGAAGAGAGAGGAGGAAGAGAGAGGAGGAAGAGAGAGGTGAAAGAGAGAGGAGGAGGAGAGAGGAGGAAGAGAGAGGATGAGGAGAGAGGAGGAAGAGAGAGGAGGAAGAGAGAGGAGGAAGAGAGAGGAGGAATAGAGAGGAGGAATAGTGAGGAGGAAGAGAGAGGAGGAAGAGTGAGTAGGAAGAGAGGGGAGGAAGAGAGAGGAGGAAGAGAGAGGAGGAAGAGAGAGGAGGAAGAGAGAGGAGGAAGAGAGAGGAGGAAGAGAGAGGAGGAAGAGAGAGGAGGAAGAGAGAGGAGGAGGAGAGAGGTTGAAGAGAGAGGAGGTAGAGAGAGGAAGAGGAGAGATGAGGAAGAGAAAAGAGCAAGAGCGAGGAGGAAGAGAGAGGAGGAAGAGAGAGGAGGAAGAGAGAGGATGAGGAGAGAGGAGGAAGAGAGAGGATGAGGAGAGAGGAAGAAGAGAGAGGTGGAAGAGAGAGGAGGAAGAGAGAGAATGAGGAGAGAGGAGGAAGAGAGAGGAGGAAGAGAGAGTAGGAAGAGAGAGGAGGAGCAGAGAGGAGGAAGAGAGAGGAGGAAGAGAGAGGAGGAAGAGAGAGGAGGAACAGAGAGGACGAGGAGAGAGGAGGAAGAGAGAGGAGGAAGAGAGAGGACGAATAGAGAGGAAGAGGAGAGAGGAGGAAGAGAGAGGAGGAAGAGAGAGGATGAGGAGAGAGGAGGAAGAGAGAGTAGGAAGTCAGAGGAGGAGGAGAGAGGAGGAAGAGAGAGGAGGAAGATAGAGGAGGAGGAGAGAGGAGGAAGAGAGAGGAGGAAGAGAGAGGAGGAAGAGAGAGGAGGAAGAGAGAGGAGGAAGAGAGAGGAGGAAGAGAGAGGAAGAGGAGAGATGAGGAAGAGAGAGGTGCAAGAGAGAGGAGGAAGAGAGAGGAGGAAGAGAGAGGAGGAGGAGAGAGGAGGAAGAGAGAGGAGGAAGAGAGAGGAGGAAGAGAGAGGAGGAGGAGAGGGGTGGAAGAGAGAGGAGGAAGAGAGAGGAAGAGGAGAGATGAGGAAGAGAGAGGAGCAAGAGAGAGGAGGAAGAGAGAGGAGGAGGAGAGAGGAGGAAGAGAGAGGATGAGGAGAGAGGAGGAAGAGAGAGGAGGAAGAGAGAGGAGGAAGAGAGAGGAGGAGGAGAGAGGAGGAAGAGAGAGGAGGAAGAGAGAGGAGGAAGAGAGAGGACGAGGAGAGAGGAGGAAGAGTGTGGAGGAAGAGAGAGGACGAATAGAGAGGAAGAGGAGAGAGGAGGAAGAGAGAGGAGGAAGAGAGAGGATGAGGAGAGTGGAGGAAGAGAGAGTAGGAAGACAGAGGAGGAGGAGAGAGGAGGAAGAGAGAGGAGGAAGATAGAGGAGGAAGAGAGAGGAAGAGGAGAGATGAGAAAGAGAGAGGTGCAAGAGAGAGGAGGAAGAGAGAGGAGGAAGACAGAGGAGGAGGAGAGAGGAGGAGGAGAGAGGAGGAAGAGAGAGGAGGAAGAGAGAGGAGGAAGAGAGAGGAGGAAGAGAGAGGAGGAAGAGAAAGGAGGAGGAGAGAGGAGGAAGAGAGAGGAGAAGAGAGAGGAGGAAGAGAGAGGAGGAATAGAGAGGAAGAGGAGAGAGGAGGAAGAGAGAGGAGGAATAGAGCGGAAGAGGAGAGAGGAAGAAGAGAGAGGAGGAAGAGAGAGGAGGAAGAGAGAGGAGGAAGAGAGAGGAGGAGGAGAGAGGAGGAAGAGAGAGGAGGAAGAGAGGGTAGGAAGAGAGAGGAGGAGGAGAGAGGAGGAAGAGAGAGGAGGAATAGAGAGGAGGAAGAGAAAGGAGGAGGAGAGAGGAGGAAGAGAGAGGAGGAAGAGAGAGGAGGAAGAGAGAGGAGGAATAGAGAGGAAGAGGAGAGAGGACGAAGAGAGAGGAGGAAGAGAGAGGAGGAATAGAGAGGAAGAGGAGAGAGGAGGAAGAGAGAGGAGGAAGATAGAGGAGGAAGAGAGAAGAGGAAGAGAGAGGAGGAAGAGAGAGGAGGAGGAGAGGGGTGGAAGAGAGAGGAGGAAGAGAGAGGAAGAGGAGAGAGGAGGAAGAGAGAGGAGGAAGAGAGAGGAGGAAGAAAGAGGAGGAAGAGAGAGGAGGAGGACAGAGGAGGAAGAGAGAGGATGAGGAGATAGGAGGAAGATAGAGGAGGAAGAGAGCGGAGGAATAGTGAGGAGGAAGAGAGAGGAGGAGGAGAGAGGTGGAAGAGAGAGGAGGAAGAGAGAGGAAGAGGAGAGATGAGGAAGAGAGTGGTGCAAGAGAGTGGAGGAAGAGAGAGGAGGAAGACAGAGGAGGAGGAGAGAGGAGGAGGAGAGAGGAGGAAGAGAGAGGAGGAAGAGAGAGGAGGAAGAGAGTGGAGGAAGAGAGAGGAAGAAGAGAAAGGAGGAGGAGAGAGAAGGAAGAGAGAGGAGGAAGAGAGAGGAGGAGGAGAGAGGAGGAAGAGAGAGGTGGAAGAGAGAGGAGGAAGAGAGAGGAGGAATAGAGAGGAAGAGGAGAGAGGAGGAAGAGAGAGGAGGAAGAGAGAGGAGGAATAGAGAGGAAGAGGAGAGAGGAGGAAGAGAGAGGAGGAAGAGAGTGGAGGAAGAGAGAGGAGGAATACAGAGGAGGAGGAGAGAGGAGGAAGATAGAGGAGGAAGAGAGAAGAGGAAGAGAGAGGATGAAGTCAGAGGAGGAGGAGAGGGGTGGAAGAGAGAGGAGGAAGAGAGAGGAAGAGGAGAGATGAGGAAGAGAGAGGAGGAAGAAAGAGGAGGAAGAGAGAGGAGGAGGAGAGAGGAGGAAGAGAGAGGTTGAGGAGAGAGGAGGAAGATAGAGGAGGAAGAGAGCGGAGGAATAGTGAGAAGGAAGAGAGAGGAGGAAGAGAGAGGAGGAAGAGAGAGGAGGAAGAGAGAGGAGGAATAGTGAGGAGGTAGAGAGAGGAGGAAGAGAGAGGAGGAAGAGAGAGGAGAAAGAGAGAGGAGGAGGAGAGAGTAGGAAGAGAGAGGAGGATGAGAGAGGAAGAAGAGAGGTGGAAGAGAGAGGAGGAAGAGAGAGAATGAGGATAGAGGAGGAAGAGAGAGGAGGAAGAGAGAGTAGGAAGAGAGAGGAGGAGGAGAGAGGAGGAAGAGAGAGGAGGAAGAGAGAGGACGAATAGAGTGGAAGAGGAGAGAGGAGGAAGAGAGAGGAGGAAGAGAGAGGAGGAAGAGAGAGGATGAGGAGAGAGGAGGAAGAGAGAGTAGGAGAGAGAGTAGGAAGAGAGAGGAGGAAGAGAGAGGAGGAAGATAGAGGAGGAGGAGAGAGGAGGAAGAGAGAAGAGGAAGAGAAGAGAGAGGAGGAAGAGAGAGGAGGAAGAGAGAGGATGAGGAGAGAGGACGACGAGAGAGTAGGAAGACAGAGGAGGAGGAGAGAGGAGGAAGATAGAGGAGGAAGAGAGAAGAGGAAGAGAGAGGATGAAGAGAGAGGAGTAGGAGAGGGGTGGAAGAGAGAGGAGGAAGAGAGAGGAAGAGGAGAGATGAGGAAGAGAGAGGAGCAAGAGAGAGGAAGAGAGAGGAGGATGAGAGAGGAGGAAGAGAGAGGATGAGGAGAGAGGAGGAAGATAGAAGAGGAAGAGAGCGGAGGAATAGTGAGGAGGAAGAGAGAGGAGGAAGAGAGAGGAGGAAGAGAGAGGAGGAAGAGAGAGGAGGAATAGTGAGGATGAAGAGAGAGGAGGAAGAGAGAGGAGGGAAGAGAGAGGAGGAAGAGAGAGGAGGAGGAGAGAGGAGGAGGAGAGAGGAGGAAGAGAGAGGAGGAAGAGAGAGGAGGAAGAGAGAGGAGGAAGAGAGAGGAGGAAGAGAGAGGAGGAAGATAGAGGATGAGGAGAGAGGAGGAACAGAGAAGAGGAAGAGAAAGGAGGAAGAGAGAGGAGGAAGAGAGAGGAGGAAGAGAGAGGAGGAAGAGAGAGGAGGAATAGTGAGGTGGAAGAGAGAGGAAGAGGAGAGATGTGGAAGAGAGAGGAGCAAGAGAGAGGAGGAAGAGAGAGGAGGAAGAGAGAGGAGGAAGAGAGATGAGGAAGAGAGAGGAGGAGGAGAGAGGAGGAAGAGAGAGGAGGAAGAGAGAGGAGGAAGAGAGAGGACGAGGAGAGAGAAGGAAGAGAGAGGAGGAAGAGAGAGGACGAATAGAGAGGAAGAGGAGAGAGGAGGAAGAGAGAGGAGGAAGAGAGAGGATGAGGAGAGAGGAGGTAGAGAGAGGAGGAAGATAGAGGAGGAGGAGAGAGGAGGAACAGAGAGGAGGAAGAGAGAGGAGGAAGAGAGAGGAGGAGAGAGAGGAGGAGGAGAGAAGTGGAAGAGAGAGGAGGAAGAGAGAGGAAGAGGAGAGATGAGGAAGAGAGAGGTGCAAGAGAGAGGAGGAAGAGAGAGGAGGAAGAGAGAGGATGAGGAGAGAGGACGAAGAGAGAGTAGGAAACAGAGGAGGAGGAGAGAGGATGAAGAGAGAGGAGGAAGATAGAGGAGGAAGAGAGAAGAGGAAGAGAGTGGAGGAAGAGAGAGGAGGAGGAGAGAGGGGTGGAAGAGAGAGGAGGAAGAGAGAGGAAGAGGAGAGATGAGGAAGAGAGAGGAGGAAGAAAGAGGAGGAAGAGAGAGGAGGAGGAGAGAGGAGGAAGAGAGAGGTTGAGGAGAGAGGAGGAAGATAGAGGAGGAAGAGAGCGGAGGAATAGTGAGAAGGAATAGAGAGGAGGAAGAGAGAGGAGGAAGAGAGAGGAGGAAGAGAGAGGAGGAATAGTGAGGAGGTAGAGAGAGGAGGAAGAGAGAGGAGGAAGAGAGAGGAGAAAGAGAGAGGAGGAGGAGAGAGTAGGAAGAGAGAGGAGGATGAGAGAGGAAGAAGAGAGGTGGAAGAGAGAGGAGGAAGAGAGAGAATGAGGATAGAGAGAGGAAGAGAGAGGAGGAAGAGAGAGTAGGAAGAGAGAGGAGGAGGAGAGAGGAGGAAGAGAGAGGAGGAAGAGAGAGGACGAATAGAGTGGAAGAGGAGAGAGGAGGAAGAGAGAGGAGGAAGAGAGAGGAGGAAGAGAGAGGATGAGGAGAGAGGAGGAAGAGAGAGTAGGAAGAGAGAGTAGGAAGAGAGAGGAGGAAGAGAGAGGAGGAAGATAGAGGAGGAGGAGAGAGGAGGAAGAGAGAAGAGGAAGAGAGAGGAGGAAGAGAGAGGAGGAAGAGAGAGGAGGAAGAGAGAGGAGGAAGAGAGAGGAAGAGGAGAGATGAGGAAGAGAGAGGTGCAAGAGAGAGGAGGAAGAGAGAGGAGGAAGTGAGAGGAGGAAGAGAGAGGAGGAGGAGAGAGGAGGAAGAGAGAGGAGGAAGAGAGAGTATGAGGAGAGAGGAGGAAGAGAGAGGAGGAAGAGAGAGGAGGAAGAGAGAGGAGGAGGAGAGGGGTGGAAGAGAGAGGAGGAAGAGAGAGGAAGAGGAGAGATGAGGAAGAGAGAGGAGCAAGAGAGAGAAAGAGAGAGGAGGAGGAGAGAGGAGGAAGAGAGAGGAGTAAGATAGAGGAGGAAGATAGATGAGGAAGAGAGCGGAGGAATAGTGAGGAGGAAAAGAGAGAAGGAAGAGAGAGGAGGAAGAGAGAGGAGGAATAGTGAGGAGGAAGAGAGAGGAGGAAGAGAGAGGAGGAAGAGAGAGGTGAAAGAGAGAGGAGGAGGAGAGAGGAGGAAGAGAGAGGATGAGGAGAGAGGAGGAAGATAGAGGAGGAAGAGAGCGGAGGAATAGTGAGGAGGAAGAGAGAGGAGGAAGAGAGAGGAGGAAGAGAGAGGAGGAAGAGAGAGGAGGAGGAAGAGAGAGGAGGAAGAGAGAGGAGGAAGAGAGAGGAGGAATAGAGAGGAGGAATAGTGAGGAGGAAGAGAGAGGAGGAAGAGTGAGGAGGAAGAGAGGGGAGGAAGAGAGAGGAGGAAGAGATAGGAGGAAGAGAGAGGAGGAAGAGAGAGGATGAGGAGAGTGGAGGAAGAGAGAGGAGGAAGAGAGAGGAGGAAGAGAGAGCAGGAAGAGAGAGGAGAAGAGAGAGGAGGAAGAGAGAGGACGAGGAGAGAGGAGGAAGAGAGAGGTGCAAGAGAGAGGAGGAAGAGAGAGGAGGAAGAGAGAGGAGCGAGGAGAGAAGAGGAAGAGAGAGGAGGAAGAGAGAGTAGGAAGAGAGAGGAGGAGGAGAGAGGAGGAAGAGAGAGGAGGAAGAGAGAGGAGGAAGAGAAAGGAGGAGGAGAAAGGAGGAAGTGAGAGGAGGAAGAGAGAGGAGGAAGAGAGAGGAGGAAGAGAGAGGAAGAGGAGAGAGGAGGAAGAGAGAGGAGGAAGAGAGAGGAGGAATAGAGAGGAAGAGGAGAGAGGAGGAAGAGAGAGGAGGAAGAGAGAGGAGGAAGAGAGAGGAGGAAGAGAGAGGATGAGGAGAGAGGACGAAGAGAGAGTAGGAAAACAGAGGAGGAGGAGAGAGGAGGAAGAGAGAGGAGGAAGATAGAGGAGGAAGAGAGAAGAGGAAGAGAGAGGAGGAAGAGAGAGTAGGAGGAGAGGGGTGGAAGAGAGAAGAGGAGAGAGAGGAAGAGGAGAGAGGAGGAAGAGAGAGGAGGAAGAAAGAGGAGGAAGAGAGAGGAGGAGGAGAGAGGAGGAAGAGAGAGGATGAGGAGATAGGAGGAAGATAGAGGAGGAAGAGAGAGGAGGAAGAGAGAGGAGGAGGAGAGAGGAAGAGGAGAGATGAGGAAGAGAGTGGTGCAAGAGAGTGGAGGAAGAGAGAGGAGGAAGACAGAGGAGGAGGAGAGAGGAGGAGGAGAGAGGAGGAAGAGAGAGGAGGAAGAGAGAGGAGGAAGAGAGAGGAGGAAGAGAGTGGAGGAAGAGAGAGGAAGAAGAGAGAGGAGGAAGAGAGAGGAGGAAGAGAGAGGAGGAAGAGAGAGGAGGAGGAGAGAGGAGGAAGAGAGAGGAGGAAGAGAGAGGAGGAAGAGAGTGGAGGAAGAGAGAGGAAGAAGAGAGAGGAGGAAGAGAGAGGAGGAAGAGAGAGGAGGAAGAGAGAGGAGGAGGAGAGAGGAGGAAGAGAGAGGAGGAAGAGAGAGGAGGAAGAGAGAGGAGGAGGAGAGTGGAGGAAGAGAGAGGAGGAAGAGAGAGGAGGAAGAGAGAGGAGGAAGAGAGAGGACGAGGAGAGAGGAGGAAGAGAGAGGAAGAGGAGAGATGAGGAAGAGAGAGGTGCAAGAGAGAGGATGAAGAGAGAGGAGGAAGAGAGAGGAGGAAGAGAGAGGAGGAATAGAGAGGAAGAGGAGAGAGGAGGAAGAGAGAGGAGGAAGAGAGAGGAGGAAGAGAGAGGAGGAAGAGAGAGGATGAGGAGAGAGGACGAAGAGAGAGTAGGAAAACAGAGGAGGAGGAGAGAGGAGGAAGAGAGACGAGTAAGATAGAGGAGGAAGAGAGAAGAGGAAGAGAGAGGAGGAAGAGAGAGGAGGAGGAGAGGGGTGGAAGAGAGAGGAGGAAGAGAGAGGAAGAGGAGAGATGAGGAAGAGAGAGGAGGAAGAAAGAGGAGGAAGAGAGAGGAGGAGGAGAGAGGAGGAAGAGAGAGGATGAGGAGATAGGAGGAAGATAGAGGAGGAAGAGAGCGGAGGAATAGTGAGGAGGAAGAGAGAGGAGGAGGAGAGAGGTGGAAGAGAGAGGAGGAAGAGAGAGGAAAAGGAGAGATGAGGAAGAGAGAGGTGCAAGAGAGAGGAGGAAGAGAGAGGAGGAAGACAGAGGAGGAAGAGAGAGGAGGAAGAGAGAGGAGGAAGAGAAAGGAGGAGGAGAGAGGAGGAAGAGAGAGGAGGAAGAGAGAGGAGGAAGAGAGAGGAGGAATAGAGAGGAAGAGGAGAGAGGAGGAAGAGAGAGGAGGAAGAGAGAGGAGGAATAGAGAGGAAGAGGAGAGAGGAGGAAGAGAGAGGAGGAAGAGAGAGGAGGAAGAGAGTGGAGGAAGAGAGAGGATGAGGAGAGAGGACGACGAGAGAGTAGGAAGACAGAGGAGGAGGAGAGAGGAGGAAGATAGAGGAGGAAGAGAGAAGAGGAAGAGAGAGGATGAAGAGAGAGGAGTAGGAGAGGGGTGGAAGAGAGAGGAGGAAGAGAGAGGAAGAGGAGAGATGAGGAAGAGAGAGGAGCAAGAGAGAGGAAGAGAGAGGAGGATGAGAGAGGAGGAAGAGAGAGGATGAGGAGAGAGGAGGAAGATAGAAGAGGAAGAGAGCGGAGGAATAGTGAGGAGGAAGAGAGAGGAGGAAGAGAGAGGAGGAAGAGAGAGGAGGAAGAGAGAGGAGGAATAGTGAGGATGAAGAGAGAGGAGGAAGAGAGAGGAGGAAGAGAGAGGAGGAAGAGAGAGGAGGAGGAGAGAGGAGGAGGAGAGAGGAGGAAGAGAGAGGAGGAAGAGAGAGGAGGAAGAGAGAGGAGGAAGAGAGAGGAGGAAGAGAGAGGAGGAAGATAGAGGATGAGGAGAGAGGAGGAACAGAGAAGAGGAAGAGAAAGGAGGAAGAGAGAGGAGGAAGAGAGAGGAGGAAGAGAGGAGGAGGATGAGAGAGGAGGAATAGTGAGGTGGAAGAGAGAGGAAGAGGAGAGATGTGGAAGAGAGAGGAGCAAGAGAGAGGAGGAAGAGAGAGGAGGAAGAGAGAGGAGGAAGAGAGATGAGGAAGAGAGAGGAGGAGGAGAGAGGAGGAAGAGAGAGGAGGAAGAGAGAGGAGGAAGAGAGAGGACGAGGAGAGAGAAGGAAGAGAGAGGAGGAAGAGAGAGGACGAATAGAGAGGAAGAGGAGAGAGGAGGAAGAGAGAGGAGGAAGAGAGAGGATGAGGAGAGAGGAGGTAGAGAGAGGAGGAAGATAGAGGAGGAGGAGAGAGGAGGGAACAGAGAGGAGGAAGAGAGAGGAGGAAGAGAGAGGAGGAAGAGAGAGGAGGAGGAGAGAAGTGGAAGAGAGAGGAGGAAGAGAGAGGAAGAGGAGAGATGAGGAAGAGAGAGGTGCAAGAGAGAGGAGGAAGAGAGAGGAGGAAGAGAGAGGATGAGGAGAGAGGACGAAGAGAGAGTAGGAAAACAGAGGAGGAGGAGAGAGGATGAAGAGAGAGGAGGAAGATAGAGGAGGAAGAGAGAAGAGGAAGAGAGAGGAGGAAGAGAGAGGAGGAGGAGAGGGGTGGAAGAGAGAGGAGGAAGAGAGAGGAAGAGGAGAGATGAGGAAGAGAGAGGAGGAAGAAAGATGAGGAAGAGAGAGGAGGAGGAGAGAGGAGGAAGAGAGAGGTTGAGGAGAGAGGAGGAAGATAGAGGAGGAAGAGAGCGGAGGAATAGTGAGAAGGAAGAGAGAGGAGGAAGAGAGAGGAGGAAGAGAGAGGAGGAAGAGAGAGGAGGAATAGTGAGGAGGTAGAGAGAGGAGGAAGAGAGAGGAGGAAGAGAGAGGAGAAAGAGAGAGGAGGAGGAGAGAGTAGGAAGAGAGAGGAGGATGAGAGAGGAAGAAGAGAGGTGGAAGAGAGAGGAGGAAGAGAGAGAATGAGGATAGAGGAGGAAGAGAGAGGAGGAAGAGAGAGTAGGAAGAGAGAGGAGGAGGAGAGAGGAGGAGAGAGAGAGGAGGAAGAGAGAGGACGAATAGAGTGGAAGAGGAGAGAGGAGGAAGAGAGAGGAGGAAGAGAGAGGAGGAAGAGAGAGGATGAGGAGAGAGGAGGAAGAGAGAGTAGGAAGAGAGAGGAGGAAGAGAGAGGAGGAAGAGAGAGGAGGAAGATAGAGGAGGAGGAGAGAGGAGGAAGAGAGAAGAGGAAGAGAGAGGAGGAAGAGAGAGGAGGAAGAGAGAGGAGGAAGAGAGAGGAGGAAGAGAGAGGAAGAGGAGAGATGAGGAAGAGAGAGGTGCAAGAGAGAGGAGGAAGAGAGAGGAGGAAGAGAGAGGAGGAAGAGAGAGGAGGAAGAGAGAGGAGGAAGAGAGAGGACGAGGAGAGAGGAGGAAGAGAGAGGTGCAAGAGAGAGGAGGAAGAGAGAGGAGGAAGAGAGAGGAGGAGGAGAGAAGAGGAAGAGAGAGGAGGAAGAGAGAGTAGGAAGAGAGAGGAGGAGGAGAGAGGAGGAAGAGAGAGGAGGAAGAGAGAGGAGGAAGAGAAAGGAGGAGGAGAAAGGAGGAAGTGAGAGGAGGAAGAGAGAGGAGGAAGAGAGAGGAGAAGAGAGAGGAAGAGGAGAGAGGAGGAAGAGAGAGGAGGAAGAGAGAGGAGGAATAGAGAGGAAGAGGAGAGAGGAGGAAGAGAGAGGAGGAAGAGAGAGGAGGAAGAGAGAGGAGGAAGAGAGAGGATGAGGAGAGAGGACGAAGAGAGAGTAGGAAAACAGAGGAGGAGGAGAGAGGAGGAAGAGAGGAGGAAGATAGAGGAGGAAGAGAGAAGAGGAAGAGAGAGGAGGAAGAGAGAGTAGGAGGAGAGGGGGTGGAAGAGAGAAGAGGAGAGAGAGGAAGAGGAGAGAGGAGAAGAGAGAGGAGGAAGAAAGAGGAGGAAGAGAGAGGAGGAGGAGAGAGGAGGAAGAGAGAGGATGAGGAGATAGGAGGAAGATAGAGGAGGAAGAGAGAGGAGGAAGAGAGAGGAGGAGGAGAGAGGAAGAGGAGAGATGAGGAAGAGAGTGGTGCAAGAGAGTGGAGGAAGAGAGAGGAGGAAGACAGAGGAGGAGGAGAGAGGAGGAGGAGAGAGGAGGAAGAGAGAGGAGGAAGAGAGAGGAGGAAGAGAGAGGAGGAAGAGAGTGAGGAAGAGAGGAAGAAGAGAGAGGAGGAAGAGAGAGGAGGAAGAGAGAGGAGGAAGAGAGGAGGAGGAGAGAGGAGGAAGAGAGAGGAGGAAGAGAGAGGAGGAAGAGAGTGGAGGAAGAGAGAGAGAAGAGAGAGGAGGAAGAGAGAGGAGGAAGAGAGAGGAGGAAGAGAGAGGAGGAGGAGAGAGGAGGAAGAGAGAGGAGGAAGAGAGAGGAGAGAGAGAGGAGGAGGAGAGAGGAAGAGAGAGGAGGAAGAGAGAGGAGGAAGAGAGAGGAGGAAGAGAGAGGACGAGGAGAGAGGAGGAAGAGAGAGGAAGAGGAGAGATGAGGAAGAGAGAGGTGCAAGAGAGAGGATGAAGAGAGAGGATGAAGAGAGAGGAGGAAGAGAAAGGAGGAGGAGAGAGGAGGAAGAGAGAGGAGGAAGAGAGAGGAGGAAGAGAGAGGAGGAATAGAGAGGAAGAGGAGAGAGGAGGAAGAGAGAGGAGGAAGAGAGAGGAGGAATAGAGAGGAAGAGGAGAGAGGAGGAAGAGAGAGGAGGAAGAGAGAGGAGGAAGAGAGAGGAGGAAGAGAGAGGATGAGGAGAGAGGACGAAGAGAGAGTAGGAAAACAGAGGAGGAGGAGAGAGGAGGAAGAGAGACGAGTAAGATAGAGGAGGAAGAGAGAAGAGGAAGAGAGAGGAGGAAGAGAGAGGAGGAGGAGAGGGGTGGAAGAGAGAGGAGGAAGAGAGAGGAAGAGGAGAGATGAGGAAGAGAGAGGAGGAAGAAAGAGGAGGAAGAGAGAGGAGGAGGAGAGAGGAGGAAGAGAGAGGATGAGGAGATAGGAGGAAGATAGAGGAGGAAGAGAGCGGAGGAATAGTGAGGAGGAAGAGAGAGGAGGAGGAGAGAGGTGGAAGAGAGAGGAGGAAGAGAGAGGAAAAGGAGAGATGAGGAAGAGAGAGGTGCAAGAGAGAGGAGGAAGAGAGAGGAGGAAGACAGAGGAGGAAGAGAGAGGAGGAAGAGAGAGGAGGAAGAGAAAGGAGGAGGAGAGAGGAGGAAGAGAGAGGAGGAAGAGAGAGGAGGAAGAGAGAGGAGGAATAGAGAGGAAGAGGAGAGAGGAGGAAGAGAGAGGAGGAAGAGAGAGGAGGAATAGAGAGGAAGAGGAGAGAGGAGGAAGAGAGAGGAGGAAGAGAGAGGAGGAAGAGAGTGGAGGAAGAGAGAGGATGAGGAGAGAGGGACGACGAGAGAGTAGGAAGACAGAGGAGGAGGAGAGAGGAGGAAGATAGAGGAGGAAGAGAGAAGAGGAAGAGAGAGGATGAAGAGAGAGGAGTAGGAGAGGGGTGGAAGAGAGAGGAGGAAGAGAGAGGAAGAGGAGAGATGAGGAAGAGAGAGGAGCAAGAGAGAGGAAGAGAGAGGAGGATGAGAGAGGAGGAAGAGAGAGGATGAGGAGAGAGGAGGAAGATAGAAGAGGAAGAGAGCGGAGGAATAGTGAGGAGGAAGAGAGAGGAGGAAGAGAGAGGAGGAAGAGAGAGGAGGAAGAGAGAGGAGGAATAGTGAGGATGAAGAGAGAGGAGGAAGAGAGAGGAGGAAGAGAGAGGAGGAAGAGAGAGGAGGAGGAGAGAGGAGGAGGAGAGAGGAGGAAGAGAGAGGAGGAAGAGAGAGGAGGAAGAGAGAGGAGGAAGAGAGAGGAGGAAGAGAGAGGAGGAAGATAGAGGATGAGGAGAGAGGAGGAACAGAGAAGAGGAAGAGAAAGGAGGAAGAGAGAGGAGGAAGAGAGAGGAGGAAGAGAGAGGAGGAAGAGAGAGGAGGAATAGTGAGGTGGAAGAGAGAGGAAGAGGAGAGATGTGGAAGAGAGAGGAGCAAGAGAGAGGAGGAAGAGAGAGGAGGAAGAGAGAGGAGGAAGAGAGATGAGGAAGAGAGAGGAGGAGGAGAGAGG
>JASWHU010000575.1:0-47819 GCA_030819815.1 Strix occidentalis | reverse complement strand
CTCATTTTGATGGTCCAAAGGCTCAACTGTAGTCTGCAGCATCTCCTGTGAAGGAGTTTGCGTGTGACCCCGTGGGAGGTGCGTTCTACGAGCGCACGCGTGGCTGGGTGCACGCTGTGAGCTTGCAGGTGGGTGCAGGGGTGGGTGCACGCGGGGTGCGTGCGTGCGGGGCGTGTGGGTGGGTGCGTTCCTCGTGCGTGCGTGCTGCAGCGTGTGCACGCGCTGCCTGTGCACGTGTGTGTGGGGTGTGAGTGTGTGGGTGTGGGGGGGTGTGTGTGTGTGTATGTGTGTGCACACTCGGGGGGTGTGTGTGAACACTGCGCGTTGCGCTCTGTGTTCCAGACGTGTGTCTTGGAGTACGGGTGTGCACACGCTGCGGGTGTGCATCGCACCTTCTCTTTGTAGCCCACGCGTGTCTCCAGGGAGCGCGTATGTGTGCACATGCCCCAAAGCTGTCTGCGTGTCACATCGATTTTTCCTGTCCTCTTTCTAGCCCCGATGTGTCAGTCCTGTCTGTGCCGTGGTGACTCTGAGCACCCTCCTCTCCGACCAGGCTCGGGTTCAGCCCTTCTGAGTGGCTCTTTCCCTTTGTGCCCGACGTGGCTGCCTGCAGCCTCATTTTGCAGGTGCCGGGCATGGAATCCTTGCCTTGCACAGGAGACTGAATTGGACTGCAGCGTGGTGAGCTGTGAAAATTGGCAACTTTATTTCCAGAACTGGAATGCTCAACTGGAGCGTTTGTGTGCGTGGGCAGGAGCGAGCAGGCCTTTGACACTGCGGCTGCCTTTGGATCAGCAGGCAGTGCCCCAGCAGGAGATGGTCGTGGTGCGCTGCAGCTTGAGCTGGGTCCTGCTCATGCTGCTGCTGGAGCCTTTTCCCCCCACAGGCCCTGCAGGAGCTCCTGCGCCCGAGTGAAGAATTCCACCAGCTTCTGGAGTGGAAATGGACAGGCCGTAGAGCTGCCCGCTTGTGTTGGTATTGGCCTCGGCCTCTGAAAGGGGGTTGAGGTGAAGACTGGCCGTGGCGTTGGAGGAGCCGTTGCTGCTGGGTGCAGCCCCATCTGTACCAGGATCCAGTCATAGAAGTGCTGAGTGGAGGTGTAGACGCCGGGCCGTTTTGCTCTTGCGCAGCCTTTCCCCCAGCTGGTCACCCCAACAAGCCAGAAGTGGTCAGCATTGTTATCTTTGCAGACAAGAGGACCACCGCTGTCACCCTGCAGCAGAGGAGAGAGGGAGGGTTCAGGTGGTGTCGGGTGGCCGCTGGCAGCACTAGGGCTGGCTCCTTCTCTCTGCCAGCACCTGCCAGGGCTGTATGCGCTGCACAGAGAGGCTCTGCTCAGTGCTGGGGCCTGCAGCACCTTGTCAGGGAGAGGGTAGTAAGCCTGTGGGGTAGGGCTCTCTCTCATCTCCGCACAGCGACGCTGGCTGTGTGCAAGAGGGATGTTTAGGGATTGGGATCTGGACCTCGGGGCTGCCAGGAGCGCTGGATGGGCTTTCTGGGCAGAGTCCCGGGCCTCTGGGACAAGTGGGGCCCTGGGCAAGGAGCTGCAGCTGGGGAAGGGGAGGTGAGCCCCGCCAGCGGCGGGGACCCAGCGGTGGGAGGGCAACTTGCCAGGCAAAGCCCGTGCCGGGGTGTGTCTGGGCGGCTGTGCCGGGGCTGCCTGTGCCGCTGGGCGCTGCCTTGTCGCAGGCTCCTACCTGGCAGGTGTCGATGCCGCCCTGCGGATAGCCAGCGCACAGGTTGTGGGGGTGGACGGCCCCTGCGTACCACCGGCTGCTGTTGCAGAGGTTGACGCTGATGAGGTGGACCTTGGCCTCCTGCAGGACATCCGTTGATCCTCCAGCTGTGGGCACAGAAAGGAATTAACACCCAGCAGCTCGTTGCCAGGTCTCCTGCCCTGTCTGGGTGAACCCCTTCCCTGGGGCTTGGCTTTGCATCGTGGCAGGCGCTGCACCGGCGTTGCCCTTCTGTCTGGCCTTGGGCCCTGGGCCAGGCCCATCTCTCTATGGGCACACGTCCCCACAGCCGCACTCTGGCTCTCGCCCCTGCTGTCAGGAAGCCCAAGCCACCTCCCCGAGCTCGCACTCAGGACACGAGCACTTTTGGGAACTCACATCTCGCCGTCGTGGACCCCCAGCCGCTGACGTAGCAGGTTGTCAGCTCTGACACTCGCAGGGAGGCGTCAGGCACACAGGCGAGCTGTACGTGGTAGCCGCACTGCACAGGCTGGTCCAACTCCAGCAGCGCAATGTCGTTTCTCTCGGAGATGCTACTGTAGTGTTCGTGAACCAGCAGCCGCTTGATACTGCGCACTTGGGCCTCCGGTCCCAGACGAGTCAACTGGGTGGCCCCGATCACCACGCGCCACATGCTGATGTGCCTGGAAGGCAGATGGGGAGAGGGCTCAGAGGGAGAGGAGCCACGTGCTGCAGCAGCCCAGCAGTTCCCTGCCCCCTGCTTCACGCGGGGGAGAGGAAAGCAGCGCTACGGAGGCTGCGACTGCCCTAGCGTGCCTTGAGCTCAAGACGTGTTGAGCTGGAGGCTGCTAGGAAGCCGTGGCAGGAGCCCAGCCCTCTCCTGAGCAGCCTCTCAGCGGGGCTCTGCAGTGCCCAGGCACTGGGCGTACCGCAAGGAAAGGGGAGGGGAGTAGCACGTGGTGCTGCGCACGGGGCACCCGCGAGTGCTGGGGGGATATCCCCGTTCCTGGCCCTCCTTACCTGGCCTTGATGAAGCAGTGGGCTGCTGTGAGGACCCACTGTGGGCTGATTAGGGACCCTCCGCATATGTGCCCCGTGCCTGCTGCATAGGGATCCTGGATGCTCACGATCCAGGGCCAGGCCCCCGGCTGGGCGTCTGTGCCTCCCACGACGCGCGACGTGCCGGAGTGAGCAGCCGTGGGCCGCAGCCCGCAGGTCCTGTAACCAGAAACTCATCACCGTCCTGCTCGATGGCTCGCTGTTGTCCCGGCTGAAGGTCAGCCGTCTGCCCTCCCCACGAGGCACTGCATGGACAGCGAGGCCAGAGAGCCCCGTGGGGCAGGCGGGCGGCCGCCCCCGTTTCTGCTTTAGCCCCGCAGGCCAGTTGTGCCAGCAGCCCGGGCGCTGCAAGGAGCCGAGGCTCCCGCGTGGGGCTGGGGAAGCCGTGGTGTGGCCACGGGGGACAAGCGGGCACCCTCCAGGGAACCCCATCAGGTTGCCCAAGCTCCCTCCCAGAGCCTCAGCCACTTACCCACAGCTGTCCCAGGCGCCGTGCGCAGGGCAGCACAGGGCCAGCAGGATGAGGAGCGGGAGCAAACTCATCGCTACCAGTGGCATGTGCCAGCTGCCAGAACCGAGGGCTTGTCACCACCAGTGCAGCAGCTGACAGACTGCCCGCAGGGCTCGTGTTGCCCGCAGTACCCTTGGCAACAGGGCTGATGTCACAGGGTCGCTGGTTCCGGGGGCTGGGCGCGGTGGTCTCTAGGGGCGGGGGGGGCCACAACACGGGGGTTTCCAAGCAGGAGGGGAGGCGGAAGCTGGGATCGGACACCCCCAACAGACCCCCGCTGAATGCTCTGCTTGCAGGACTGGGTGTGCAGGCCCCGTGGCAGGCAGCAGCGTCGGCCCCCAGCACTGCCTGCCAACGGCGAGCAGGAAAAAACACAGTGTGGCACCACAGCCGCTCTGGGGAACTCACTGACCCCTGCTCTCCGCAGCCCTTTGCCACCAGCAAGAATCCCTCAAACTAACTAAATGGGAGGCAGTTTTTGTAGTAACACTTCGGCCAGTTTGGACAGGAGAAGGTCTGGAAAGCATGCCTTTACACCACAGCTGGGGATCACAGCCCTGCCTGGGGCCTCTGGCACAAAGCGCCTCGAGAGACTCCAGGTTGACCTCGAGGGTTTTGAGATGAGGATATAGAGGATCCAAGGCCTGTTACACTCCAACTGAAGAATAAATTTTAGCAGCATACAAAGCGCTTCGAGCCACTTAGACGCAGTTAATACTGAAGCACATCTGGTCATGGACTGGCCAGGTCTAAACTTCAGACACCAGAGGAGGTGACTTGTGCTGAAGGGGCCCCACTGTGTAATAAATTACCAGAAAAAGAGGCAATATGCCCTGTTTACAGATGTGTCCTGTCATTGTGGGAAAACGTCAGCGGTGGAAAGCTGCTGCGTGGAGACCTACATGACAAGTCACAGAAACTGCTGAAGGAGAAGATGAATTGAGTCAGTTTGCAGGGGTGAAAGCCATGCACTGGCCTCGGATATTGCTGAAGGAGAAAAATGGCCAGTCCTTTATTTCTGTACTGACTCACGGATGGTGGCAAATGCTCTGGGGAGTGGCTACAGTGATGGAAGCAGGGCGGCGGGCAGCACAGAGGCAACCCCCCACCACAGAGGCTGCTGAATTGTGGCAAGATATTGCTGCCTGTGTGGAGAACCTGGTTGTAAAAGTATCTCATGTAGATGCTTGTGTGCCCAAGAGTCGTGTCACTGAAGAGCATCGAAACAACGAGCAAGCAGACCAGGCTGCTAGAATGGAAGTGGCTTGGGTGGATCTGGCCTGGGAAGAGAAGGGTCAGTTATTTATAGCTCGATGTGCCCAGGACATGCCAGGACATTTAGGAAGGGGTGAAACACCGATGGGCTCGGGATCGAGGCGTGGACTTGACTATTGATGCCATCGCGCCGGTTATCCACAAATGTCAAACGTGCACCACAATCAAACACGCCGGGCGGCCAAAGCCTTTCTGACATACAGGACGATGGCTGAAATATCAGGCCTGGAGACTGATTGTATCACGCTACCACAAACCTGCCAGAGCAAGCACCGTGTGCTTACAGAGGTGGAAGCGACTCCTGGAGTCAGCAGCCTGCTGAATGGCTGTGAATTGTTTTTCACAATCTTTTGGTTAAAAAAACCAAGCAAAATATGCTTAGCGAGTCAGCAGGTAAACTCAAGAATTAATGTACCAGAAATTGGTCACTATGGGGAAACGATGTTCAAGTGTGCACATAATATGGTGGAAAACACAGCTTCAGGACGGCATTTACTCGGTTTCAGGCCCCACCACACCTCGTATCAGCAACTGGAGCTCACGTGAGGAGGCAAGGGTTCCACGGTGGTCTGACTTCTACACAACATGTGCAGGCCAGTCCCTGGGAGCTTGGACTTCTCCAGCCCTGCAGCTCTTCCTCGAGAAAGCAGTCCCAGCACCTCTCGACATCACACCTCAGTGGCACCAGTTCCACAGCAGACACCAGCCAGACAGCGCCCAGAACAAAACCTGCGGCCTTTAGACTGTTCCCTTTCTCGGAGGCTGATGTGCCTGGACCGAACAACAGGGATAAGCCAAAAAGTATTCAGTGTCCTTGCATTAACGAAATCATGCAAGAGCCCAAAGCCAGACACCTTCCCTGCTCAGTCCCACCTGTGCAACAGCTCAAAATCTTCCCAAAGCAGATAAATCAGGTAAGGAACGAAGCCACGCTGCAGCCAACCACACAGACCCCGCACCAACCAAAGGCACGGGCAGAACCCGGCGAGAAACTCAACCTGTGCAGCGTGTTGGAGCTGGAAGCACTGAGCTATCCCAGGGCTACAGTAACCACCACTGCCAAACACGGCTGAAACTGCCAACCGCATTGCGTTGTTACGTGTGTCCTGATGAGACACTTCTGCCTTTCCCTCCTACGTTGTATTCTGTAGTACAGGAATATGCAGCTGGTTATTCTTGAACAGGTTATGAGATTATTCAGCTATCCAAACCAGAGAGGCACTGAGAGAAAGAGAGACATGCAGATGAACTAAACTACAAAATAATATCATTGACTACAAAGCAAAAGACCCAGAGACCGACTGTCAGTTTTGTAAGGACAAAAGCAGATGCAAGAAGAACACGGAAGCGTTTGCAGGTGGAAACCTAGCACGAGACTAAAGATTCGTGACCTGTCACTAGAAGGCAGCGGATGCTCTCAGTGCTGATCTGACATGTGCCAAGACATTTAATGTGGGATCTCCTGGTACAGATGGGGTGAGCAACCAACTTTATTGTGCTGGTGATAGGGGCCAGCACTTGGGGCTGACACATGACCGCTCAGAAGTGTTCTCCAGGCTGCTGGATGGTTTTTGTGCCCAATGCTCTAATCGTGCGTGGTGTCGCACCCGGTCTGGCCTGGGGTGGCTGCAGTGACTGCTGCTTCCAGGCACTGCGGAGCTGCAGGGTGACCCAGTGCTGCCTGCCTGGCGGTGCTGGGGCTGGCAAGCTCCGAACTGTCACTGGAGGCTGTGAGGGGAGGCAAGAAGGTCAGTGGCATGGCCACCCGGCCCCAGGGCGGGAGAGGCCATCGTGGTGTCCCCAGCACTCCTGGAGCCAAGCCCAGCCTAAGCCCCTGCTACCAGGCTTAGCCTGGACACTAGCTCCAGCCCAGGGGCACCTGGTGCTTTGCCTCTTACCGGTGCTGAGGCCAGCACAGCTGTCACACTCCCAGGAGGTTTCTTCGTTCCTCAGGTCAGAGCAGTGTTGGTGGGTGCCTTTGGCCCCACAGGAGCTGCACAGGAGCAGTTGCTAGGGCCTGGGGAAGACAAGGGGTTGCTGGTTGTTAGGACAAAGCGACTCAAGCAAGGGATTGCCTGGCAGAGCCCTTGTTCTTAGTCCTTCCTCCCCAAGCCCGTGGGGAGACAGAGAGCCCACGCAGAGCTCTAGATCGGTGCTTTGGCAACTTACCCCTCTTCCTCGGCCTGCTCCCTGCCTCCTGGACACAGGCACTCGCTGGCGTTGCAGCAGCCGTGCCTCTGGGACACCGCTCTGAACGCGTGGGCACTCTCCTGTGGTGGGTGTCTGCTGGAGAAGGAAGGGGAAAGGGTTGAGTCCTGCAGCAGCTGCACCCGCCCCAATAAAGACCGAAACTTCTCAACCGCTAAAAGGGAAGAGTTAAAACTAGAAGCCACACTTTGGGGGTCGAGCTGTATGGTGACTGTGGTCACACACCCCCCGGATTTATGGTAACATTTTGGCACCCCAGATGGGACACTGCTGCTGAATCTCGACGGATCCGTGGGACCACAGGATCTCCAGCCAGCACCAAGGGATTCTCGGGGACAACCTCCAAACCCCAGACCAAAGAGCTCGGTGCAAGTCACCTGGTAAGATTAAAGGCGTTCTTCTGGGATTTCTGGTTGCCTGCCTGTAAGATGTGCTGAAAGCCTCACGAGGTTGGGCTATAAGGGTACCCAAGGGGTTCAAGTCCCCTCTTGGATAAGTTCTACCAGATGAAAGTTTGGAGGATGCCTGGGTTGTTGGCTTGGGGTTAGAGTCCCCAAGTGGGTTAGAGTCCCACTGAAAGAGCTACAGGGGTTCGAGTGCCTCTACTCCATACGCTTGACATAAAAAGGCCTGAACCATAGGCCTCGAACCAAAGCCTGAACCACAGGCCTCGAACCTAGGAGTTGACTTCTGAGTGAACCTCCCAAGCAGTATCATATCAGCATGAAATATGACCATGCTAATATCCTCTGAAAACTATAGGTAAAGAATATATAGTTTTGGACCCTAAGCCAGCTGTTTCCTAGAAGACAGGAACTCCTTGGACGTGCCTGGGATCCTGGACAGATCTGGGATGCACCCAAAGGAAGTGAAGCCAACCTACCAGATGTTTCTGTGCCGCTTTTTTTATATGATTTGCTTGTTAAACTGTATAAAAGCAGGACCCTCTCACAGCGAAGATGGAGACCTCACCTACAGGTGGCCACACTGCGTAGGACTTCCCAATTGCCGGGAGCGGTTCCCCGATCCTTCGCTGTGATGGGGCTCCCCAGCTGAAGCACGGATCTGGATGATGGTAAAGCATTGGGGCAACTGGTGATGTATCTTTCTTAATCACTATAGCTAACTCTATGTGGTAATGATCAGGTGCATTACCTCGCTTATTCTTTCTGCTGCTGTAAACTAAAGTAAAATAAGCTTATCATTTTAACTTGGTGTCTGTGTCCCCTCTGTTGACCCCGTCAATAGGCAAAACAAATTTGGCATCACGGACAGGATTCTAACAAAATGCCACTTTTTAAACCTAAACGTAATGAATCTGCTCTGTCTGAAATTCCCGGATGGGAAAGCACTCCCAATAGCTCGCTGGCTCTCGAGTGGGCTAAGGTCAGAGAACCATGCAAACAATGGGAAGGATGGCTGAAAGAAGCCAAACAGCTGGATGTGTTAAAATACATCCAAAATATTGCCTATTGAAAAAGGAAAAGAAATTGTGGGTTTGGGAAGACAGGGATGGATTTCGTTAGCAGCACATCGGAAAGAGCACCAACTGAAAGAACAATTGTTTTCTCACATGGAGCGACAAATGTGTGATTTGCAGGGTCAAATTGTAACATTACAGTGCGAAAATAAGTTGCTTGCCAATAAGTTGGATACTTATCAGACTGTAGCCGAAAGAGCTGCAGTACAGGTTGCACAGTATAAAAGAAGAAGGGGATGAGTGAATTGTAAGAAAGCGCGTGCAGTGATTGCAGAAGCGGGTGTGCAGTGGGATCCCGATAGATGGGATGGAGATATCTGGGATTCTACAGGTTCTGATGAGGCTGGTCCCTCAGATGAAATAGTGGATGTGAAAACATGCGTGGAGATGGAAAACAGAATTAGATGTTAATAGGCAACAAGGAAGGAAGGATCTGGTAGAAGATCATACTCAGCATGACATAAATGATAGAACTGAAAGATTTAAACAGAGGCCGGGGGAACCCCTGCTCTCCTGCGTGGTGTGTTTGCACAATCAGGGAGTGGCACGCGTAATCCTAGATCCAGGGGATTCCAAGAAATTTTTAAGTTGGTATACTTTGTGAGACTAAACAATGAATGAAGGAGAAAGGGATGAAAATGGCAATCTTTGTAGGAGACCCTGATGTGATCATGGTTGGTGCTTTAACGGTTACTCACAGGAATCGATTAATTAAGACTGCCCCACCGGCATATGAAAATGTAATCATGACTCTTTTGATTAATGAGACAGGAAATCCCCTTTGTGATGTGATAGAAAAAAACCAGCATCTGGGTGACCCTGGAGAGTGGGGCCCCCAAGGGAGTGCAGGGAATCGAGATACTCGAGGCAACCCTAAAGGCAGTTGAAACAGGATTTCTCATAAGAAAACGTTTACAGCTTTGTTAAAAGATGGCATGTCTCGTGAAAATATTGACGGTGTTCCAACTGACTAGCAAGAAATTGCAGAGTTCTAAAACTAAGGATCCAGGGGTAACTCAGCCTACAGCACCTCTTCTTGAACCTCAATGGGGCTCCACATCTGTACGTAGCGGGCCCTCCACGGGCAGATCAGTTGTTCTGGGGAGAAGGAGGACTGGGAGCTGGATTCTGATTTACACCCATGGAAAGAGACAAGGGAAATGGTCCAGTGTGATAAACAAGAGTGAAGTGACGGCCAGGCTGCGGTGCAATGGACGCGGAAGGACCAGTGACCCCATGTGAAGCTCCAAATATTTTGGGAAAAACAGTCCTCGCAAAATGTAAAAGCCTTAATTGACACTAGCAGCACTTGCACTATCCAGGAAAAATTCCTTTGCTTAGTTGCAAGAAAAAGACCTTGTGCTTCCAGCAGCAGACGCGTGGACTCCAGGCTCTGAAATACTGCCCTTGCTCCTTGATGAGCTACAATTGTCTTCACTCCCTGGAAAGAAAAAAGTCAAAAACATGATGGAAATTAGAACTCAAAGAACTCAAAGACTGTTTTCAAAGTAACAGTGAATCACTTCTTTTGCCCATCCCATGTGAACTTTAGAAGTTGTGTGAATTTTCAAACATCTCAGGACAAGCGCTGGATTTGTTCCAGATGTTCAACATTTCTTCAGAACTGGTACTTCAACAAGAGCAGAAAAAACATTTGGACACAAACCCTTCACGCTACAGAAGCCGTGTTAGGACTCGGCTGGGACATTTGTCGTGACAACCTGTTTGCTTTCTCACAGCCACCAACGCGTGAATGAGGCTGCTCACGTGGCTCCTTCGGGAGCACACGGCTGTAACTGTAGGTTTCCCTTGCTTTAAACCACAGGAAAATGCTACGCGCTGGGAGGAAAGCTGCTTCCCTTTTGGTTTCTGAGCTGATGTACACCTTGGCTAGCAGGGTAGATGCATGTGTATAAGTACACACATACGCAGGTTTTCATGGGGCCCAGAGGCATGGTAAGCCCGTTCCAGTAGCCTTTAAATAATCCAATAATCACACGTGGCTCTCAAGTGCTTCTCGGGGGTTAAGTCATCTACTCGATTACTGACTTTCTATGGATCACAGCTTTTATTTCCCAAGCTCTGGCATATACAAGGAAAACTGCTCTTGTCTTGCTGAGGCCAGCAATAGGTAGGTGTACTAAGAAAATCTTCTCATCTGGAAAAACCCACCCTAAAGTAAGGATTTTTTTCAGTCTGTCTCTCAAAAGGCAAATGTCCCAAGCCATCTCCAGGTCTCACGCTGCAGCCACAACTGTGTATGATGACTTTATCTGAGGGGCTGGAAATAAGCTTCCAACATGCTCTGAACAGCTGGTCAGGGGGGAGCATCTCTCACCTGAGAACGTCTGGGCGCCATCCCGCGCACAGACACCCCCGGCCAGCGGCTGCAGACGTACCAGGAACCCCATTTTTGCCATCATTCCCATGAGGGGAGATGCTGCTGCAGCTCCCATCATCCCCAATGGGGCAGATAAACCTTCAGGTGCACAATCTCTATGAAATCCTTCACAGAGCTGATGGTGATGGGCACATCTTGCCTGACTTTTCGTGATAAACAAAACTCTCCCGTCTAAGAGACTAAGATACCAAATGCTCTCTTGGTATCACACTCCTCCCAAACCTACTTTTCCAAGTAAGACCTGAACAGGTAAACACATTGTCCTAAAAACGTAAAGCACTTAATTTGCTGAGCTTCCTTGCCTTCAAAAGCATCCTGTCATATGGCAGAGACTAAAATATGAACATGTATGTTCACCACTCTGGCGCAGCAACCAGAGGAATAAGTGGCACGCTGTCTCTGTAGATGGCTTTATTTAGAGACCCCAGGGGAAGAGAGAGCGCCTGACTTGTTCCAGCAAAGCCATTAGAAGCAGCTGGAAAAGTAGAGAGAATTCAGCTGTAACGCCCACTTTTGAAAGCACCTGTATTTTTAAGGGATTTATCTTAATTCCTCTTAAAACCTTTAACTCTCAGCTACATCTCCAGTTCCAATCTTTACCAGCATAAGCAGTATATTTCCAGGAATCACTAATGCTGCTTCTTTTCTATTTAATATGGGGTTGTTCCTGCAAGATTGGTTTTGTACACCATCTAGGAAAGAAAACCACACTGCTCACATGCACTGACAAACGTAAGAAAAAGAAGCTGCAAAGAAGTGATGAAGCCTTGCTTTAGCATTTCAGGCTTTTCTTCAACTAACACCCCTAAAAATGACCCAATTTGAGGGCAAAGTCTCCCAGTGGGAAACATACTCGATCCACAGTGTCATGCCCACAGCTGGGTTTGGGCTCTGGTCCCTGGCCTTTGACTTCTTACTTATTTACTATGACTATACATGAGACTCTTGCCTTGGACGTACTATATATTTTGCATGAAACACTAACTGGGTAAAGGCGAGTATAATCCTGGGAGCAAGGAACAGGACCCAGCACTCTCCTCCACACGGACTGCTCTGTTCTTTGGGTGGCAGAAGCTGCTCCCACATGCTCTCCCTCTGCTCATGTCTCCTACTCTCTACTACCATGAGGTCTAAAGTCAGTGGAGGAAGCTGAGGATGCTCTGCGGGTCGCAGTGGTTCAAGAACTCTTAGGAGAGGTGTGGATTTGAACTCCTTTGGTCTAAGGAGGGCACTGAACTCGGATCTTTCCCCCGAGCTCTGACCGCTCAGCTGCGACACAAAACAGGGGGGTAGCACTAGCACAGGCCATATTTCAAAGGAATGAAACGCACTGGTTGCCTGCACTGACAGAGGAGGTCTGGCTCCAGTTCAGAGTGAAGCCGAGGCACACACGTGGGCACACCCAGGACTACAAGTAGGTGGCCAAGTCTGGGAGACGGGCACTCCTCTCTGCATCTCCTGGGGACGGGCGGGGGTGTGTTCCTGCCTGGCACGCTCTCTGCTGTGGATCTCGGATTGCAGTACCCAACCGCCCCCTCTTATTTTCGATGCACTTCAGTCATCAAGCTCAGCAGTGGGAGCTGTGCTCCCAGAATGACAGAGAGAAGCTGAGCACAGCAATGCCTGGCACCGCCAACCCTGAGGGTACCAACAGGCAGCCCCTCCCCGTCCCACCACGCTGCCCGACTGCCTGCCTGTGCTCCCTCATCAGACAGAGCTGTTGATCACAGCCCAGCTGACTGCACGGCGCAGTAACAGCTGGGAACTCGGGCAGCTGGCAAAGATGCAGTCAGAGGAGACGTGGAGCAAAACTTCCAGTGTGAGTCTCCATCAATTGTTCAAACCTGCTGGGCGAGGAGACTTCCAGCTCAATACCAGACAGATGATTTCGGGGAGGAACTGCAGTGTGGATCCTGCTTCCCTGCCTTTAGAGCTAAACTTGATTTTACTCTTTCCCCTCAATTCATACTGCACGTTGTCTGATCTAAACTAGTTCTTTATCTTGATTTTCGCTCATCTAGCTTGCTTACCCTTCTCACTTTGGAAGAAGGTTTGTTATCAAATAGTCAAAATTTAGCTCATGAAGCAGTTTTCTGACCTCATCTAAATACTATCGTTTTGGTAGCAATGGGAACTGCATTAATGCAAGTTATAAGCACTGCAGATCTCAAAACAAATACAGAATGTGACTTGTGTATGCTGTGAAACCACAACCAGTCAAGCTCTTCCCTAAACACAGTCACTACAAACTAATTCCTGAGAGTGGCTGAGAGCCGTCATGTAGATTCTGCATATCACGATCATCTGAGCTTGTGTGTGTCTTAATTGTTTTCAATTCATGGATTTGTAGAGCAGCCACAAGCGGATGTTGGAACAGACAAAGAGCATTACAAGTATTTTTGTTTCCTGCTTTATAGACCTTGAGGAGATTCCTCATACAGGAATCAGCCCAACCTAAGTATTTTCCTGTGCTTCTATACGCAGTTTGAGCTGTTCCAACACCACCTTAAAACTGGCTCCCATCAATTGTCTCTCCTCAGCCTGAAATGACCTTTGTCAGGGGGAACACATGTTCACAGAGTAGAAGGGAACAGTCTGGGTGACTTATCTTCCTCTTCAAACAAAAAGGCTCTTTCAATCAGAGATGGAAAGATGCTACTTTGCTACACCAACCTCATCAGGAACATTGAAACTGGAGGTTCAAGAAATACAGACAGTCGTATAACATGATACTCAACTTGCATATGACAGCTTTATGAAACGGATGTGTAAATCCACCTACTGACTTATCTGACTTAGAACAGACACTTATCTTTTCTAAGGAAGCACATAGTGTCACCTCAGAAGATTTTTCATATACCTGGCACTACTATTTGTTCTGCTTGAAGGGATGGCAATATACTTCAAGTTCCTTGGGGAAGCGATGTACACCCTGCAGTGGCTGGAGGCTGGATTTATGAAAGGATGCCAGGTGCCCAGCTCCAAAGGGAGAATTTTGGAAGTAGCACTCTCCCTGTCTGCCACCTTGCCAGGGCAATCCCTGTCTCAACCAGCAAAGCTTCTCAGCTGTGGGAAACACTTGTTCCTGGGCATGCCTAGAAGCAGGCCGGCTTTAAAAGCACTGAACAGCTTGGCGCCTGGCTCCTCTCTAAAGACTGGGGTGAGTGTTTCACACTGCACCTAGGACATCAGAGTCCACACAAAAGCAGCCCAAGGAAAGCTCTCTTCTGCTGTCTGCTTCACTGGAGAAGGGATCCACCTGGGATCTGCAGGGCCACATTTAGCTTTGAACTGGGAGGAGGCTGCGCTTCATCTCCCCATCACACCACCGGGGACATGCGCAGCATCCAGCAGTAAGAACCGGAGGAAGAAACGGGGTTCCCAGCCTCTCAGCTTATCATGGCCCTCTCCAGCTCCTCCGTAAATCCACTCCATTTAGGACGCCTGCCTGTCATCACCACCCGCTGCTACATGGTGGGATCCCAACAGGCCTGAATTTCCCACGGCTCCCACCTCCATCAGGAGACCCCCTACCCAACCCCTGCACCCAGAACACCTGAGAAAACTAAGCTCTACAATCTAAAGTTTGGGGCAAAGTTGGGCAATGTCTATCTAGTTGCTCTTCCAGATGCCGGTTTGTTTTATTTTCTTCATTGTGGTTTACTTATTGGAACAGGGACTGGACATGCATTTCTCCCTTCTCCTAGCTACAACTGTAAAGGAATAAAAAAAGTTTCTTTTTAGCACATAATACTACGGAACGGGACTGTCAAGTCTGTTTTATGGCTATTCTGCTTGTTACATTGCTACATTCACATATGAGAAAGAAAAAATAACACAAACCTCTCTCAGTGGAGTCATTAGAACAGTTGCTCTCAAAAACGATGTGCAAGGCCGAGTCAAAAAGCTCAGCCAAGACCTGCTCACTAAGTATCCAAAGTGCCACCTGCACAGAGGGCTCCTCCTGTGCCTGCAGCGGTGGTGTCTGCCGGCCTTCGCACGGTTCCTGCCAAGAGAATGCCACCTGTCAAACATTCAGACTTCAGCTGCCACTTCTCTGATCTGGAAGAATGACTCAGCAAACAACACAATGACCGAGGACATCAGTATATGC
This sequence comes from Strix occidentalis, assembly GCA_030819815.1. Taxonomy (NCBI): domain Eukaryota; kingdom Metazoa; phylum Chordata; class Aves; order Strigiformes; family Strigidae; genus Strix; species Strix occidentalis. The sequence continues at coordinate 33,074 of JASWHU010000575.1, read as the reverse complement.
AGCACCTGGTCCCTCCAGCCTCTGCTTCTGCAAAAAGCATTCACAGCAGAAAGTGCTGGAAAGCAGGCGCGCATTCAGCCTGGGCAGTAGCAAAACCCCCACAGGCTGGAGGGGAACTTCCTCCTTGATGTACTGGCTTTCTTTTTGGTAAATCTGAAAGTCAAGTGTCTCGTGACTGGCCAGACTAAGCCTCTCCTGCTGCCTCAGCATGCCCTGATCTCCAGACACATGGCTTTATTGAGACTGCAAATAAAGATGACAGCCGTGGGGCAAGCAGAAGGTGGTCCAGGATTTTCTGCACTTTCCAGCATTCCTATTTTCTACCCTGTTTGTTATAACAAACAGGATGTCCTGTTATATCCTTATAAGGCAAGAGTGAAAAAAGAAATGTATAAGGTTGAGTTACAATATAGGTTTACCTTTTCAGCTTACTGTTGATGGGGAATTACTCATATCATCCATTGACTACTTGGAAATCAGGGGTGCATTGCGCTGCTATTTAGGTTACAAGGTAGGAGGATGATTTTTTGAATTTCAGAGCCTTGAAAGTATTTGTTTAGGGCATTACCATCATGAACATGGCCAAGCTAACTGCTTGACTTACAACTGTACAAGGTACAGAAAAAGCTTGCTCTCAGGCTTGTCCTCTCGATGAGCCATCTAACAAGGCAAAGTCCCAGAGCACAACTGCTTCAAAGAAAGCAGTCTTCTGCCTCGGTTTTGCCCCAGAAACTGCAGATATGGGTTGTTTTGCTAGAGCGTTTGTGAGCCTGGCTTTGCCTCATACCTCTCCTCCTTCAGCTTGCTGAGCCACGGCTCCTCCTTCTTCTGCCAGGCTGCAGAGCAAAGAGGGTGGTTGTTCAAGGCGCACGTCTGCATGTGAGCCCCAGGTTTGCTGTTGGGCTGGAGAGGCTGCAAAGCGCTCAGGAAAGCCAGGCAGAGAATACCCTACTCTCACAGACACAGGATTTCTTAAAACAAGCCCATTTATTGGATTTTGAGATGCAGAGGCTATACAGAGATGCAGAGGCTGTGTGGGAAGCGGGGACCTGGCTTCTGTTCAGCTCATCACAGGGCAGAGGAGGAAGCACAGCACGTACTCCGGCAGGTGCTCTCCGGGGATGCAGGAGTGCCTCGCTGGCGGATCCCCCACAGTGCCCAGCTCTGGTGGAAGACGTGCCCGAGGGGTGGTCTCAGGGGCATCAGCAGCAGGCGGTTGGTGATGTTGTTCTTGGGGGTGCTCAGGTGTTCGTAGGCGCTGCCCCATCCTTAGGCTGGATGCATCTCTGTCAGAAAGGAGTTCTTGGGAAGGGCTTGGCAGATGAAGTGGGGGTCCCCACTCGAGGGTTGGCTTCACCCAAGGTGTCATTGGGGTCTGCTTTGCCCTCGCAGTCATCCTCCTCTCCCTCCTCATCAGCATCGCTGGAGCTTCCCCACTGGCTGCCGCTGTCACACTCAGCGCTCCTCCGCCTGCGCAGCCAGTAGAGCTCAAGGAGAAGGAGCAGGGTTTCGGCAGAGGCCCAAAAACACCAGTGCTGGCAGACAGTAAGGCGCACGCCTTCCGAAGTGAGGCCGCATGACTCCTGGCTCCTCTGCTCCATCTGCTCCAATGAAATTCCTAGGAAAGCCACCAGTTTGCAGTCCAGGTTAACGTCTCCCCGTGTACCCACAGGAGATAAACAAAAGAGGAGGTGAAGACAATTTCTCTCCCATATCTCCTCCCAGGTGCTTTGAGGCAACGGTTACACTCAGAACAGGGAGACACAGAAAATCCAGGCACTAGACCTCTTCAGGTTCTGGCCTCCTCATGGCTGTCAGGAGGTGAAGGGTGTCACTGCAGAGAAGCTTCAGTGAAAGAGACACCTGCTCCTCAGCAACTGCTGCCAAATTGTAACTCTCAGTCAACTGTAATCTCTGCCGTAGCTGAGCTAGTACCCTACATACAGAACTCCTCTCCCTGCTAATCCCTGGAATCATCCCATCCACCTGGAGAGGGCAGTGGAGATCCTCCTGATTCCTCTAGCCAGCCTGCTCCTCCATTAAGGACATGTAAAGCAGTTACCTGGAAAAGGAACGCCTGCGCTCCTTTGGAGTCTTTTTAGATTCCATCCGCTCCTGAACCATCTGTAAACTCATCGAGTCTGGACTTCTTCTTTTCCCTGTTAAAATAAGTTTGACCTTTATTACAATTACAGCTTGACCTTTATTACAGAAAGACACCAAGAAACAAAACATGGCCAGTGTGAGAAAATGCATACTGCTTGCAGATGTAAAGGTGGACATGCTATTTAAGCAACACCAGTTTAGAATTCCTACAAGTCTTAGGGAAAGTCTTAGGATGACATTTGTCTTGGTTTAGTTTTGCATGTTCACCATCTGCACCCAGAAAGTCTATTGGAGCAAACACTCTGTCATTTTTGCTGATGTCAGAGGCACTCGAGTGTAACTGCCGTCCGACAGGCCATCGAAACACAAACATGAAAAACAGCCCAACTTCATTGAGTCAAGCCCCCACTCTTCTTTAAGTCTCGTTGTTCTCTGTCAAACTCCTCCCTAGACAAGGGAGGCCAAAGACACCCTGCTGTGTCAGAAATTGCAGCAGGACCAGGGGAGCGACGGTCGCCCTGTCCTCGGCTCTGGTGAGGCCGCTCCTCAAATACCGTGTTCAGTTTTGGGCCCCTCACTACAAGACAGACACTGAGGGGCTGGAGCGCGTCCAGAGAAGGGCAACGAAGGTGGTGAAGGGTCTAGAGAGCAAGTCCTGTGAGGAGCGGCTGAGGGAACTGGGGGTGTTTAGCCTGGAGAGAAGGAGGCTGTGGGGAGACCTCATTGCCCTCTACAACTCCCTGAAAGGACGTTGTAGCAACGTGGGTGTTGGTCTCTTTTCCCAAGTAACAAGCGATAGGAGGAGAAGCAACGGCCTCCAGTTGCACCAGGGGAGGTTTAGATCAGCTATTGGGGAACATCTCTCCACTGAAAGGGTTGTCAGCATTGGAACAGGCGGCCCAAGGAGGTGGTTGAGTCACCATCCACGGGCAGATGTGGCGCTGAGGGACATGGTTTAGTGGTGGACTTGGCAGTGTTGGGTTAATGGTTGGACTCGATGATCTTAGAGGTTTTTTCCAACCTCAGTGATTCTACGATTCTCCAAAGGAGGTGCTTGTGTCATTGGGATGGCATTTGAATGAGCCATTTGAACTGCTGCTGGTCCTCAAGCTGGTGACGTGTCTGCAGGAGCGGGGGGATATCCTGGAGGAGGGAGAGTGCACCCAGCAGATGGAGGCTGCCCAGGTGGAAACTGAGAAAGAAATGGTTGTGGTGGTACCCCTGGGGGAAGAGGAAGTGCGGGGGGTGGTGGAGGATACAAGGGAGGTGGAGGCACAAGCACAGAGAGCGGTGTTGATGCTGGTAGTGCTGGGGCCTGAGTCCTCTGGGTACGTTCACTGTGCGGGCATCCTCAATTTGAGCTTCTAAAGAAACCCCAAAACACCAGTCACTGCTTGTTACACTCTGCCCTGATTTTAAAGAGGAAAGTGAATGGAGGAGGAGCGTGGTGGCGAGCACTTCTTGTTCTCAACTTAAGCATTTTTCTCCCCGCTTTTTGTTCATTTGAGACTACGCTCATTTCTTGGTCCTCATACTTGCCTTCCACATCCTCACCCCCAACAAATCCCTCAGTCTCCCCTTCTTATAGTCAGTTTGGCAACTGTGGCCGGAGGCTGCCCGTGCTAAAAGAGACACGTGCCAAGTGCTCTTCTGCCACACCTTGACACGCTTAATACTTCACAGTTCTGATCTTCAAAGTACTGCACAGACATTAACTCATCTTCTCTCAAACTTCTTCTAACATCTTCCGCACACGCTTCCTAGGTTGTTGCCTCATGGTGATGTCTTTGGCCCGTTCTTGGCCCTGAATTGTTATTTTTTGCTTACTGAACTTGAGGTTTTAGACAATCTGTGGGATGGACCCTGCTTTTTGTTTTGACTTATCTTTAAGATTTTATACACACAATTCACCCTTACAATCGATCTATAACACAGAGATACCAAAAGGAAGGACTAACGACTCTGCAATAAACCAAAAGAGACTCCTCTCTCTCCAACCGAGAGAAAGCAGCTTGGCTACTTGAGATGACTAAATAGTAAAATAACAGCCTTGCCTTTTCCAATAGTTTGCTCAATCAGTATTAACTAAGGTGTTAAAAAGAATATTGGAGGCTGATTTCTATTGGGAAATCAATTTCTTCAGCCCTATTCAGTAATCAAAAGGGTGCCTTTCCATCTGATCCTTTAATTATGTTTCATTTTCACATGTAATTATGATTGCCTCAGACAGACTTCATTCTTCAGAGTCCTCTTTTCAATCATGTACTGGAGTTTTATTTTAAATAATCTTCCTGAGAGCACAGATCCCCTTCGTGAAGGCCAATTCAAATTAAGCCATTTAAAAATTAATTACCACATGTATTCTCCACAACGATCTGTGCATACTTATTCCCTTATAAATCAGCTGTTGTGTCCGTTATGTGTTACGGCCTCGTTTAACAGGTTACAAGCAGCAATATATTGAATTTCTGTAGCATACTTACACTTCCCAGTCTGGTCTGCCACTTGCCGAGCGAATTCTGCCGGCTCTCACTGGATGACCTTTTGGCATGGGGAGAGAAAAAAAATCCCTTTCAGTTTACCTGAAGAGAATTTTTCAAGAGAAATTTGTAAGTTACAGTTACTTACCAGTTGTGGGTATCGATCGTCCTTGGTACCCCAGAAGACTCGGCAATGCTGGCTGTCTCAGTCCATGAACCAGATAGCCCTTGTGAATCAGTGCAAACAGTTGGAAAATAAGCTCTACTGAAATACGAGAATCACTGCATATGGTGGAAGAAAACCTACCTTCTCTTCCCGCAAACCGTGGATTGACAGTGGGGAAGATTGAGGACGTCCCATGGCAGCCACCAGCGCAGCAGGAGGGGTTAGAGCTGGTGGATGTGATGGTGGCTGCTGCTGCTGCTGCCTCTGCTTACGGATCACCTGTGCATACCCAGTTCCATTTCTGAAGTTGTTCACAGCCTAGAGGCAGAAAAACATTTACAAAGAGGTAACATGAACCTTCAGTAGCTCAACGAACAAAAGCCTTCACAGAGTAAAATTACTTGTGTATTCCCATATATACTATCCATCCTAAAATAAACCAACATACGGATATATTCAGATTAGATGTAAGGAAGAAATTCTTCCCTGTGAGGGTGGTGAGACACTGGCACAGGTTGCCCAGAGAAGCTGTGGCTGCCCCCTCCCTGGAAGGGTTCAAGGCCAGGTTGGACGGGGCTTTGGGCAACCTGGGCTAGTGGAAGGTGTCCCTGCCTGTGGCAGGGGGGTTGGACTGGGTGGGCTTTAAGGTCCCTTCCAAGCCAAACCCTTCGGTGATACATGAACACATCCCATTAAACACTGGTGTTACTGACTGGTAACTCAGACTATCTGTGTGTAAAGCACTCCGGTGTTAACACTGAATTTGAAACTGAGGCAATCCTGTTAAACACAAGTGTGACCTGAATTTGCCAGCTTGTCTCTCAAGAGTTGTCAGCTTCTGTAACAACAGGGAATGTATTTGCAAAGTAAATTTAGCTTTATTCCATTTAGCCTTTTTTAAGGAGGTGTAAATTAATATTTTCTTCCCTTTCAGCTAACTGACTGACTAGACCTTTCTTACAAACAGTTTATCTAAAAGTCACTGCATTACCTGGCGTAGGCACTTGTCGGCAACTAAAGTGTCGGGAGAAACCCCTGCCTGATGGCATGTTGGGCATGTATGTTCCTCACGTTCCAGTAATGCCGTTCTAATACCTGGGTATAATCAGAATCATCAAAATAGGTTTTAGCTAAACTAAGGACATTGTTTGGGTTCTAATCAGTTATAAAAGCCTGTAGATGGTTAATGGGCGAATATGGTCCCGAACTGAGAGCATGAAGCTATAAATGTTCAGCAGTGTAAAAAATTTCTAGTATGCAGGAAATAGCTGCCCAGTTTTGATATTTCACTATTGTAACATTTGAAGATGTAGAGTTGGCCGTGTCTTGATGTTTTGACTAGTCTTTTCTCCACTGCCCAGCACAGTGAGAAGTCACCAACCTCAAGGTTCATGAATAAGACACATCTCCAAAAACCATTGGTAGGTTCAAGTTCTGTAGGTGTTAACCAATTGTCCCATGGAGAAGAATGTGGATTAAATGCCTAACGAGCCATTTGCTGCAGACCACAGTAAGTCACCAGCGTTGGCTCTATAGTTTTGTATGAGAGAAAGGACTGTGCACAAACTAAATGCATTTGATAACTAACACTGTAATCAGCTGCAGCATTACGCACTCTTCTCGTACTCATCCTTCTGCATGGAAAGAGGATTTAACTAGATGCATAAAAAGGGAAAAAAGCCTTCTGCCTTTGTTTTTTCCTTTCTACAAGAAGAGTCCTTTCCTACTCGGGGTATACTTAAGTATTAAACAGAGCTGGTAACAAAGGAATGTTATGATCTTTCTGCTGTCAGAAGATCAGGTGTGATGTTTTGAATTAGCAAACATGGCAGTAACACTTACATTCGTCACAGTAACTGTTTCCACAGCAGGGAATAATAACTGCATCGGCCGTGATTTCTTTACAAATGCAACATAAGAGCTCCTCTGGAATAGGGTCGTCTGAGGAAAAGGACGAAGAGGATGGCTCCGCTGGTAAAAAGGGAGGCTTTTCCTTCTTTCCTCTGGCATAAGCTTCCCTGGAGGGGGGATGGGGAAGGAAAAAGAAAAAAAGTTAAAGATGGGTAAAGGAGAACTTTCCCAAGCTTTGGATTTTGTCCAATGAAGACAGTAGGTGGCATTCTCACTCCACATTAGCCTTCAAAAATACAGGCATTTGGTTTAAACTACTTTTCTCTAGCCAGAGCACTAGAAAAGGAAGGGGGCAACAACTTTCCTTCTGCAGAACTCTTCCATTCATTGGATCAACTAAGAAATTAGCTCAGACTAGAGAAATCATTTTCTGACAGCTAGAAACCAGGTGAAATGAATCCCACCTCTCCTTTGCCAGAGGGTAAATGTAGATCAGTCAATCAGAATAAAGTCAGTCTCTGTGTAATTATGTTTTATAAATGGAAGAAGTCTATGTTACAGCTTCTGCAAAAGGAGATCCATGACGGAAAAACAGAGCTGCTACCGCGTGCATTTTAAAACAGCCACTCTTGTCAGCACACAGCAGGATTTTCTTAGTTTACAGCAACAGGAAAACATCCCTCTGCTTCACACATGGGATCTGATAAATGTCAGAGGGAGAGGGAATCTCAGTCCAACAGCTATTTGTTAAATTCTGCAAGAAGCCTTAGCAAGATAAAACAGAAGCAAAAGGAGCTTTCAAAAACAATGACGCCACTGTAAACACGACTGAAATGTTTTGCAGAAATACGGATTCTTAGCATACCACAAGCTTAACCAGCGTTCAGGGGCGTGAACAGCAGCACTGTCCTATTTTAATATTAGAAATCATCACAGATTTTAAGGTTAAGATACAATGACAGTGCTTCTTCCCCCGTAAGTACAGATGCTGGCCAGCTTGGTGGCATTGCCACTCAGACACTGACACGTGGCTTCTCTCCTTCACTTTTTGGTCAGACCAACTAATTCCATACTCACGCATTAATAATTGGTATTGCATATCTTCCAGTCTTTGTTAGCATAGCGCCCTTGGTATTGGGATCTTCCACCTCCACCATGAAACTCCTGGGAATTCCTGTGCACTTTTTAAGTCTGGGAACAGACTGAAAATTACTGTTCTGTTAAGAAAAGAAATGCAGACATAGCTCGTCTTGAGACCCACACTTAAAATGACATTTCAACCACTATTTTAAGCAGGAAAAGCCTTTAATCCTCTCCTTTTACCTAGCCTAAGGGTTGCTCGACTGAAATACTCTTTTTCCTAAATGAATATAGCCAGGATGCTCCAAAGGCTCGAGCAGTGTTCTGAACTCAGTCGACATTCTTTGGCTCAACTTCAGGGTCCTTAAGGGTGAAATATCCCTCAGCTCCCCATCCCCTCAGAGGAGAGGCACAAACCCCCTCCTCCTCAAGAGCGCAGTTCAGAGGGAGAGCTTAATGCAGGGCTCTGGATCGGCCACTGGGGAAACTGATATTCACCACCTACGGATGAAGGTTGAATTCAGAGCTGATGCACGTACGTTCAGTGAGTAACGTTAAATGGCCTGAATACTCAACCAGAGACTTGTGTAATTATAACACGCAAATATTCAATAGATGGGGTCAAGAGAAACGTCATCTTTTTCTACAAAATACTAAAAACTGCAAACTCTCATTAAAAAGAGTTAAGACGAGAAAAATTTGCAGTAACATTGGAATATATAAAAATATACATTAAAGTTCATAGAGAAAGATCTATGGACATATACAAGGACTATGACCTTGAAGAAAGAAAATTTCCCATTGAAAATCCCAGCTTTCCCTGGAATTTTGAAGGGCTTTGCACCACTGCCATAGAACCTCTGTATTTCAGCCCAAGAGAAACAATTCCTAATAGGGGTATTCATGTAACTGCTGCGTAACTGCCAAGGTAAAACCATTAAAAACCAAGTGACACCAGAAGCCCCCCACAATCTTACCCCATTTCTTGGGCAGTTCTTTATATAGTGCCCAGGTTTTCCACAGCGAAAGCAAGTATAGGACGGTGGAGGTGGACCCAAGGGTTTCTTCACGTAACTGAAAGGTTTTTGGGAAAAAAAGAAAATGGTATGTATGCATCTCTCTTGTTCCAACAACCATCTCTACAATGTTTCCATAGTCTTCAAAGAACAGGTAGGACTTTGCCAACACTTACTTGATTGGATCATACTGACGGCAAGACTGGATCATCATAGCTCGTATTTTATCTTCCTCGGAAGCGTTGGCTTCAGCCAGATTGCCGGTCTGTTTAACAGGTAATTATTGGACACGCACATTAGAAACACATTTAAGCTCCCCCAGCCAAAGACTCACCCAACCCTGTAAAAAGCAGCCCAGCAGTAGCTGAGGTTGCACGAAAGCAGCTGCTTCTATGAGCCAGAGTTGTCCCAGAGATGTTCTGGGGAGCCCTTACGCCATCACATGGTGTCTCTGTGCCCGTTAACCTGCTTGGAAGGAGCATTCTTGAGCACTCAAAACCTGAGGCTCTGTTTGTACCTTACATAAAGACTTGTGTAACCAATCCAAATGTCTTCCAAGCAGACTGAAGCTCTGCATAGAAAAAATTACATTATCCAGTATTTTTAAATGGATTCCTGAGCTCCAGATTATTTGAAGGAGAAAATCTCCGCTGTACATTTAATGGAGATGTATGCAAGTATCAGTGTTTACACTTTGCAGCATTAAAAGGACACACAACTTAAGAGTCAGGGAAGTTGCTTTTGCTCACCAAAATTCAGCTCCAGACACAGAAGCATTAAGAGGAATCAAGCTTTTTATAATTCCTCAGCAAGACAAAAGATTCTTTCCAGCAGAAATTGGACCATGGTGTGCTGTAGGCAGCCCAAACTGCATGTCCCCTGCCTACTCACTTCTTCACGGTAAGTGATTTAACTACGGTCAGCACAACCTGCAGGTTTTTTCCTGTTTGCTGTGTCCTTCTAACACACAAATTGTATTAGAAACCTTATGCAGAACGAGGCCTTCAAATTATCGAAGCCAGCTGATTTTTTGTAAGTAGCATTTGTTCAAATGTTCTCATTACACACTAGTCCAGATCCCAGCAGGGTCTAAGGGAGGGATGTAAAGGATACGGACCTCCAAGCACCCATCATTCAGAGCAACCACTCATGGTTTTGATTTTATATGCATTCGTTCGCAAAAGCAACCCACTAGTTTCAACAGTTTATTAAATGGTTGTTTTATAGACACAACAGTAACATAATCCAGACCGACATCTATGAAACCCCTTCCGTTACCATTTACAGAAAACTTTACAGATACTTGACCCATTTGTTTAAACCCAGACAGTTTACAAGACACATCCAAACCCCACAAACCATTGCCAGGCACAGACCATAATTCAAATACGGAATTTCCTACAAGGTAATAATAAAGCAGAAAACTTTTCAACACATTGCCTCCGTGCCAAGCCCGTCTGCACTGAGGAGGTTGGAGTATAACAGTTTGGAGCTGCTTTACGTTACATTCCTGCATTTTTCTGAAATACCTACATTTTCTCAAAAGCTTAAATGTGTACAGCACTTGGACAGATTTTCACATTTCAGAGTCAAACTTCACATGAGTTTACAGAACCAAGGACATGTTCAGGGACAGCGCTAATGGAGACCAATTTCTTCTGGTGGCTACCTTCCAAAGTAACTGTTGGGGTTTTTTCCCCAAATGTACACAATTTAATTCTGCAGTGAGAGAGGGAAGAAGAGAGTGGGAAGAGATTTCTCGAACTCCAGCCTTTATTTTCAGAAGAACTAGCCCCTCTGCATGAGGCCCTGCCTTCTCTATTCTTTAAGACCAGTAATTTGACAGGCTCACACTACGCCTTTTCACAAAGTGCAACCACTAGTGCTTTCCCAGACAAAGTGACACATTGTTGAGAAAAAAATGCAAGCAGTTCCATAGCAAACCATGGCATTACAACAGCTTCAGAAGGCCACCTCTGCTAATACACTGCACTAACACATTGGTATATTCCTGCAAACAATTAGGCACATTTACACAATTTACAGTCTGCGTTCAAACAAATTAGGGTGTGTTGTCCACTCTCCATAGACTACAAGTTATGAAACTGTGCAGCATTCAGAGAGGGGCTCTATAACTGCAGTGACTAGAAACTCAACAGTAGCCACGCAATTGTCCGTGTTACACAAACGCTTCTATTTTGGCTGTTGCAACCCCCCCCTGAAATGTCCATAACTTGCAGCCAGTTAAATTCTTCTGTGAAAATTGTGTCAGTCTCCAACACAAAATTAACAAAAGGTCTGAGAAACAGTAAACAGCTCCTGAAGTGCTGCTTCTTTATGTCTTGAAGATGAGCAATAGTGCAACATTGTGTTGAGGGACTCCCCTTCTATCCTCCCAAACCAGGAACTACTCTTTACGGGAGACTATGGGAATATACACACATTTTAAAGTTAAAACCAATACTGTAAATTATTAAAAATTAAGTTTTGTTCACATTACAACAGTCATCCAGTTATACCTCACCGTACAAGATTTAAAAATATGAAGCAAGTGGGGTTTTTTGGTGGTGGTGGTGGGGGGTTTAAGTCTTTGACAAGAATATACACATACCTTAATGAGCTGGGCCAGAGGAGTGGATGCAGAAGAGTCCTCAATCTGTTCACAAAAAATTAAACACATATTCAAGTTGTACAATCGAAACATAGCAAAAGTTAACCTCTACTGTAGTCTGAAAGTCTGCACTATATCCTCCGAGTGTCACGGAAAGAGACATGTCCAACCTAATGTAAGTGTATTGGTTCAAAACAAAGTCCACACCTATGACAGCTTCAGAGGGCCTACGTGGTTCATGAGAAGCAGCTAAACTCGGTGCGCTGGGTTTTATATATTTGCATTTGCAGACAAACTATGAAACTAAACTGTTTAATCGGATAAAATGGAAAGATCAAATGCAGAACTTAGGAATGCCACTTCAGGTAGCAACAACATTTAAACTCACAGCAATCCGTTAGAGACCTTTAAGTACTCAGAGGAGGCCAAATAATAGCACTTCAGTTATACAGCTTTAGGAACAAATACCCAAGTATTTCAGGACACGAAAAGGAATCTTTTAGCTGCACAGAACTGTCCTCAAAATGTATGGGATACGTTGATTTTGGGATTTGTTTGAACTGCCAAGTCAAAAGTAAGAAACAGCACCAAGTGGAACAACAATGGTTTCTCAGTGCGTTTTGATAACATCTTCCCAAACTGTTAGGCAGAGAAAGCATTTAAAAACAAAAGCTAAGTGATACAATGTGAAAATGGCAAAAAATACACTCCAAACAATTTTAATTGCAAGAAACAAAGAGCACACGACAGCCTATACAAACATAGTAGCTCTAGACAGACAGATGTAGAACACAGCACCAATTGAACTGTGCAAACCTTGAACCTACCTGATCTAAAAACAATCCTACGTTATCTGTACAACACAAAGTCATTCAGGACATATTCCAGCATATTCAATATGAAACACAATGCATCACTAGGCACAAATACCAATATTCACATCAGAACTGTGCAAATGATGGCATTACTCAGTTTTCACTGTGCTGTGAATCAAATACACAGTCTCTACAACATATACTATGTCTTACTGCAGAACAGATTAAGTTAATGTTTGGGAGATTAATACGAGGCTACGTTGTTTAGAATTAAGTGCAATGTGTAGAAAAAAAGTGTGAGGTTGTGTTTTTACATACCGTTTTTGGTGTTCCACTTGCTGGCTCGGTTTGAGTTCTAGAGGAAGAAATGAAGGTGATGAGACCTTAGAACAAAGCACTTGTACCCAACCAAAAGCAGTGAAAACAGATTATAAAACCTAAACACCAAAACATTATGTTCTGATATGTTCATTATGTTCTGCTGGTAAGGACTTTGTGAGTCCCAGCTGGGAATGGCCGAACAGGCCCATGTGGGCCCAGGACTCAAAAGATGGTGCAAGTCCATCACAGAGAATGGGATTTTGCCATCTACGTGCCAGTACAGGCATCCAGAAGGTAACTGCTGCCTTTATGACACTATTCAGCAAAAATGTTTATTTCGTTTGGTGCTTCCAAGCTTACGCCAAGCGAATACGGCCAGTGGGTTCCTCTCTCTCCGAGGGCCATCTATTCAGAAGATGAAAAGCCAGGAAAACAATCCCCCGTCTCCGCAAAAGGAGGCTGGTGCTGTGTGAGGAGCCAGGGCTCTGACACGTGTACATTGACCCTCCTGCTCCGAGGGGGAGCCGCTGCCCACGGCTGGGACACCCGCTGCCCCACGCTGCGCCTCAGGGACTTCACCTCGAGGAACTGCTCTGGCTTCCACAGTTATTAACCTCAGCTACTACTGCCGTGCTTGTCAGAAACCATGCCGGGACACAACTACTGAACAAAACTGACCCGAGTCAGCAGGCGACATTTGGATGGGGCTTTGGAGCCCAACAATAATTAATTGGTCTCTTCCAAGCCCACCAAACCCTTAAGCACATGTACCGTTTTACTCAGGTGATAACCACGGGAGGGAGAGGCCACAGTCTCTCCAAATCACCTCGTATCTTTGCTGAAAAATCTGCAGGACCCCTTCAGCCCTGGCCATCTGACCTCAGTGAGACCACCGCTCACCTTGCCCCATGGACGCACCGCTCACATTCACATGGGTTTTGTTTCAAAAGCTTCACACTACTTCCTTTACTCTTTGTCTCACCTGACTGTTGAACCTTTGTCTAACCTCACTGTTTGGCTGCTCTGAAACTCACAACCTGCAGCTCTGAAGCCAGACAACAACAAGGGGAAGGCCTGAGGCCAGCGGCCCCGCTCCCAGCACACACCGTCACTGCGGCGCAAGGGCCCAGGATGCGCAGAGGAGCCGGGCTCAAGGTGACAACCTGCGCCTGACGGCTCCCCCCGGCCAAACCCTTCACCCAGAACCACCGCTCTGCCTGAGCCGAGCGCCAGGAAACACCTTCAGGGCTTCCAGCTGTCTGTGGTGCTCAATTCTGCATCCTTATTCTTACAGAACCGAAAGGCTGGGGGCCGTGAAATGAGCACGGCCACCCAGTTCACCCAGTTCACGCGCAAGGGGTGACCCCGACTGCACTGCGGCCCCCATGTCCCCCCTGCCGCCTCCCCCCTGGACTGTGTGGGAGGGACAGCGACCAGACCGGCCCCCAGACCCCATCCCCCTCCCCAGAGCCTGCCCGGAACGGCCCTGGGCCCTCCGAAGCCCCCCCTTGAGCCCCTGCTGGCCCCCAGAGCCCACCCAGACAGGCCCTGGGCCCTCCGGAGTCCTCCCGGAGCGATCCCGGGGCCCTCTGGAGCTCCACTTAGCACCCTGCCTGGAGCCCCCCAAGCCCATCCCCGGGCCCCCCGGAGCTCCCCCCCGGCCCCACTCACCGCAGCAGCCGGGTCACTGGGTCCTGATGCTGCTCGCCGTCTCCTCCTCCTCCCTGATCGCCTCCTCTTCCTCCTCCCTGATAGCCTCCTCCTCCTCCTTACTGATCACCTCCTCCTCCTCCTCACTGATTGCCTCCTCCTCCTCACTACTCGTCTCCTCCTCCTCCTCACTACACGCCACCTCCTCACTACTCGCCTCCTCCTCCTCAAATGATCGCCGCTGCCCTGTCACTGCTGGTCGCATCCCGGGCGCTACTAGGACACAGCGGGGGCAGGGCTTCGCTCGGCCAATGGTGGCAGCGCTGCCCTGGTTGCTAGGAAACCGGGCAGGGATGGGGCTTCGCTCAGCCAATAGCAGCAGTGCTGCTGCCCAGGTTGCTAGGAGCCAGATGGGGGCGGGGCTTCGCTCGGCCAATGGTGGCAGTGCTGCCCGGCCTTCTTTCTGTCTTTGCTGACTGAAGAATCGCAGTGATGGACAAGGAGCCTGCTGAGTTCCTGACCAGACCGACCCTGACAAAGCCTGGCACTGCCACACAGTGAGAGAGCTGTAAACGTCATTCACGGGAAAAGCTGTGGGGAAAGTCACGAATCATCTCCCATTCTGCAAGCCAAATTCTTGACCGTTTTCTCACTACTGCTGATTTAACTGTAAATTACTTCAAAATAACACTTAATATTCTTAACTTTTCACACCAGTAATTTCTTCGTGCCATAAGAGAAACACTGTGCTGAGAAGGCACTATGAACATACCGCAATACTTACATATATGCATTTTGTCTTCCCTTAGATGAAGTTACTTCATAATTTGAAACCTTAGCAGAAGGATTTTTGCTTTTATCCTGATCAGACATTTAAGTGCCAGCCCCCTGCTACAGCTGCAGCAGAAGTGTTCAAGCTGTTTCAGCACCAAATTAAACTCTCATTTTCCACTTGGCTGGTTTTTTTTTTCTCTTCCTCTTAATTTTTATATTTAAACAAACAGTTTAAGTTTTTGCTTACTTGGGGAAAAACAGTGCTATCCTCCTCCTGTTATGATAAGCTACTGATCTGAAGGGCACAAGGCTGAGACCCCCACGGAGTTATTTAGAAGAGTGGGAAGAATTTGAGAGTCATAAATTGGACCTTCTTTGTCTGTCCAAAACTGAGGAGGGGGAAGAAGCCCTACAGGGAGCTCAGGGGAAGCACAAGAGAGCATCTGGGAGCCAGCAGCGTGATGGGGGAATGAGACAGCGCTGCACTGCCGTGTGTCAGGCACAGTGTTTTCAGGAACTGCAGAGGAGAGTTAATGCCACTGACGAGAGCACAGCTCGTCTGACGTGGTGGCCCTGCTGGTCCTTCACGTACCGGAAAGATGAACTGTCCCTGGAAGAACTGGCGAGGAGAGCTGCGGGGATTGCTGGGACATGGGAGATGGACACGCGTGCTGACGTCAGGAGTGCGGGATTTGCTTGGGCCAGAAAAGCAAGTGGGAGAAGAGTGGGGTGACTCCTGTAAATGCAGAAGAGGGAAATAACACTTAGGGAGAACAGTTACTAACATTGAAGGGTGTGGGCACCTGAAAAAATGTGACTGCCTGACCCTGAGTAACTTTAAGTTGCAAACTGGAAGAAAACTTCTTAATGCTTAGAAGATTTGGGTTCTGCAAGAGCCTTCCAAGGGAAATAAAGAAAGGAGGAAGCAACCAGCCAACCCCTGACTGCTCACTATGGAGCTCAGTCACCTTTTGGTGGGCCTGGAGATCTCTTCCAGTCTCTCCTTTGTGATAGACAGTAAACTGTTTGTTCATCAAATTCCATTAAAGATACAGGGAGCTCGTGACATGTTATTCCATAAACTATGTAGGCCTAAGCTTAATCTTAACTATTACACTGTGTAACGTCTAACTGACTGCAAGTGCTTATCTAAGTTGAAATGCTGAAGGAAGGACTCCTATTGTGCAAAAGACTGAAAAGAGGGAGAAGGGAAGAAGGACAAAGGGGAGAAAGACAAAGGCAAGAAGGACAAAGGGGTAGTGTCTGTACTCTGTAAGATATAAACAAAAGCTTTGTGAGCCACTCTCAGGAAAGCAGGAAATACGAGGAGTTGGTGACACGAGGAAGACCCGGATGGAGCGACCCCCTAGCTGCAAAGTGCGCAGACGCAGGGTACACCTCTCAGAGAGACCCGATACCGGAAGGCGGAGGATATAAAAAAGACGGACCCTCGGGAAGTGAGTGCGCGCTGTTGGTGGAGCAGGGACTCCCCGGCCGCCCAGCGCTGTTTTGCTTGTTGCCGCTTGCTAAGTAAACAATTGAAATTTTGATTGGCTCTGACTCACATCAATTTGAGAAATCTACTTATAACATCCTTCCTCCAAATTAACTGCCTCTGCGGGCATTGCCTTTCAAGATACGTGTTCCCTCTTCACTTTTTAATTGCTCTGATGTCTTCTTGTTTGAAACACTGAACTGTTGCTGATCAAGTATTCTGATGGCAAAAAGCGCTATGCTGGCAGGATCGTTTCATTTGTGAGTTGTGCTTAGGTACCAACTCAGATAATGTGGTTTCATATAGCAAGAATTACACTTTTTAACCAGTTAACAAGCACGGGAAGGACTTTACCATGTTTGAACTCCTCTCCCGTTACCGCTGGCGTTGATGCAGATCCCTTGTGTGCAGAGTTCTGCTGTGGAGAGCCTGGGGCGAGGATCCCCATTACACGGTACCGGTCTGAGGGGTTCATTTCGGATGTTAAAACAATTGCGCTTAGCATCAGTTTAGGTTAGAAGAAAGTTTAAAGGTGTCTGAATTCAATGTTTACACACCCTAGGGTCCTACAGTGGTAAAGCAAGATTGCTGTCTTTGGGTTGTGTCAGCAGTGCAGGATTTGGCCATTCCCTACACAAGAAAAGCCAGTAACTGTCCATCTAAAACTCTGCCATGTAATTCAGGGTAGGACTGAATGTTGTCAACATAAATCTTATACGAAGAACTACCTCTAGAAATGTTACTACTTCTTTCTGCAAATTAAAATAAACAATAGCTCTTACCATTTTGGAAAAAAAAAAAAAAAGAAGAACTTGTTCACAAGAGCAGAAGCCAAAGCATTTGGATAGAGTGGACATGTGCTTGCTACCAGCATTGCCCAGGAAACCCCACCAAGAAATCCCAGCAGGTTGGAGTAAATGCCATGTCCTAGAGCGGATACACTGCAGTTAGCCTGCAGTCTCTCAATACCCAAGGATATTCCTTCAAATTTGCAGCACCAACTTCACAATCTATAGAATACTCAGTACACTTCAGCCTCAAAGTCAGTTGTTATTGCAGTGCAATGAGGCCAAAACTGTTGGTCCTTAACAGTGATGAGAAAAAGGATCATTACCACACCACTTCCCAAAATACTGCTACTCTGAAATTTGCCTACACTGCTACAGCTACTGCTTCACTCCAACCTCCCTTAAGACAAAATTTCTGCCATTCTTCTAGTACCTGCTCTAGCCACATGCACAAACAATACTTTCTTATATTCCTCATGGATCAAGCTTTTATACATGACTTGGCTTTTTTACCATCTGTAGTCAGGTTCCTGATAAGCAATAAAGCACCTTGTCTTGCAGGCACTCCCCTCCTCTCCTCACTCTACTCCCGTTAAAAAACACACCCACTCTACCCCATGGACAGACCTTGAATCTAAACTAAAAAACAGGTTTTGTTTGAAAACTGTCATTTAAATGGCTATCCATGGCTGAAGTACTTCTAATGGTCGTATTTCTTCAGCATGAGGTGCCTCTGAAAAGCTTAAAGATTACAATCACCTTACTCACGTTTTGCCCACAGCTTAATCGCACGGAGCGTGAGCCAGAAGTTCTCCTCACTTGGCACTAGATGTAGCATTTCATCGGTAACTCTAAGGAAAAAGTTGAAGGAGAGAAGTTCCTAGTAACAGGTACAGGTCTGTTTTATGCTACGCTGGATCAATAGCTTACAGTTTATCGTTCAAATCTATGAAAACAAGTTTGGATTACTCGCTTTGTAGTACGTTAAAAATTACAGATTACACATAACATTCCGTATCCCTCCAGGTAACTGGTGCCCTCAACAGCTTTGTCACAGTTTATAGACTATCACCAACCATTTTTAATAAGGCCTTTCTAGAGGATTCCGACAGTCAGGTTTCTCTCGACAGCCAGGAACAATTAAACCAGTCACTGTTAAACAGCAAGCAAGTTAGGCTTTGGGTATTTTAAAAATATTTATTTTTTTTATGAACTACCACACATTCTCCTCTATCAAGTGCTCTGCCTATTCACCTGAAGCAGTCTCTGTGGCAAACTGGAACAATGCACACACCCTGATCCAAGAAACATGAAATACAGCTTTATCTAAACACACAGCTCCTTGAAACATCTAAATTTAAGCCCACTCGCCACCTCCTCAGATCTCAAGTACACAGGAGATCAGCTTATGCACCTTGTACAGAAACTGGAGTTGTGTCATGTGCATTCTAGACCAACTTCAGTAACACTTTCTTCTTAAAGATGTGTAAATATGCTCACCATTTAAGCTCAGTATACATCTCCTATCCAGGCTTCTCAGCTGCCAGTCATCTCCGAGATCAAGATTATCAGAAACAGTTTGCACAGACGGTCTTGCAAACACCAGATCAATCTTAAGAGGAAAAAAAGTGCCAACCGTGAGTTAGAATGCTGCACTGTTTGTGAACAGCACACCAGTGGGGGACAGTTAGTCAAGTCTAGAAAGAGTGGTTAACATTTGTATTTAGAACTATGTGACTATAGATACATCTCCCAAGAGATTTATTTGCCAAAAAACTCAAGGAAATTGCTAGAAGTTCCACATTTTATTTACAAAACCCTTCATTTACAAAACCCCCTTTCTAAGCTAGGGAAAGGAAGGGGATTTTAAGTTGAAAAAGATTACTCTAAACTTAGAATTTCCATGAAAGGGAACTTAAAATTAATCACAGAATTCAGACATAAGTTCAACCACCTCAGCTACACTTCAGCAAAGGAGAGAGCACTTTCTCTATGCAGTAAGCCCTTTTGATCCTGAAGCGTCTGGTTCATAGCACAGTCTGAGGCAAGAAAGTTATTCTGTGAATGTCTGCGCCAGACAAAGGCCACAAGAAGGTCACGGAACAAGTGACTTCATGAGAGTGGTACCAAGCAGTGACTTGCTTAGGTACTACAGCACGCAGGTCTCCAGTCACCGTATGAGAGGCAGTCAGGATACAAGGATTCCTGCAGCTGACAAACCCAGGCAGGAGTCACATGAGTACTTTTACTTGTCATTTTCCAGATTGCTTGTCTCATGACCACTTCTGCACAGTCCCTGGCAGATAAGTGCCGTTCCAGCAGGCTCCCCCGCTCTAAGCACAGGGCAGAAAGGGGCGTCTCTGATATCCCCCCACCTGCCAAACTCCCTGGGGGCTTATTTTCCTATCAGCTCCCATTTTACTGCAGCGTCTTCTCCTGGGATCGGCTCTGGCCAGGCTGTTTAATTACAGTTTCCTAAATACACTCTAAGGTACCAATAACCTTGTAAAACAGCATGGTCACAGCTCCCTGGAGAAGTTGTCCTGTTCCAAAGGAAGAACAAAAGCAAAACGCTTACCTCAAAGCCATCAAACTAAAATTTGACAACTGGTACATACGCATCTTCCACTGCCTGTAAAGGAGCGGATGACTGTGTAAGAAAATATTTTTTGCTACTTTCATGTTCTTCCTAAACTGTGATAAACTACAGAATTTACACTGCTAAACTACTTAGTATTTGCTTCCAAACCAAACCAAACCAAAAAAAATTATTAGTAAGTTACAAGCAGTATGGCACTAGTACGGTCTAATACTGGCTTTAAAAAGTTCCTTAGCCAAGAGATTCAGAGGCTGATCCTGTGCTGTAATGAACCAGCAGTGCACAACGAGCCATCAGTGTCAGTGCTGGTAAGGCACTTCCCTTGGCTGTGAGGAAGAAAAGTCAGAGATTTCTCTCGCTATCTTACCACTGGTTAACATCCAGAGAAATCGAAAAAGTTCTGTCCACATCTGACAGTGCGCACTACCCTTCCTTATTTTGATTTTATACCGTGCCTGAGGGGCTGTCAGATACCTTACGGGACAGTTTTCAGTGCTGCAGACCCCTTGTCAGAACAGTGCTGCAGCCCACTGAGAGACTGTTCTCAGGGGACAGTCATCCCAGCAAAGGCTCATTCGCTGTGCACATGAAGTCTGTCCAAATGTCTGCACGAGGAAGACCAGGCTAAGAGGAACACTTCTCAGGAGCTCAGTGTCACAGGCGAGGTGCCCAATACATCACCCGGGGGTGATTTTACAAAGCAGTTTGCACGTTCACAGCGCAGCCCCTACTCACTTGATGTCACGCTGACAGCGTGCGTCCCTTCTGCAACGTCTCGGGCTGAGCACCCAGAGAGGAACAGGACCAGGGCAGAATGAACTAGAGGTCCTAAAGCACATCCAGAGGGACACCACGGCAAAGGCGCTGACAGAAGCCTTTCCAGATCACCTTTAACTGCCTTAGCTTTCAGGCTGCCCCTTCTTCTTCCTGCCCCTTACTAGACCTAAGATTAAGGCAAGGCTCCTAGGGACAACCCTGCTTTCTGATACAGCTGACACATTCTCAAACCACGGGCAGGGGAGAAGTGTGCTGATACAGGGAATTGATCACCTGCTTTGCACCTTATTTACTTATAGCAACTTATAATGATTTCTGAATATGGCTTAATAATCCTGCTTGCCCTGACTGTTCTGTGGAAACTTAGCAAGAACTACAATGTTCAGCAAAAATAAGAGACATGTCCTTGGAAAGCAGATGGGTTCTAGCAAGTTTAGTCTTTGTAGTGGATAGATAGCCATGTATGGGCGGTAGAAATTAATAGACTGGTGCTTTTAGATAAGATAGAGGTGGTAAACCAGTGGGAACCACTCTTGTTGTTCAAGAAATTGGCTAAGAGAATCTGCACATGCTCCGAGGAAAAGTACAAGGTGAGGAGGACTGTGAGCCTTCCTCCAACAGACCCCCAGAGACGCCCCCCAGGAGGCAATGTGCAGGTGCAAAGAGAACATAAACTACTGACACCAGCCTCTAGAGCTAACCCAGCCTCACTTATGCATATGGATATTTGTGTTATGTGATCCAATGAATATGTATATCCACACTCTAGAAGTTTCTGGTAAAATGTGCTGTTGGGGTGCAAGCTTTGTGGAGAAATCCCCTTGCACCCTGGCACCAGACTGGTGCTTTATAACTCTCTCTGAGTTGTAGAGTCTGTTTCTGTGAATCAGGTCAAACAGAAATTCTGGGGTAAAACGGGGGGATCTGGTGGTCAAACATCGATCTGGGGACCAAGGGCCATTTTGGGGTGAAAAGGGGGGGTTTGGGATCACGGGGACTCACCCCGCAGCACCCAGCTGAGGGTGGCCCCATGATGGTGGAGGCGCCGTCCCCCACCCCCACGGCGTCCCAGCACTGGTACTGGAGGCCGTTGGAGCTGATGCTCTTGGGGTACCCCTGGAGCAGCAGCACCCACGGGGGGGGGGGGGGGGGGGGGGATGGGGACGGACAGGTACCCCTGGGACCCAAAGGAGTCCCAAATCCCCCCTGCAACGCACCCAAACTGCATTTGCCACCCCCAGGTCCCTCCAAAACACCCTCAGCGCCCCCAACCCTCCCCAACCTCATTAGTGCCCCCCCCCAGATCCTATTGCCCCCCCAGTTCTCCATTTTACCCCCCAAAACCCCAAATATCTCCCCGGGACCCTACCAGCCCACCCCCAGGACTCCCCAAAGCCCCATTAGCCCCCCCCGGAGACCCCCAGTACCCCAATAACACCCCCCAAGCACCAAGACCCTCCCCCAGACCCAAATACCTCCCTCAAGACACCCCCAGAACCCCAATATCTGCCCCAGAACCCCCTCCAGGATGTCCCCATCCCCCCCCCCCCCCTCGGACACCAACATCTCCCACAAGACCCCCCCCGAGGACCCCAATAACCCTCCCAAACCCCTCCAGGACCCCACCCCCCCCCCCGACTCCATTACACTCCCTCTAGGACCCAGATAACCCCCCCAGGGCCCCAATAACCCCCACAACTCCCACAGAACCCCAATAACACCCCCCCAATAATCCCCCCAGGTCCCCAATCCCCCCTCACGGTACAGGCAGGAGTGTGGGCAGGTGCTGGGGAGGGACAACATGCTGGAGCCCCCCCGGGGGTCCCCCTGGCCCCCACAGGGCCTACTTCCTGCCGACAGTCTGCCAGGGCTCTATGGTCTGCAGTGAGGCGGCCTAGGCAGGAGGTCCTCCAGCTCTCTGGGGTCTGCACTGAGGGACGATCCATGCAGAGATTTGGTTCACCCAGCAAGTGGGAATTCCTCCTTTTAAAACACTCGCTTTGTTCTGGATGGCTGAAGGAATTTTTCTTCTGCAAAGGTGGCACCAGAACCAGCACCAGCCCCAGAACCATCACTAGAGGTGGTGTCCCCGGCCTAGCAGTGGGTGAGTGCAGGGGCTGGGGCCGATTTCCCTGAGGGGTGGTGGGATCGCCGGGGAAGGGAAAGCTTTGGTCTAAAAACCAAATTAATTTTTCATGGTTCTTAATTTTTTTTCAAGAAAAAGGTTTGTTGTCACAGTTCAGGCTGTTCAGACGTTCTGATGTGTGACTGTGCTTGTCCTTTTACCTTGAACTTGGTGGGTTTTGCTGTCTGTAAGGGTCTGTTGTGTCTGTGGGGTTTATCTGTCAGGTTACCCCAGGGAAAGTGAATTTTAGCCCTTTATTTTTACTTCAAGTGTGAAAGCAGTGACGCATTTAATATTTTCTGCTCTCTGTGGTGCTTTGGGCTGGGTGGGTTCAGTCTGATGAAACCCCTCAGAGTGGTGCTTCAGAGGGTGCCAGTCACCAGAGCCAAGAGGTGCTGATCACAAACCGGCATTAAGCCCGAGGGCGAGAGCTGGCCCAGGCGTGCTCTTGCCTTCTGGCTGTGGGACAGTTTTTCCCAGCTCGGAGGTGCTGGGAGCGATGTGGGGGGGTGAGCAGGGGGGTGTGCGGGAGCCCAGCCCCTTTGCAGAGCCCTGGTGCTCCTCTGGCTTTCTGGACAAAGTTCAGGTTCTGTGCTGAGCTTCTAATTTGCACCTTTCCCAAAAGACAAATCCTGTTTGTTTCAAGTTGGAACGACCTGCTCCACTTTCAGAAAAGTATCTCTTGACATCTGCAGGCAGAGCAGAAATCTCACACAATGAAGGTACAAGAAGTAATTGAAAAGTAATTAAAGGACAAGTTTCTGTGTGCTGGGATCCTGGGAGTGCTTCTGGTTGGGAAATCCGGCAGCACCACTTGCTCTCAGGCTGCGAACAGCCGGCAGAGCTCCTGCCGTGGGTGGCACTGCTTCAGCCTCCTCCGTCAGCTGCTCCTTCACCTCCACCTCTCTGCTCTGCACCAGCTCTGCAGAAAATAGTCGCTTTTCACTGCATGTGGCTGTGGATTGCTGTGAACGTGATGTAACCGGTTGCCACTGTGTTTCTTTTCAAGCTTGTCCCGCCCGATGTGCTGTCAGTCTGCAGATCGTCACCTCGTTCCTAGGTGAGTGTTGGGGCTTCTCCTGGGGTCTCCTGTGCATCTTCTTAAATGTTGACAAAATGCCTGTGTGGAAATAGAATTAATCATCAGAATAATTGATAAGGATGAATTAATCAAGATTTAAACAAAATAAGTCTCCTGTCCAGAACACTTGTGTAGTTCATCTTGCCTGTTTTTTCTTCCTGTCACCTTCAAGCTCCTGTTCAGTTCAGCTGTGCCCTGCATCTCTGCTTGTTCTCATCCCGGTTTCATGTAGCCAGGCAGACCGACTTCCTCCTCCTCCTTTTCCCTGGTTTTGTCCCTGTGAAATCTGTTTTCTGTAACTGCCTGGTCTTTGTGGAAACACATTTAGAAACTGCTCTCGCAGGTTCCCCCCTTTCAGGAGGTGCCTGTGGCTGCAGGGATGCCGTGTGAAGCAGGTGGGACAGGGCTGGTGTCTGCTCCGGGTCGGGGTTTGCACCCCTCGGGTGCTGCGGAGAGGCAGAGTGCTGTGGGCTCGTGGCGGTCGCTCGGGTTCGGAGCAGAACCTGGTCTTTGGGGAAAATGTGAGTTTTCCTGAAGTGACTCCCTGTCCCTAAGGCTGGCTGGTGGCCTGCAGCCGGCGTGTGCCCTGTGCCGGGGAGCTGGCCGGGGGGCTGTCAGGGGAGCGGAGAGGTCTGACAGCACCTTCCTGGGGCGCTGGCTGGGACAGGCTGGGGAGGGCTTGAGCTTTGTGTGTGGTGGTCAGGGGAGGCCATGCAGCAGGTGGAGCCAGCTCGTCTGATCGACCTTTTGAGGCAATTCCTGTTGTTGTTTTACGTTTTAGGACAGTTAACTGAAATCTTGTTTTATAAGTTATTGCTGCTCGATATGAAAAATGCAACACCTCAGAATGGCAGTACTCAGAGCGGGGCTGCATCTGGATCCAGGGGATGCTCCTCTGTCCTTAGAACTTAAGAAAGGAAGCTTGCAGGTGTCAGTAGTGCTGCTGCTGAGGGGATTGGGTTTTCCAGAGCTGGGGAGCAGATTCTTACCCTGTCTATACTGCGTCTGCACTGTGAAAGCTTGTGCACAGTAATGCCTTGCTGTCTGTGCCTTCTGTTTCAGAGCTCTGCTGTCAGTTCTTTAATACCCTGCTCTGGTTACTGTTGTCATGGTCCTGTTTTCCTTCATCCTTCACTGACCGTGGTGAGCAGCAGGCATCTGAAGGTGGAGATGAAAATGTGATGGATCAGGAGAGGCAGCAGGACCACTGGCAGTGAAAGAGTTGTCAGGTGTTCAGTGTCACAGGAGAAGCAGCTGAGAGGTTTCAGAAGGGTGATCTGTTTGAAGAGGGGTCACACAGGGTCACCAGGACACCATGAAGTTTAATTTTGTGTTATAAAGGGATTTTCCACTCTAAACCTCAGGCCAGTAGCAGGTATTTCTTGATATATTAAAAGCAGTTAGAATTTCCCCTACTACTTCTGCCATTACCGGGTGTTGAAGTGGCAGCTGACAACCCCAGAGGTCTCGCTTCTGTCTCACCATCTTCCACATCACACCAGCTGTTCCTGTGTGGTTCGGCTGTGTGCATTGCTGAAGTGCCTGCACACATTCCTCTCTATCCCATTGTTTCCTACGGGAAAAATGGAATTGGGAACAGTCACACTTGGGGGATTCCATCCTGGGCAGGCAATGGGATGTGCCTGAAACTGTAGTTTGACTGTGTGGGGAATTATTGTGTAGAAAAGCCCGTGGTTAGTGGAATAATTCTCTGTTGGAATAAATCTGCATCTGGGCAGCAGAATGGGATATTTACCTTGTGACACAGAGGTACCTCTCGGGCAAAGCCAAATACTAAGAGATTTTTTTTTATGAATGTTCATTTTCGTTCTGATTTCATGCTGTCTGAACTGTTTTGTCGAATCCTGACTGTTCTCCCCAGCTGTCCATCACCCACTCTCATGTTTTGATGGCTCGTGTCACAGACAGCCTGGTAAAAAGATCTTGGTTATTTTCTCTTTCCTTTTTTTCCCCTTTGAGAAGTCTCATGAACTTTTTGCAGCTGTCCTGACTCTCCTCCCCTGTCCTCCCTGCAGCAGTGTGGCAGTTAGAGCTGCCCCCCCGGGAGGAGGTGTGCTCTGCTGGCTGTTAAAGAGTTGGCAGCGCTGTGCTCTGTGCTCATCTCCAAAGCTTCTCTGTTCCCCCTGGGCAATGGATTTTAGTGTTCTGCCATTCCAAGTACAGTAACATCTGTACAGATACAA
This sequence comes from Strix occidentalis, assembly GCA_030819815.1. NCBI lineage: Eukaryota > Metazoa > Chordata > Aves > Strigiformes > Strigidae > Strix > Strix occidentalis. The sequence continues at coordinate 7,135 of JASWHU010000575.1, read as the reverse complement.
AACCTCTAGTTCATGGATTGGGTTCATGAAGCCCTGATTCTTTTAATCTCCTTTGGAAGCTCTATTGCCCCACATTTTGTCTCTCCCCTCTTCTCTGTCAAACTGTTTCACAGCTGCCCTTCTTCCCCAGGCTTTGCCTCGTCCCCTGGTCAGACTCGAGCTGTTCAGTTCCTGCAGGCCCAGCGGCTGTTGGGGGATCTGAGCTGCTCAGAGACAGCAGGGCCTGATCTCTAAAGGAAGCAGATTTTGTGGTCTGACTCTGATCTTGCTGAAGCTGCTTTTGTCACCCTTTCAGAAAACCAGCGGAGGGCTGAATCAGAGCTGGCCGTTTGCTGAAGGTACCAAAGAATGGGGGGTTTAGAAGCCAATGCCTAATCCTGTGGACAACCTTAATGCTGTTTGTTTGGTAACTTGTCGGAGGTATTTTATTGTGGGTTTTGTGTAAGGTGCTATAAAGCAATCCCATGCAGCTGGAAACCAGAGGCAGGACTATTTATTTCAGAGCTTTGAAGATCTCTACTCCTGGGACAGCTGTCTCGCTGCTGCAGTGGTTGGGTTTTATTTTGCTTTGGAAAAACTGAACAAAAATTTTCGTTCCATTTCCTTTTCCCTGAGGTGGGAGAATTCCTGGAAGTCTCCAAATCGAGTTAAGGGGTGTCTTCATCTTTTTTCCCCGAACTGGGCTGAGTGCAGCTCCCAGAAGGCCGGGGTTTGGAAGGCTGGGAGCGCTGACCCGACCAGTCCGAGAGGATCCTGACAGCAGGGCTGGACTGCAGATGTGGCTGCAGGTACTGCGGGGAGATGCTGGGTGTCTGGGTGGGCTGACCTGGCTGGTTTGGTGGTTTTGAGGGCGCTGTACTCTCTGCACCAGCTGCTAATAAGGTGTTTTCTGTTGACAGGGCTGATTGCCCATCAGTCTGTGTTCTCAGAGATGAGCCCACAGGAGTCCCTCGCTGGGGCTTGGCTGCAGAGAGCTCTGTGGTATCTTGACAGTGTTTGACATTTCCCAGACAATGCTTAAACCTGCCAGTTGACGCTATTTAACACTCTCCTCTGTAAGAGCCTTCCAGCGGGGATGCCTATCAACTCTGGCTTTCCCTTCAAAGAATTGTTACCAAAAGCTGCTGTATCTTTGTCACTTGCCAGATGCCACCAATGAATCTCTACTTTTGTTGCTTTGTGCTTTTACATGTTGCCTTTAATTAGGATGTGTGCTCGTCTGTCCAGGGGCTGATGGGCAGCTCTCTGGTGACCAAATCCCAGAGAAAAGAAGGGAGTTTACTGTATTACCTCTTGTACTTGAAGGAACAATCCTTTAGCCCAGGTGTCTTTGGACGTGTCTTTTGGGAGGGGGATACCAGGCCTCCAAATCCAGCAGTTTGTCAGTTTATTCTTTGTCCTGTTTGTGTTTTGCTTCTGGCCCTTAATCTGCAGCAGCAGATTGGGGCTGCGTGATGCACAGAGGTTCAGGGCAGGGTCACCTGTTCCTCCAGGACAGGATCTGCTGATTCAGCTCAGTATTTTAAGCAAGATGGAGCCGAATGAATCCTCCTTGTAGCAAGAGCTGGTAGCCAGGATGGATGAGGAGTTAATTCACAGTTACTGAAACACTGAAGGAAATTCGATTTGTACATTTAAAATTGCTTTCTTAACCAGTGTTTAGCGTCTTGGGGTCTCAAGGGTTAAAATACCTCTGGCACCTTGGATCAATCTATGGGGATTTAAAAGTGCTCTAGATTAAACAGGCAAATGAGTTAAACTGCATTTAGGTGATTCCCTGGCTGTGAATAATCCAGCCAACCCTGTGCTGAAGACATCTGGGGCTCCTCTGCTGTTCGTAGTGGAGGTTTCGGACCCTTTCTCAAAGATGTCGCCGGTCTGTAAGTTACGGCTTTACTGACCAGAAAGTAGGAGGCACTTTGGGAGTGGCCCCTTCTGATGGAGACTGGAGACCTCTGCTCTTCTGTCCTGGACGTCAGGCAGTGGCTTTCACACTGGTCCCATCTCTCAGCTCAGCTCTGCTTTCTGTCATTAGGAGACAGCTTTGATTTGCCAGGGCTGAGTGAATTGGGACATCCCCTACTGCAGATCTGCACGAGACGTACCCCTCTAGCAAGGTACAGGACAACCTTACAAATACAGAAAGCTAAACCTCCCACTAATTACTCAATGGGAATGCAGCAGGCAGAGCTTTTTGTCCAGATTGCATCCGTGCTGCTGTTAGCTTCAGGAACCCAGTGCTTCCAGCCCTGCATCTTCCTCCCCGTTCTCCCCCATGCCCTGGGCAGATCTCTGTTTCAGGGTTGGCCCTGCTGTTCCATGAGCTGTGCCCTCTAGGCGTGGTTATCAAGTGTGAGGACAGACTTTGGGTGTTGCGCTGTGTTATTGCAGTGGTTGTGTCAGTCAGATGTGGACAAGTCCCAGGTGCAGATGTGTGGTGACAAGTGCCCGTTATTTGGCCCTGACTGCAGGAAGAACTGAACCCCTTCAGCCTTCTCAGTCTGGGTGGAGATGAGTGATGGAAAGCAGTTGCATACTTTCAAGGGATCAGTGAAAGGAGGATGCTTTGCTCTGCTCCCTCAACTAAAATGCTCTGCTGGCAAGCAGCAGCTCTGGGTTTGCCTTGATTTTTGCAGTGACTGCTTGTTGTGTTTAGTCTACTGCGCTGTTATAAGCAGTCTCCCTGCGAGCGAGAAACTTGTGAGTGGCTGAGCTGAGATTTCCAGGTTCCTGATCAGAGGAGAGGCTGTCCCAGCCACATTGGAGTTGGGTTCCTGACTGCATCCCGATAGAAAAGATTATTCATCCAGTGGGAAAAAAAACCCAAACCAGAACTGCTGTTTTATTGAGTGTTTGACATATCTTAGCTGAGCAAATCTTTGGCACTCAGTACGAGTTACAGCTCTGCTTTTCTGAGCCCATGAGCTGGGCTCACTTACAGCTGGCCTGACTCTCAGGAATGCTGCCTGCTTTCTGACTTTTCCTGCCCCGTGGGCCTTGGGGGCTTCAGGAACCCTTTTCCTCCTTTCCTTTCCATCAGCCCATTTACCACATGCTCTACTATCAGGTTGTTTGGGACTCTGGCCTCTCTTCAGTATTTTCTGGCTGAACCACTTTGGTTTGTACAAGCAACTGTCTGTCTGGATGTCCATCTCTGACTTGCTCTGTCTGTACTCAGCTGACAGACCAGGAAGTGGAACAGGCGTCGGTGCTTCCCAGTGAACCCCCTCCTACCACTGCAGGGAGCTCCGGGTGGCGTTGGGGGACCAGACCTTACCATTCCTATAACGTAGGTGACCCTGACTGAGACTGGGACGTGCCCTGTCTGTGTCACTGCTCCAACCATCACCTTTAGTTTTTCCAGGAAAGGGAAGCACAAAGAGATGTAGCACCAAAAAAATGAAACTCTTCCTCCTGACTTTGTGACGAGAGCCAGTTCAGCCAGAATCACTGACATGCTGCCCTCTCCTCTTCTGGCTGGCACAAGTCTGGCAGCCCGTGTCTCCAAGGGCTTCTTACTGAAAAGGCCCCAGGGCAGACGTTAGCACTTTAAAGTACTTGGAGCAGACACAAGTCTGCACCAATTTGTTGCAATCACCCATATTTAAAGGCAAGTGGTACATTTTATTTCCATGGGATTATTGGTCCATGGCACATCTGGCACTCCTGTGCACAAGGTCGATGACCTCCCTGCCTTTCTGCTGTACGCTGGCTTTGGCTTTTATCCTTGGTATGAAGCAACTGGCATTTTGGTCTCAGCAGATGGCTACTTAAAAACAAAAACCCACCCAAACCAGGACACTTTCTCTTCTTTTCCAGGAGCCAAGGACTTTGAAGGCACGTGCTGAGGTTCACTTCCAGAACAAAGGCTGCAGGGTCACAACACACAGTATCTCTTGGAGCCTGTGCTGTAGCTGAGGACAAACGTCTGGTGACTTAAAAGGCAGGTAAAAGTTTATTGTGATCCAGAGAGGTGGGGAATCTCCGTCCTGGGAGATATTTCACACTGCTGGATGCATCCCTGCACAATCTGTTTGAACTTTGAAATTGTCTGTTTTGTGCAGAGGGGTTGGACCAGAGACATCCAAAGTCTCTTCCTCCTAAATTTTTCCATGTTTCTGTGCCTGATCCTGCTGATGACCCATGCAGTCTGCTTTATGAGGAGTGAAGGGAAGAGAAGAAAGCATTAGAAAACATGAAGAAATGTATCAGTATTGCTGTCTGCTGCAAGCTCTGCCAGGGAGCAGATGCTAGCTGCCTTTTCTCTTCTAGATGAATTTATGTGACTGGAAAGACAGCTGCTGTTGCTGTGAAGTTGCCAGATGAACCTGTACATAGACCTGGGGCAAGTGGGAATGTCGAGGGGGGAATTTGGGAAGGCAGGGAGCCCATGCTGGCAGCAGCCCCTGCCCTGCCCGGGGACCAAGCAGGGCTCTCGGAGCGATGTGCTGGGGAGGAGCTCCTTGTACTGCTTCTTTCCTCAAGAGCAGCTGTTTCAGGCTTACCTGGATTATGACCATGATGAGAGAGGGTTTCTTGTTGGGCGTACATCCCCAGGAGGGGTTGCACTTGATATCTGACCTTTGTTTTCATTTCATACCAGGTGTTTCTAGGCCTTGAAATTTTTCTGTGGGCTCAAGGGGACAGTTAAGTCAAGGAGGAGGAGCGTAGGGAGACAGGATGTGTGCAAGGGTTGTGCTTTTATGTCGTAGCTTTTGTGAGAGACAGACAAGCTTTGTGGGCCAAGAACAGCAGGACTAATGATGGGCATTTCTGGAGGGTTGTGTGCCTTCAGAGCTCTCGGCAAATGTCAGCCAGTTTGTCTGCTGCCCTGCAAATGCTGCTCGCTGGGAAGGAGAAATCCGACTGTCCCAAGTGAATGCTTCTCCCCAGCTGCTTTTCAGCTCACTTTGCCAGAGAGACTAAAAAAAGGGCTGCCCTTATGTGCAGGGACTATGGATTGCACAGAGATACTGCCCAGCAAGCTTGAAATCATGGAGGGGCCAGTCCGACCTCCCCAGGGCCCTCTCCCGAGTTCAGGGCAGGGAGGGACCAGTGTGTCCAACGAGGCAGAAAAGCTCTCTGAGCTGTGGAGAGGAAGGAAGCTAAGCCCAGGGATGGAAGGTGCCATTATAGACTCAAATGTCCTGTCTGAAGGGAGGTTGGCTACCTCATCTGCTGCCTCTGCCTGGGGAGGGAAGGCTGGCTTGCAAACCAGCAGAGGAGGGAGCTGTGTTGTGCCAGCAGCTGGAGCCTCCCAGAGTCAGCCTGCAAAGCTGTCACTGCTCTTGCTCATGGAGAAGAAGTGTTACTGACAAGCTGGCTTCCTGACCAGTCTCCTTGCTGGGCTAGTTACCCAGATCTGCTCCATAAGGAGGTTCATCAGCTCCCCTGCAGCCCAGCTATTCCTTGGGAAGGTGTGATGTAGCTGGCTTGGTTAATCCCAGATGTATTTTTAATGAGATACCATTTGTAAAAGGAGTTCCCAGTGCTGGTGAGACCAGACAGGGAAAAAAAAAAGTTTCCAAACAGGTTTGGAAACCTCTGTCTTCTAGTCATAGGGAAATTAAACAGAAGCCAGCTTTCTGCGTTCATCCCAGCGACGTACTGTGAACCTGTCTGGGAGAAATGAGCATCCAGTTCCTGATTAAAAAGGTGGGAGCAACAGCCAGGGAGGGTTAAAAGAAGGTATGTGCCTTGAGGCTGTGCTAAAGGGAAACCCTAGATATTTGTTTCTCAGTCAGAAGTTCAGCTGATGGATGCCTCTAGAAGGTCCTGGTGCCTGGGCATAATTTTACTTGCCCTGCTCTGTTTTTCCTTAGAGATGGAGGATGCTGAGGGCTGAAGGCACCAGCTGGGTGCTTGGTGCCCTTCCATTTCCCTCTTCAAGGTTTTTAGGTGGGTGGCCAAGGCAGGAGGCAGGCAGCTGTTGATTTGAGGAAACAGACTCTACAACTCAGAGAGAGTTATACAGCAGGTATGTTTACTCCGGTGCCGGGGTGCAAGGGGATTTCTCCACAAAGCTTTCACCCCAACAGCACATTTTACCAGAAACTTCTAGAGTGTGGATATACATATTCATTGGATCACATCACACAAATATCCATATGCATAAGTGAGGTTGGGTTAGCTTTTATCTTTTAATATTTTTATCCTCATTTTTTGTTTTTTAATGTGGCTAATGTCTTGTCTTCTAAAATCCCAGCTGTTTTAAATGATATCAGTGGCTTGGCAGATTCGTTCTTTCAGGCCTTTGGTGCTCCCTGCACAGACCGATCAGCGTTTCTGATCAACCGGTCTGATTTCACGAGTGGCTCCACTCCTGCTTTGTGTTTTGAAGGGTTTTCCCCTCTGCTTTTGAGGCTGTATGCTTATTACAGAGCTGTTTTTTCATGAGTGGGAAGGTTTCTCTCAAGGAGAATCTGCAGATGTTTGGGGCTGGTTTTGTTCCTGGCTCTTTGATTCATGGTAGTTCTTGGGATGTGTGAAGGATGGGAAGAGGTTCAAAGGAAGAACCCGAGGAGCTGGTTTAAGAGTTCAGCTTGGATGATCTCTATGTTGAAAATGAAAACCTGCCCCTCTGCTCCCACTGCCAAAATGTGATGTGCTGGGAGTCAGCATGGAGACCTTGATCACGTCAAAGCTGTGGAGTCTGACAGTACTTCCACGGCAGAGAGCAGAGGCTCTTTTGTGGGGTGCACTAGGTGCCCTGTTTAAAAATCATAAAGCCCTGGCTCAGGTTCCAGCCCAGGACGGCCTCTGTGTGGCTGTTCTTTGACAAAACACCCAGTTTTTTTGGCAAAAGACTTTCGGATACAAATGCAGTCAAATATTTGACTAATCCAGCAATTGCTTTGGGATTTTGCTTGAGTTCAAACTCAGCAATTGTGGCTGTTGTGTGGTTGTATTAAGCCTATGAAGGCAACTGCCCAGAGCAGGTAAAGCCACATTCCACTTTGCCTTTTTTCTTGATGGCTGCTCACATTGTAACTTCCTCCCCCAGCAGAGCTGGTGCCTTCAGGCTGCCCCAGCACCTCTTGGCACAGCCCATGTGCTGCAGGGAGCTGCACCCGCTGGCCTGGCAGTGGCAAGGAGACCAGCTTGTCCCTTCAGTGCTTCACAAGGCATAAAGAAA
>JASWHU010000574.1:0-47849 GCA_030819815.1 Strix occidentalis | reverse complement strand
CCCAGTGCTCTGCAAGCTCTCCAGGGCAACATAAAATGTGGGGCTCTGTGCTTTCTTTCCTTCTGGACAAGTGTTAGTGTTTTCTGCACAAACGCGATTCTGCGAAGCAATGTGAGCACTTGTGCTTCCCAGGCACAGAGAAGGTGCTAGCAGGGAATTCTCTGCCTGCCTTTCCCCAGTGCTCTGCAAGCTCTCCAGGGCAACATAAAATGTGGGGCTCTGTGCTTTCTTTCCTTCTGAACAAGTGTTAGTGTTTTCTGCACAAACGCGATTCTGCGAAGCAATGTGAGCACTTGTGCTTCCCAGGCACAGAGAAGGTGCTAGCAGGGAATTCTCTGCCTGCCTTTCCCCAGTGCTCTGCAAGCTCTCCAGGGCAACATAAAATGTGGGGCTCTGTGCTTTCTTTCCTTCTGAACAAGTGTTAGTGTTTTCTGCACAAACGCGATTCTGCGAAGCAATGTGAACACTTGTGCTTCCCAGGCACAGAGAAGGTGCTAGCAGGGAATTCTCTGCCTGCCTTTCCCCAGTGCTCTGCAAGCTCTCCAGGGCAACATCAAATGTGGGGCTCTGTGCTTTCTTTCCTTCTGAACAAGTCTCAGTGTTTTCTGTACAAACGCGATTTTGCGAAGCAATGTGAACACTTGTGCTTCCCAGGCACAGAGAAGGTGCTAGCAGGGAATTCTCTGCCTGCCTTTCCCCAGTGCTCTGCAAGCTCTCCAGGGCAACATAAAATGTGGGGCTCTGTGCTTTCTTTCCTTCTGAACAAGTGTTAGTGTTTTCTGCACAAACGCGATTCTGCGAAGCAATGTGAACACTTGTGCTTCCCAGGCACAGAGAAGGTGCTAGCAGGGAATTCTCTGCCTGCCTTTCCCCAGTGCTCTGCAAGCTCTCCAGGGCAACATAAAATCTGGGGCTCTGTGCTTTCTTTCCTTCTGGACAAGTGTTAGTGTTTTCTGCACAAACGCGATTCTGCGAAGCAATGTGAACACTTGTGCTTCCCAGGCACAGAGAAGGTGCTAGCAGGGAATTCTCTGCCTGCCTTTCCCCAGTGCTCTGCAAGCTCTCCAGGGCAACATAAAATGTGGGGCTCTGTGCTTTCTTTCCTTCTGAACAAGTGTTAGTGTTTTCTGCACAAACGCGATTCTGCGAAGCAATGTGAGCACTTGTGCTTCCCAGGCACAGAGAAGGTGCTAGCAGGGAATTCTCTGCCTGCCTTTCCCCAGTGCTCTGCAAGCTCTCCAGGGCAACATAAAATGTGGGGCTCTGTGCTTTCTTTCCTTCTGAACAAGTCTCAGTGTTTTCTGTACAAACGCGATTTTGCGAAGCAATGTGAACACTTGTGCTTCCCAGGCACAGAGAAGGTGCTAGCAGGGAATTCTCTGCCTGCCTTTCCCCAGTGCTCTGCAAGCTCTCCAGGGCAACATCAAATCTGGGGCTCTGTGCTTTCTTTCCTTCTGAACAAGTGTTAGTGTTTTCTGCACAAACGCGATTCTGCGAAGCAATGTGAACACTTGTGCTTCCCAGGCACAGAGAAGGTGCTAGCAGGGAATTCTCTGCCTGCCTTTCCCCAGTGCTCTGCAAGCTCTCCAGGGCAACATAAAATCTGGGGCTCTGTGCTTTCTTTCCTTCTGGACAAGTGTTAGTGTTTTCTGCACAAACGCGATTCTGCGAAGCAATGTGAGCACTTGTGCTTCCCAGGCACAGAGAAGGTGCTAGCAGGGAATTCTCTGCCTGCTTTTCCCCAGTGCTCTGCAAGCTCTCCAGGGCAACATAAAATCTGGGGCTCTGTGCTTTCTTTCCTTCTGAACAAGTGTTAGTGTTTTCTGCACAAACGCGATTCTGCGAAGCAATGTGAGCACTTGTGCTTCCCAGGCACAGAGAAGGTGCTAGCAGGGAATTCTCTGCCTGCCTTTCCCCAGTGCTCTGCAAGCTCTCCAGGGCAACATAAAATCTGGGGCTCTGTGCTTTCTTTCCTTCTGGACAAGTGTTAGTGTTTTCTGCACAAACGCGATTCTGCGAAGCAATGTGAACACTTGTGCTTCCCAGGCACAGAGAAGGTGCTAGCAGGGAATTCTCTGCCTGCCTTTCCCCAGTGCTCTGCAAGCTCTCCAGGGCAACATAAAATGTGGGGCTCTGTGCTTTCTTTCCTTCTGAACAAGTGTTAGTGTTTTCTGCACAAACGCGATTCTGCGAAGCAATGTGAGCACTTGTGCTTCCCAGGCACAGAGAAGGTGCTAGCAGGGAATTCTCTGCCTGCCTTTCCCCAGTGCTCTGCAAGCTCTCCAGGGCAACATAAAATGTGGGGCTCTGTGCTTTCTTTCCTTCTGAACAAGTGTTAGTGTTTTCTGCACAAACGCGATTCTGCGAAGCAATGTGAACACTTGTGCTTCCCAGGCACAGAGAAGGTGCTAGCAGGGAATTCTCTGCCTGCCTTTCCCCAGTGCTCTGCAAGCTCTCCAGGGCAACATCAAATGTGGGGCTCTGTGCTTTCTTTCCTTCTGAACAAGTGTTAGTGTTTTCTGCACAAACGCGATTCTGCGAAGCAATGTGAGCACTTGTGCTTCCCAGGCACAGAGAAGGTGCTAGCAGGGAATTCTCTGCCTGCCTTTCCCCAGTGCTCTGCAAGCTCTCCAGGGCAACATAAAATGTGGGGCTCTGTGCTTTCTTTCCTTCTGAACAAGTGTTAGTGTTTTCTGCACAAACGCGATTCTGCGAAGCAATGGGAACACTTGTGCTTCCCAGGCACAGAGAAGGTGCTAGCAGGGAATTCTCTGCCTGCCTTTCCCCAGTGCTCTGCAAGCTCTCCAGGGCAACATAAAATCTGGGGCTCTGTGCTTTCTTTCCTTCTGGACAAGTGTTAGTGTTTTCTGCACAAACGCGATTCTGCGAAGCAATGTGAACACTTGTGCTTCCCAGGCACAGAGAAGGTGCTAGCAGGGAATTCTCTGCCTGCCTTTCCCCAGTGCTCTGCAAGCTCTCCAGGGCAACATAAAATGTGGGGCTCTGTGCTTTCTTTCCTTCTGAACAAGTGTTAGTGTTTTCTGCACAAACGCGATTCTGCGAAGCAATGTGAGCACTTGTGCTTCCCAGGCACAGAGAAGGTGCTAGCAGGGAATTCTCTGCCTGCCTTTCCCCAGTGCTCTGCAAGCTCTCCAGGGCAACATAAAATGTGGGGCTCTGTGCTTTCTTTCCTTCTGAACAAGTGTTAGTGTTTTCTGCACAAACGCTATTTTGCGAAGCAATGTGAACACTTGTGCTTCCCAGGCACAGAGAAGGTGCTAGCAGGGAATTCTCTGCCTGCCTTTCCCCAGTGCTCTGCAAGCTCTCCAGGGCAACATCAAATCTGGGGCTCTGTGCTTTCTTTCCTTCTGAACAAGTGTTAGTGTTTTCTGCACAAACGCGATTCTGCGAAGCAATGTGAACACTTGTGCTTCCCAGGCACAGAGAAGGTGCTAGCAGGGAATTCTCTGCCTGCCTTTCCCCAGTGCTCTGCAAGCTCTCCAGGGCAACATAAAATGTGGGGCTCTGTGCTTTCTTTCCTTCTGAACAAGTGTTAGTGTTTTCTGCACAAACGCGATTCTGCGAAGCAATGTGAACACTTGTGCTTCCCAGGCACAGAGAAGGTGCTAGCAGGGAATTCTCTGCCTGCCTTTCCCCAGTGCTCTGCAAGCTCTCCAGGGCAACATAAAATGTGGGGCTCTGTGCTTTCTTTCCTTCTGAACAAGTGTTAGTGTTTTCTGCACAAACGCGATTCTGCGAAGCAATGGGAACACTTGTGCTTCCCAGGCACAGAGAAGGTGCTAGCAGGGAATTCTCTGCCTGCCTTTCCCCAGTGCTCTGCAAGCTCTCCAGGGCAACATAAAATGTGGGGCTCTGTGCTTTCTTTCCTTCTGAACAAGTGTTAGTGTTTTCTGCACAAACGCGATTCTGCGAAGCAATGTGAACACTTGTGCTTCCCAGGCACAGAGAAGGTGCTAGCAGGGAATTCTCTGCCTGCCTTTCCCCAGTGCTCTGCAAGCTCTCCAGGGCAACATAAAATGTGGGGCTCTGTGCTTTCTTTCCTTCTGAACAAGTGTTAGTGTTTTCTGCACAAACGCGATTCTGCGAAGCAATGTGAGCACTTGTGCTTCCCAGGCACAGAGAAGGTGCTAGCAGGGAATTCTCTGCCTGCCTTTCCCCAGTGCTCTGCAAGCTCTCCAGGGCAACATAAAATGTGGGGCTCTGTGCTTTCTTTCCTTCTGAACAAGTGTTAGTGTTTTCTGCACAAACGCGATTCTGCGAAGCAATGTGAGCACTTGTGCTTCCCAGGCACAGAGAAGGTGCTAGCAGGGAATTCTCTGCCTGCCTTTCCCCAGTGCTCTGCAAGCTCTCCAGGGCAACATAAAATGTGGGGCTCTGTGCTTTCTTTCCTTCTGAACAAGTGTTAGTGTTTTCTGCACAAACGCGATTCTGCGAAGCAATGTGAACACTTGTGCTTCCCAGGCACAGAGAAGGTGCTAGCAGGGAATTCTCTGCCTGCCTTTCCCCAGTGCTCTGCAAGCTCTCCAGGGCAACATAAAATGTGGGGGCTCTGTGCTTTCTTTCCTTCTGAACAAGTGTTAGTGTTTTCTGCACAAACGCGATTCTGCGAAGCAATGTGAACACTTGTGCTTCCCAGGCACAGAGAAGGTGCTAGCAGGGAATTCTCTGCCTGCCTTTCCCCAGTGCTCTGCAAGCTCTCCAGGGCAACATAAAATGTGGGGCTCTGTGCTTTCTTTCCTTCTGAACAAGTGTTAGTGTTTTCTGCACAAACGCGATTCTGCGAAGCAATGTGAGCACTTGTGCTTCCCAGGCACAGAGAAGGTGCTAGCAGGGAATTCTCTGCCTGCCTTTCCCCAGTGCTCTGCAAGCTCTCCAGGGCAACATAAAATGTGGGGCTCTGTGCTTTCTTTCCTTCTGAACAAGTGTTAGTGTTTTCTGCACAAACGCGATTCTGCGAAGCAATGTGAACACTTGTGCTTCCCAGGCACAGAGAAGGTGCTAGCAGGGAATTCTCTGCCTGCCTTTCCCCAGTGCTCTGCAAGCTCTCCAGGGCAACATAAAATCTGGGGCTCTGTGCTTTCTTTCCTTCTGGACAAGTGTTAGTGTTTTCTGCACAAACGCGATTCTGCGAAGCAATGTGAACACTTGTGCTTCCCAGGCACAGAGAAGGTGCTAGCAGGGAATTCTCTGCCTGCCTTTCCCCAGTGCTCTGCAAGCTCTCCAGGGCAACATAAAATGTGGGGCTCTGTGCTTTCTTTCCTTCTGAACAAGTGTTAGTGTTTTCTGCACAAACGCGATTCTGCGAAGCAATGTGAGCACTTGTGCTTCCCAGGCACAGAGAAGGTGCTAGCAGGGAATTCTCTGCCTGCCTTTCCGCAGTGCTCTGCAAGCTCTCCAGGGCAACATAAAATGTGGGGCTCTGTGCTTTCTTTCCTTCTGAACAAGTGTTAGTGTTTTCTGCACAAACGCGATTCTGCGAAGCAATGTGAACACTTGTGCTTCCCAGGCACAGAGAAGGTGCTAGCAGGGAATTCTCTGCCTGCCTTTCCCCAGTGCTCTGCAAGCTCTCCAGGGCAACATAAAATGTGGGGCTCTGTGCTTTCTTTCCTTCTGAACAAGTGTTAGTGTTTTCTGCACAAACGCGATTCTGCGAAGCAATGTGAACACTTGTGCTTCCCAGGCACAGAGAAGGTGCTAGCAGGGAATTCTCTGCCTGCCTTTCCCCAGTGCTCTGCAAGCTCTCCAGGGCAACATCAAATCTGGGGCTCTGTGCTTTCTTTCCTTCTGAACAAGTGTTAGTGTTTTCTGCACAAACGCGATTCTGCGAAGCAATGGGAACACTTGTGCTTCCCAGGCACAGAGAAGGTGCTAGCAGGGAATTCTCTGCCTGCCTTTCCCCAGTGCTCTGCAAGCTCTCCAGGGCAACATAAAATGTGGGGCTCTGTGCTTTCTTTCCTTCTGAACAAGTGTTAGTGTTTTCTGCACAAACGCGATTCTGCGAAGCAATGTGAACACTTGTGCTTCCCAGGCACAGAGAAGGTGCTAGCAGGGAATTCTCTGCCTGCCTTTCCCCAGTGCTCTGCAAGCTCTCCAGGGCAACATAAAATGTGGGGCTCTGTGCTTTCTTTCCTTCTGGACAAGTGTTAGTGTTTTCTGCACAAACGCGATTCTGCGAAGCAATGTGAGCACTTGTGCTTCCCAGGCACAGAGAAGGTGCTAGCAGGGAATTCTCTGCCTGCCTTTCCCCAGTGCTCTGCAAGCTCTCCAGGGCAACATAAAATGTGGGGCTCTGTGCTTTCTTTCCTTCTGGACAAGTGTTAGTGTTTTCTGCACAAACGCGATTCTGCGAAGCAATGTGAGCACTTGTGCTTCCCAGGCACAGAGAAGGTGCTAGCAGGGAATTCTCTGCCTGCCTTTCCCCAGTGCTCTGCAAGCTCTCCAGGGCAACATAAAATGTGGGGCTCTGTGCTTTCTTTCCTTCTGAACAAGTGTTAGTGTTTTCTGCACAAACGCGATTCTGCGAAGCAATGTGAGCACTTGTGCTTCCCAGGCACAGAGAAGGTGCTAGCAGGGAATTCTCTGCCTGCCTTTCCCCAGTGCTCTGCAAGCTCTCCAGGGCAACATAAAATGTGGGGCTCTGTGCTTTCTTTCCTTCTGAACAAGTGTTAGTGTTTTCTGCACAAACGCGATTCTGCGAAGCAATGTGAACACTTGTGCTTCCCAGGCACAGAGAAGGTGCTAGCAGGGAATTCTCTGCCTGCCTTTCCCCAGTGCTCTGCAAGCTCTCCAGGGCAACATAAAATGTGGGGCTCTGTGCTTTCTTTCCTTCTGAACAAGTCTCAGTGTTTTCTGTACAAACGCGATTTTGCGAAGCAATGTGAACACTTGTGCTTCCCAGGCACAGAGAAGGTGCTAGCAGGGAATTCTCTGCCTGCCTTTCCCCAGTGCTCTGCAAGCTCTCCAGGGCAACATCAAATCTGGGGCTCTGTGCTTTCTTTCCTTCTGAACAAGTGTTAGTGTTTTCTGCACAAACGCGATTCTGCGAAGCAATGTGAACACTTGTGCTTCCCAGGCACAGAGAAGGTGCTAGCAGGGAATTCTCTGCCTGCCTTTCCCCAGTGCTCTGCAAGCTCTCCAGGGCAACATAAAATCTGGGGCTCTGTGCTTTCTTTCCTTCTGGACAAGTGTTAGTGTTTTCTGCACAAACGCGATTCTGCGAAGCAATGTGAGCACTTGTGCTTCCCAGGCACAGAGAAGGTGCTAGCAGGGAATTCTCTGCCTGCCTTTCCCCAGTGCTCTGCAAGCTCTCCAGGGCAACATCAAATCTGGGGCTCTGTGCTTTCTTTCCTTCTGAACAAGTGTTAGTGTTTTCTGCACAAACGCGATTCTGCGAAGCAATGTGAACACTTGTGCTTCCCAGGCACAGAGAAGGTGCTAGCAGGGAATTCTCTGCCTGCCTTTCCCCAGTGCTCTGCAAGCTCTCCAGGGCAACATAAAATGTGGGGCTCTGTGCTTTCTTTCCTTCTGAACAAGTGTTAGTGTTTTCTGCACAAACGCGATTCTGCGAAGCAATGTGAGCACTTGTGCTTCCCAGGCACAGAGAAGGTGCTAGCAGGGAATTCTCTGCCTGCCTTTCCCCAGTGCTCTGCAAGCTCTCCAGGGCAACATAAAATGTGGGGCTCTGTGCTTTCTTTCCTTCTGAACAAGTGTTAGTGTTTTCTGCACAAACGCGATTCTGCGAAGCAATGTGAGCACTTGTGCTTCCCAGGCACAGAGAAGGTGCTAGCAGGGAATTCTCTGCCTGCCTTTCCCCAGTGCTCTGCAAGCTCTCCAGGGCAACATAAAATCTGGGGCTCTGTGCTTTCTTTCCTTCTGAACAAGTGTTAGTGTTTTCTGCACAAACGCGATTCTGCGAAGCAATGTGAACACTTGTGCTTCCCAGGCACAGAGAAGGTGCTAGCAGGGAATTCTCTGCCTGCCTTTCCCCAGTGCTCTGCAAGCTCTCCAGGGCAACATAAAATGTGGGGCTCTGTGCTTTCTTTCCTTCTGGACAAGTGTTAGTGTTTTCTGCACAAACGCGATTCTGCGAAGCAATGTGAACACTTGTGCTTCCCAGGCACAGAGAAGGTGCTAGCAGGGAATTCTCTGCCTGCCTTTCCCCAGTGCTCTGCAAGCTCTCCAGGGCAACATAAAATGTGGGGCTCTGTGCTTTCTTTCCTTCTGAACAAGTGTTAGTGTTTTCTGCACAAACGCGATTCTGCGAAGCAATGTGAACACTTGTGCTTCCCAGGCACAGAGAAGGTGCTAGCAGGGAATTCTCTGCCTGCCTTTCCCCAGTGCTCTGCAAGCTCTCCAGGGCAACATAAAATCTGGGGCTCTGTGCTTTCTTTCCTTCTGGACAAGTGTTAGTGTTTTCTGCACAAACGCAATTCTGCGAAGCAATGTGAACACTTGTGCTTCCCAGGCACAGAGAAGGTGCTAGCAGGGAATTCTCTGCCTGCCTTTCCCCAGTGCTCTGCAAGCTCTCCAGGGCAACATAAAATGTGGGGCTCTGTGCTTTCTTTCCTTCTGAACAAGTGTTAGTGTTTTCTGTACAAACGCGATTTTGCGAAGCAATGTGAACACTTGTGCTTCCCAGGCACAGAGAAGGTGCTAGCAGGGAATTCTCTGCCTGCCTTTCCCCAGTGCTCTGCAAGCTCTCCAGGGCAACATCAAATCTGGGGCTCTGTGCTTTCTTTCCTTCTGAACAAGTGTTAGTGTTTTCTGCACAAACGCGATTCTGCGAAGCAATGTGAACACTTGTGCTTCCCAGGCACAGAGAAGGTGCTAGCAGGGAATTCTCTGCCTGCCTTTCCCCAGTGCTCTGCAAGCTCTCCAGGGCAACATAAAATCTGGGGCTCTGTGCTTTCTTTCCTTCTGGACAAGTGTTAGTGTTTTCTGCACAAACGCGATTCTGCGAAGCAATGTGAGCACTTGTGCTTCCCAGGCACAGAGAAGGTGCTAGCAGGGAATTCTCTGCCTGCCTTTCCCCAGTGCTCTGCAAGCTCTCCAGGGCAACATAAAATCTGGGGCTCTGTGCTTTCTTTCCTTCTGAACAAGTGTTAGTGTTTTCTGCACAAACGCGATTCTGCGAAGCAATGTGAACACTTGTGCTTCCCAGGCACAGAGAAGGTGCTAGCAGGGAATTCTCTGCCTGCCTTTCCCCAGTGCTCTGCAAGCTCTCCAGGGCAACATAAAATCTGGGGCTCTGTGCTTTCTTTCCTTCTGAACAAGCGTTAGTGTTTTCTGCACAAACGCGATTATGCGAAGCAATGTGAGCACTTGTGCTTCCCAAGGAACAGAGAAGGTGCTAGCAGGGAATTCTCTGCCTGCCTTTCCCCAGTGCTCTGCAAGCTCTCCAGGGCAACATAAAATCTGGGGCTCTGTGCTTTCTTTCCTTCTGAACAAGTGTTAGTGTTTTCTGCACAAACGCGATTCTGCGAAGCAATGGGAACACTTGTGCTTCCCAGGCACAGAGAAGGTGCTAGCAGGGAATTCTCTGCCTGCCTTTCCCCAGTGCTCTGCAAGCTCTCCAGGGCAACATAAAATGTGGGGCTCTGTGCTTTCTTTCCTTCTGAACAAGTGTTAGTGTTTTCTGCACAAACGCGATTCTGCGAAGCAATGGGAACACTTGTGCTTCCCAGGCACAGAGAAGGTGCTAGCAGGGAATTCTCTGCCTGCCTTTCCCCAGTGCTCTGCAAGCTCTCCAGGGCAACATAAAATGTGGGGCTCTGTGCTTTCTTTCCTTCTGAACAAGTGTTAGTGTTTTCTGCACAAACGCGATTCTGCGAAGCAATGGGAACACTTGTGCTTCCCAGGCACAGAGAAGGTGCTAGCAGGGAATTCTCTGCCTGCCTTTCCCCAGTGCTCTGCAAGCTCTCCAGGGCAACATAAAATGTGGGGCTCTGTGCTTTCTTTCCTTCTGGACAAGTGTTAGTGTTTTCTGCACAAACGCGATTCTGCGAAGCAATGTGAACACTTGTGCTTCCCAGGCACAGAGAAGGTGCTAGCAGGGAATTCTCTGCCTGCCTTTCCCCAGTGCTCTGCAAGCTCTCCAGGGCAACATCAAATCTGGGGCTCTGTGCTTTCTTTCCTTCTGAACAAGTGTTAGTGTTTTCTGCACAAACGCGATTCTGCGAAGCAATGTGAACACTTGTGCTTCCCAGGCACAGAGAAGGTGCTAGCAGGGAATTCTCTGCCTGCCTTTCCCCAGTGCTCTGCAAGCTCTCCAGGGCAACATAAAATCTGGGGCTCTGTGCTTTCTTTCCTTCTGGACAAGTGTTAGTGTTTTCTGTACAAACGCGATTTTGCGAAGCAATGTGAACACTTGTGCTTCCCAGGCACAGAGAAGGTGCTAGCAGGGAATTCTCTGCCTGCCTTTCCCCAGTGCTCTGCAAGCTCTCCAGGGCAACATAAAATGTGGGGCTCTGTGCTTTCTTTCCTTCTGGACAAGTGTTAGTGTTTTCTGCACAAACGCGATTCTGCGAAGCAATGTGAGCACTTGTGCTTCCCAGGCACAGAGAAGGTGCTAGCAGGGAATTCTCTGCCTGCCTTTCCCCAGTGCTCTGCAAGCTCTCCAGGGCAACATAAAATGTGGGGCTCTGTGCTTTCTTTCCTTCTGAACAAGTGTTAGTGTTTTCTGTACAAACGCGATTTTGCGAAGCAATGTGAACACTTGTGCTTCCCAGGCACAGAGAAGGTGCTAGCAGGGAATTCTCTGCCTGCCTTTCCGCAGTGCTCTGCAAGCTCTCCAGGGCAACATAAAATGTGGGGCTCTGTGCTTTCTTTCCTTCTGAACAAGTGTTAGTGTTTTCTGCACAAACGCGATTCTGCGAAGCAATGTGAACACTTGTGCTTCCCAGGCACAGAGAAGGTGCTAGCAGGGAATTCTCTGCCTGCCTTTCCCCAGTGCTCTGCAAGCTCTCCAGGGCAACATAAAATGTGGGGCTCTGTGCTTTCTTTCCTTCTGAACAAGTGTTAGTGTTTTCTGCACAAACGCGATTCTGCGAAGCAATGTGAACACTTGTGCTTCCCAGGCACAGAGAAGGTGCTAGCAGGGAATTCTCTGCCTGCCTTTCCCCAGTGCTCTGCAAGCTCTCCAGGGCAACATAAAATGTGGGGCTCTGTGCTTTCTTTCCTTCTGGACAAGTGTTAGTGTTTTCTGCACAAACGCGATTCTGCGAAGCAATGTGAGCACTTGTGCTTCCCAGGCACAGAGAAGGTGCTAGCAGGGAATTCTCTGCCTGCCTTTCCCCAGTGCTCTGCAAGCTCTCCAGGGCAACATAAAATGTGGGGCTCTGTGCTTTCTTTCCTTCTGAACAAGTGTTAGTGTTTTCTGCACAAACGCGATTCTGCGAAGCAATGGGAACACTTGTGCTTCCCAGGCACAGAGAAGGTGCTAGCAGGGAATTCTCTGCCTGCCTTTCCCCAGTGCTCTGCAAGCTCTCCAGGGCAACATAAAATCTGGGGCTCTGTGCTTTCTTTCCTTCTGGACAAGTGTTAGTGTTTTCTGCACAAACGCGATTCTGCGAAGCAATGTGAGCACTTGTGCTTCCCAGGCACAGAGAAGGTGCTAGCAGGGAATTCTCTGCCTGCCTTTCCCCAGTGCTCTGCAAGCTCTCCAGGGCAACATAAAATGTGGGGCTCTGTG
Source organism: Strix occidentalis (assembly GCA_030819815.1). Taxonomy (NCBI): domain Eukaryota; kingdom Metazoa; phylum Chordata; class Aves; order Strigiformes; family Strigidae; genus Strix; species Strix occidentalis. The sequence goes on along the minus strand of JASWHU010000574.1, from coordinate 36,139 downwards.
CTTTCTTTCCTTCTGAACAAGTGTTAGTGTTTTCTGTACAAACGCGATTTTGCGAAGCAATGTGAACACTTGTGCTTCCCAGGCACAGAGAAGGTGCTAGCAGGGAATTCTCTGCCTGCCTTTCCCCAGTGCTCTGCAAGCTCTCCAGGGCAACATCAAATCTGGGGCTCTGTGCTTTCTTTCCTTCTGAACAAGTGTTAGTGTTTTCTGCACAAACGCGATTCTGCGAAGCAATGTGAACACTTGTGCTTCCCAGGCACAGAGAAGGTGCTAGCAGGGAATTCTCTGCCTGCCTTTCCCCAGTGCTCTGCAAGCTCTCCAGGGCAACATAAAATGTGGGGCTCTGTGCTTTCTTTCCTTCTGAACAAGTGTTAGTGTTTTCTGTACAAACGCGATTTTGCGAAGCAATGTGAACACTTGTGCTTCCCAGGCACAGAGAAGGTGCTAGCAGGGAATTCTCTGCCTGCCTTTCCCCAGTGCTCTGCAAGCTCTCCAGGGCAACATAAAATGTGGGGCTCTGTGCTTTCTTTCCTTCTGAACAAGTGTTAGTGTTTTCTGCACAAACGCGATTCTGCGAAGCAATGTGAACACTTGTGCTTCCCAGGCACAGAGAAGGTGCTAGCAGGGAATTCTCTGCCTGCCTTTCCCCAGTGCTCTGCAAGCTCTCCAGGGCAACATAAAATCTGGGGCTCTGTGCTTTCTTTCCTTCTGAACAAGTGTTAGTGTTTTCTGCACAAACGCGATTCTGCGAAGCAATGGGAACACTTGTGCTTCCCAGGCACAGAGAAGGTGCTAGCAGGGAATTCTCTGCCTGCCTTTCCCCAGTGCTCTGCAAGCTCTCCAGGGCAACATCAAATCTGGGGCTCTGTGCTTTCTTTCCTTCTGAACAAGTGTTAGTGTTTTCTGCACAAACGCGATTCTGCGAAGCAATGGGAACACTTGTGCTTCCCAGGCACAGAGAAGGTGCTAGCAGGGAATTCTCTGCCTGCCTTTCCCCAGTGCTCTGCAAGCTCTCCAGGGCAACATAAAATCTGGGGCTCTGTGCTTTCTTTCCTTCTGAACAAGTGTTAGTGTTTTCTGCACAAACGCGATTCTGCGAAGCAATGGGAACACTTGTGCTTCCCAGGCACAGAGAAGGTGCTAGCAGGGAATTCTCTGCCTGCCTTTCCCCAGTGCTCTGCAAGCTCTCCAGGGCAACATAAAATCTGGGGCTCTGTGCTTTCTTTCCTTCTGGACAAGTGTTAGTGTTTTCTGCACAAACGCAATTCTGCGAAGCAATGTGAGCACTTGTGCTTCCCAGGCACAGAGAAGGTGCTAGCAGGGAATTCTCTGCCTGCCTTTCCCCAGTGCTCTGCAAGCTCTCCAGGGCAACATAAAATGTGGGGCTCTGTGCTTTCTTTCCTTCTGAACAAGTGTTAGTGTTTTCTGTACAAACGCGATTTTGCGAAGCAATGTGAACACTTGTGCTTCCCAGGCACAGAGAAGGTGCTAGCAGGGAATTCTCTGCCTGCCTTTCCCCAGTGCTCTGCAAGCTCTCCAGGGCAACATAAAATGTGGGGCTCTGTGCTTTCTTTCCTTCTGGACAAGTGTTAGTGTTTTCTGCACAAACGCGATTCTGCGAAGCAATGTGAGCACTTGTGCTTCCCAGGCACAGAGAAGGTGCTAGCAGGGAATTCTCTGCCTGCCTTTCCCCAGTGCTCTGCAAGCTCTCCAGGGCAACATAAAATGTGGGGCTCTGTGCTTTCTTTCCTTCTGAACAAGTGTTAGTGTTTTCTGCACAAACGCGATTCTGCGAAGCAATGGGAACACTTGTGCTTCCCAGGCACAGAGAAGGTGCTAGCAGGGAATTCTCTGCCTGCCTTTCCCCAGTGCTCTGCAAGCTCTCCAGGGCAACATAAAATCTGGGGCTCTGTGCTTTCTTTCCTTCTGGACAAGTGTTAGTGTTTTCTGCACAAACGCGATTCTGCGAAGCAATGTGAGCACTTGTGCTTCCCAGGCACAGAGAAGGTGCTAGCAGGGAATTCTCTGCCTGCCTTTCCCCAGTGCTCTGCAAGCTCTCCAGGGCAACATAAAATGTGGGGCTCTGTGCTTTCTTTCCTTCTGAACAAGTGTTAGTGTTTTCTGCACAAACGCGAAATAATTCAGCAATGTGAGCACTTGTGCTTCCCAGGCACAGAGAAGGTGCTAGCAGGGAATTCTCTGCCTGCCTTTCCCCAGTGCTCTGCAAGCTCTCCAGGGCAACATAAAATCTGGGGCTCTGTGCTTTCTTTCCTTCTGAACAAGTGTTAGTGTTTTCTGCACAAACGCGATTCTGCGAAGCAATGGGAACACTTGTGCTTCCCAGGCACAGAGAAGGTGCTAGCAGGGAATTCTCTGCCTGCCTTTCCCCAGTGCTCTGCAAGCTCTCCAGGGCAACATAAAATGTGGGGCTCTGTGCTTTCTTTCCTTCTGAACAAGTGTTAGTGTTTTCTGCACAAACGCGATTCTGCGAAGCAATGTGAACACTTGTGCTTCCCAGGCACAGAGAAGGTGCTAGCAGGGAATTCTCTGCCTGCCTTTCCCCAGTGCTCTGCAAGCTCTCCAGGGCAACATAAAATGTGGGGCTCTGTGCTTTCTTTCCTTCTGGACAAGTGTTAGTGTTTTCTGCACAAACGCGATTCTGCGAAGCAATGTGAGCACTTGTGCTTCCCAGGCACAGAGAAGGTGCTAGCAGGGAATTCTCTGCCTGCCTTTCCCCAGTGCTCTGCAAGCTCTCCAGGGCAACATAAAATGTGGGGCTCTGTGCTTTCTTTCCTTCTGAACAAGTGTTAGTGTTTTCTGTACAAACGCGATTTTGCGAAGCAATGTGAACACTTGTGCTTCCCAGGCACAGAGAAGGTGCTAGCAGGGAATTCTCTGCCTGCCTTTCCCCAGTGCTCTGCAAGCTCTCCAGGGCAACATAAAATGTGGGGCTCTGTGCTTTCTTTCCTTCTGAACAAGTGTTAGTGTTTTCTGCACAAACGCGATTCTGCGAAGCAATGTGAACACTTGTGCTTCCCAGGCACAGAGAAGGTGCTAGCAGGGAATTCTCTGCCTGCCTTTCCCCAGTGCTCTGCAAGCTCTCCAGGGCAACATAAAATGTGGGGCTCTGTGCTTTCTTTCCTTCTGAACAAGTGTTAGTGTTTTCTGCACAAACGCGATTCTGCGAAGCAATGTGAACACTTGTGCTTCCCAGGCACAGAGAAGGTGCTAGCAGGGAATTCTCTGCCTGCCTTTCCCCAGTGCTCTGCAAGCTCTCCAGGGCAACATAAAATGTGGGGCTCTGTGCTTTCTTTCCTTCTGGACAAGTGTTAGTGTTTTCTGCACAAACGCGATTCTGCGAAGCAATGTGAGCACTTGTGCTTCCCAGGCACAGAGAAGGTGCTAGCAGGGAATTCTCTGCCTGCCTTTCCCCAGTGCTCTGCAAGCTCTCCAGGGCAACATAAAATGTGGGGCTCTGTGCTTTCTTTCCTTCTGAACAAGTGTTAGTGTTTTCTGCACAAACGCGATTCTGCGAAGCAATGTGAGCACTTGTGCTTCCCAGGCACAGAGAAGGTGCTAGCAGGGAATTCTCTGCCTGCCTTTCCCCAGTGCTCTGCAAGCTCTCCAGGGCAACATAAAATGTGGGGCTCTGTGCTTTCTTTCCTTCTGAACAAGTGTTAGTGTTTTCTGCACAAACGCGATTCTGCGAAGCAATGGGAACACTTGTGCTTCCCAGGCACAGAGAAGGTGCTAGCAGGGAATTCTCTGCCTGCCTTTCCCCAGTGCTCTGCAAGCTCTCCAGGGCAACATAAAATCTGGGGCTCTGTGCTTTCTTTCCTTCTGGACAAGTGTTAGTGTTTTCTGCACAAACGCGATTCTGCGAAGTAATGTGAGCACTTGTGCTTCCCAGGCACAGAGAAGGTGCTAGCAGGGAATTCTCTGCCTGCCTTTCCCCAGTGCTCTGCAAGCTCTCCAGGGCAACATCAAATCTGGGGCTCTGTGCTTTCTTTCCTTCTGAACAAGTGTTAGTGTTTTCTGCACAAACGCGATTCTGCGAAGCAATGTGAGCACTTGTGCTTCCCAGGCACAGAGAAGGTGCTAGCAGGGAATTCTCTGCCTGCCTTTCCCCAGTGCTCTGCAAGCTCTCCAGGGCAACATAAAATGTGGGGCTCTGTGCTTTCTTTCCTTCTGAACAAGTGTTAGTGTTTTCTGCACAAACGCGATTCTGCGAAGCAATGTGAGCACTTGTGCTTCCCAGGCACAGAGAAGGTGCTAGCAGGGAATTCTCTGCCTGCCTTTCCCCAGTGCTCTGCAAGCTCTCCAGGGCAACATCAAATGTGGGGCTCTGTGCTTTCTTTCCTTCTGAACAAGTGTTAGTGTTTTCTGCACAAACGCGATTCTGCGAAGCAATGTGAGCACTTGTGCTTCCCAGGCACAGAGAAGGTGCTAGCAGGGAATTCTCTGCCTGCCTTTCCCCAGTGCTCTGCAAGCTCTCCAGGGCAACATAAAATGTGGGGCTCTGTGCTTTCTTTCCTTCTGAACAAGTGTTAGTGTTTTCTGCACAAACGCGATTCTGCGAAGCAATGTGAACACTTGTGCTTCCCAGGCACAGAGAAGGTGCTAGCAGGGAATTCTCTGCCTGCCTTTCCCCAGTGCTCTGCAAGCTCTCCAGGGCAACATAAAATGTGGGGCTCTGTGCTTTCTTTCCTTCTGGACAAGTGTTAGTGTTTTCTGTACAAACGCGATTTTGCGAAGCAATGTGAACACTTGTGCTTCCCAGGCACAGAGAAGGTGCTAGCAGGGAATTCTCTGCCTGCCTTTCCCCAGTGCTCTGCAAGCTCTCCAGGGCAACATAAAATGTGGGGCTCTGTGCTTTCTTTCCTTCTGGACAAGTGTTAGTGTTTTCTGCACAAACGCGATTCTGCGAAGCAATGTGAGCACTTGTGCTTCCCAGGCACAGAGAAGGTGCTAGCAGGGAATTCTCTGCCTGCCTTTCCCCAGTGCTCTGCAAGCTCTCCAGGGCAACATAAAATGTGGGGCTCTGTGCTTTCTTTCCTTCTGAACAAGTGTTAGTGTTTTCTGTACAAACGCGATTTTGCGAAGCAATGTGAACACTTGTGCTTCCCAGGCACAGAGAAGGTGCTAGCAGGGAATTCTCTGCCTGCCTTTCCCCAGTGCTCTGCAAGCTCTCCAGGGCAACATAAAATGTGGGGCTCTGTGCTTTCTTTCCTTCTGAACAAGTGTTAGTGTTTTCTGCACAAACGCGATTCTGCGAAGCAATGTGAACACTTGTGCTTCCCAGGCACAGAGAAGGTGCTAGCAGGGAATTCTCTGCCTGCCTTTCCCCAGTGCTCTGCAAGCTCTCCAGGGCAACATAAAATGTGGGGCTCTGTGCTTTCTTTCCTTCTGAACAAGTGTTAGTGTTTTCTGCACAAACGCGATTCTGCGAAGCAATGTGAGCACTTGTGCTTCCCAGGCACAGAGAAGGTGCTAGCAGGGAATTCTCTGCCTGCCTTTCCCCAGTGCTCTGCAAGCTCTCCAGGGCAACATAAAATGTGGGGCTCTGTGCTTTCTTTCCTTCTGGACAAGTGTTAGTGTTTTCTGCACAAACGCGATTCTGCGAAGCAATGTGAGCACTTGTGCTTCCCAGGCACAGAGAAGGTGCTAGCAGGGAATTCTCTGCCTGCCTTTCCCCAGTGCTCTGCAAGCTCTCCAGGGCAACATAAAATGTGGGGCTCTGTGCTTTCTTTCCTTCTGAACAAGTGTTAGTGTTTTCTGCACAAACGCGATTCTGCGAAGCAATGGGAACATTTGTGCTTCCCAGGCACAGAGAAGGTGCTAGCAGGGAATTCTCTGCCTGCCTTTCCCCAGTGCTCTGCAAGCTCTCCAGGGCAACATAAAATGTGGGGCTCTGTGCTTTCTTTCCTTCTGGACAAGTGTTAGTGTTTTCTGCACAAACGCGATTCTGCGAAGCAATGTGAGCACTTGTGCTTCCCAGGCACAGAGAAGGTGCTAGCAGGGAATTCTCTGCCTGCCTTTCCCCAGTGCTCTGCAAGCTCTCCAGGGCAACATCAAATGTGGGGCTCTGTGCTTTCTTTCCTTCTGAACAAGTGTTAGTGTTTTCTGTACAAACGCGATTTTGCGAAGCAATGTGAACACTTGTGCTTCCCAGGCACAGAGAAGGTGCTAGCAGGGAATTCTCTGCCTGCCTTTCCCCAGTGCTCTGCAAGCTCTCCAGGGCAACATCAAATCTGGGGCTCTGTGCTTTCTTTCCTTCTGAACAAGTGTTAGTGTTTTCTGCACAAACGCGATTCTGCGAAGCAATGTGAACACTTGTGCTTCCCAGGCACAGAGAAGGTGCTAGCAGGGAATTCTCTGCCTGCCTTTCCCCAGTGCTCTGCAAGCTCTCCAGGGCAACATAAAATGTGGGGCTCTGTGCTTTCTTTCCTTCTGAACAAGTGTTAGTGTTTTCTGTACAAACGCGATTTTGCGAAGCAATGTGAACACTTGTGCTTCCCAGGCACAGAGAAGGTGCTAGCAGGGAATTCTCTGCCTGCCTTTCCCCAGTGCTCTGCAAGCTCTCCAGGGCAACATAAAATGTGGGGCTCTGTGCTTTCTTTCCTTCTGAACAAGTGTTAGTGTTTTCTGCACAAACGCGATTCTGCGAAGCAATGTGAACACTTGTGCTTCCCAGGCACAGAGAAGGTGCTAGCAGGGAATTCTCTGCCTGCCTTTCCCCAGTGCTCTGCAAGCTCTCCAGGGCAACATAAAATCTGGGGCTCTGTGCTTTCTTTCCTTCTGAACAAGTGTTAGTGTTTTCTGCACAAACGCGATTCTGCGAAGCAATGTGAACACTTGTGCTTCCCAGGCACAGAGAAGGTGCTAGCAGGGAATTCTCTGCCTGCCTTTCCCCAGTGCTCTGCAAGCTCTCCAGGGCAACATAAAATGTGGGGCTCTGTGCTTTCTTTCCTTCTGAACAAGTGTTAGTGTTTTCTGCACAAACGCGATTCTGCGAAGCAATGTGAGCACTTGTGCTTCCCAGGCACAGAGAAGGTGCTAGCAGGGAATTCTCTGCCTGCCTTTCCCCAGTGCTCTGCAAGCTCTCCAGGGCAACATCAAATCTGGGGCTCTGTGCTTTCTTTCCTTCTGAACAAGTGTTAGTGTTTTCTGCACAAACGCGATTCTGCGAAGCAATGGGAACACTTGTGCTTCCCAGGCACAGAGAAGGTGCTAGCAGGGAATTCTCTGCGTGCCTTTCCCCAGTGCTCTGCAAGCTCTCCAGGGCAACATAAAATGTGGGGCTCTGTGCTTTCTTTCCTTCTGAACAAGTGTTAGTGTTTTCTGCACAAACGCGATTCTGCGAAGCAATGGGAACACTTGTGCTTCCCAGGCACAGAGAAGGTGCTAGCAGGGAATTCTCTGCCTGCCTTTCCCCAGTGCTCTGCAAGCTCTCCAGGGCAACATAAAATGTGGGGCTCTGTGCTTTCTTTCCTTCTGAACAAGTGTTAGTGTTTTCTGCACAAACGCGATTCTGCGAAGCAATGTGAACACTTGTGCTTCCCAGGCACAGAGAAGGTGCTAGCAGAGAATTCTCTGCCTGCCTTTCCCCAGTGCTCTGCAAGCTCTCCAGGGCAACATAAAATCTGGGGCTCTGTGCTTTCTTTCCTTCTGAACAAGTGTTAGTGTTTTCTGTACAAACGCGATTTTGCGAAGCAATGTGAACACTTGTGCTTCCCAGGCACAGAGAAGGTGCTAGCAGGGAATTCTCTGCCTGCCTTTCCCCAGTGCTCTGCAAGCTCTCCAGGGCAACATCAAATCTGGGGCTCTGTGCTTTCTTTCCTTCTGAACAAGTGTTAGTGTTTTCTGTACAAACGCGATTTTGCGAAGCAATGTGAACACTTGTGCTTCCCAGGCACAGAGAAGGTGCTACCAGGGAATTCTCTGCCTGCCTTTCCCCAGTGCTCTGCAAGCTCTCCAGGGCAACATAAAATGTGGGGCTCTGTGCTTTCTTTCCTTCTGAACAAGTGTTAGTGTTTTCTGCACAAACGCGATTCTGCGAAGCAATGTGAACACTTGTGCTTCCCAGGCACAGAGAAGGTGCTAGCAGGGAATTCTCTGCCTGCCTTTCCCCAGTGCTCTGCAAGCTCTCCAGGGCAACATAAAATGTGGGGCTCTGTGCTTTCTTTCCTTCTGGACAAGTGTTAGTGTTTTCTGCACAAACGCGATTCTGCGAAGCAATGTGAGCACTTTTGCTTCCCAGGCACAGAGAAGGTGCTAGCAGGGAATTCTCTGCCTGCCTTTCCCCAGTGCTCTGCAAGCTCTCCAGGGCAACATAAAATGTGGGGCTCTGTGCTTTCTTTCCTTCTGAACAAGTGTTAGTGTTTTCTGCACAAACGCAATTCTGCGAAGCAATGTGAGCACTTGTGCTTCCCAGGCACAGAGAAGGTGCTAGCAGGGAATTCTCTGCCTGCCTTTCCCCAGTGCTCTGCAAGCTCTCCAGGGCAACATAAAATGTGGGGCTCTGTGCTTTCTTTCCTTCTGAACAAGTGTTAGTGTTTTCTGCACAAACGCGATTCTGCGAAGCAATGGGAACACTTGTGCTTCCCAGGCACAGAGAAGGTGCTAGCAGGGAATTCTCTGCCTGCCTTTCCCCAGTGCTCTGCAAGCTCTCCAGGGCAACATAAAATCTGGGGCTCTGTGCTTTCTTTCCTTCTGGACAAGTGTTAGTGTTTTCTGCACAAACGCGATTCTGCGAAGTAATGTGAGCACTTGTGCTTCCCAGGCACAGAGAAGGTGCTAGCAGGGAATTCTCTGCCTGCCTTTCCCCAGTGCTCTGCAAGCTCTCCAGGGCAACATAAAATGTGGGGCTCTGTGCTTTCTTTCCTTCTGAACAAGTGTTAGTGTTTTCTGCACAAACGCGATTCTGCGAAGCAATGTGAACACTTGTGCTTCCCAGGCACAGAGAAGGTGCTAGCAGGGAATTCTCTGCCTGCCTTTCCCCAGTGCTCTGCAAGCTCTCCAGGGCAACATCAAATCTGGGGCTCTGTGCTTTCTTTCCTTCTGGACAAGTGTTAGTGTTTTCTGCACAAACGCGATTCTGCGAAGCAATGTGAGCACTTGTGCTTCCCAGGCACAGAGAAGGTGCTAGCAGGGAATTCTCTGCCTGCCTTTCCCCAGTGCTCTGCAAGCTCTCCAGGGCAACATAAAATGTGGGGCTCTGTGCTTTCTTTCCTTCTGAACAAGTGTTAGTGTTTTCTGCACAAACGCGATTCTGCGAAGCAATGTGAGCACTTGTGCTTCCCAGGCACAGAGAAGGTGCTAGCAGGGAATTCTCTGCCTGCCTTTCCCCAGTGCTCTGCAAGCTCTCCAGGGCAACATCAAATGTGGGGCTCTGTGCTTTCTTTCCTTCTGAACAAGTGTTAGTGTTTTCTGCACAAACGCGATTCTGCGAAGCAATGTGAGCACTTGTGCTTCCCAGGCACAGAGAAGGTGCTAGCAGGGAATTCTCTGCCTGCCTTTCCCCAGTGCTCTGCAAGCTCTCCAGGGCAACATAAAATGTGGGGCTCTGTGCTTTCTTTCCTTCTGAACAAGTGTTAGTGTTTTCTGCACAAACGCGATTCTGCGAAGCAATGTGAACACTTGTGCTTCCCAGGCACAGAGAAGGTGCTAGCAGGGAATTCTCTGCCTGCCTTTCCCCAGTGCTCTGCAAGCTCTCCAGGGCAACATAAAATCTGGGGCTCTGTGCTTTCTTTCCTTCTGGACAAGTGTTAGTGTTTTCTGTACAAACGCGATTTTGCGAAGCAATGTGAACACTTGTGCTTCCCAGGCACAGAGAAGGTGCTAGCAGGGAATTCTCTGCCTGCCTTTCCCCAGTGCTCTGCAAGCTCTCCAGGGCAACATAAAATGTGGGGCTCTGTGCTTTCTTTCCTTCTGGACAAGTGTTAGTGTTTTCTGCACAAACGCGATTCTGCGAAGCAATGTGAGCACTTGTGCTTCCCAGGCACAGAGAAGGTGCTAGCAGGGAATTCTCTGCCTGCCTTTCCCCAGTGCTCTGCAAGCTCTCCAGGGCAACATAAAATGTGGGGCTCTGTGCTTTCTTTCCTTCTGGACAAGTGTTAGTGTTTTCTGCACAAACGCGATTCTGCGAAGCAATGTGAGCACTTGTGCTTCCCAGGCACAGAGAAGGTGCTAGCAGGGAATTCTCTGCCTGCCTTTCCCCAGTGCTCTGCAAGCTCTCCAGGGCAACATAAAATGTGGGGCTCTGTGCTTTCTTTCCTTCTGAACAAGTGTTAGTGTTTTCTGCACAAACGCGATTCTGCGAACCAATGGGAACACTTGTGCTTCCCAGGCACAGAGAAGGTGCTAGCAGGGAATTCTCTGCCTGCCTTTCCCCAGTGCTCTGCAAGCTCTCCAGGGCAACATAAAATCTGGGGCTCTGTGCTTTCTTTCCTTCTGGACAAGTGTTAGTGTTTTCTGCACAAACGCGATTCTGCGAAGCAATGTGAGCACTTGTGCTTCCCAGGCACAGAGAAGGTGCTAGCAGGGAATTCTCTGCCTGCCTTTCCCCAGTGCTCTGCAAGCTCTCCAGGGCAACATAAAATGTGGGGCTCTGTGCTTTCTTTCCTTCTGAACAAGTGTTAGTGTTTTCTGTACAAACGCGATTTTGCGAAGCAATGTGAACACTTGTGCTTCCCAGGCACAGAGAAGGTGCTAGCAGGGAATTCTCTGCCTGCCTTTCCCCAGTGCTCTGCAAGCTCTCCAGGGCAACATCAAATCTGGGGCTCTGTGCTTTCTTTCCTTCTGAACAAGTGTTAGTGTTTTCTGCACAAACGCGATTCTGCGAAGCAATGTGAACACTTGTGCTTCCCAGGCACAGAGAAGGTGCTAGCAGGGAATTCTCTGCCTGCCTTTCCCCAGTGCTCTGCAAGCTCTCCAGGGCAACATAAAATGTGGGGCTCTGTGCTTTCTTTCCTTCTGAACAAGTGTTAGTGTTTTCTGTACAAACGCGATTTTGCGAAGCAATGTGAACACTTGTGCTTCCCAGGCACAGAGAAGGTGCTAGCAGGGAATTCTCTGCCTGCCTTTCCCCAGTGCTCTGCAAGCTCTCCAGGGCAACATAAAATGTGGGGCTCTGTGCTTTCTTTCCTTCTGAACAAGTGTTAGTGTTTTCTGCACAAACGCGATTCTGCGAAGCAATGTGAACACTTGTGCTTCCCAGGCACAGAGAAGGTGCTAGCAGGGAATTCTCTGCCTGCCTTTCCCCAGTGCTCTGCAAGCTCTCCAGGGCAACATAAAATGTGGGGCTCTGTGCTTTCTTTCCTTCTGAACAAGTGTTAGTGTTTTCTGCACAAACGCGATTCTGCGAAGCAATGTGAGCACTTGTGCTTCCCAGGCACAGAGAAGGTGCTAGCAGGGAATTCTCTGCCTGCCTTTCCCCAGTGCTCTGCAAGCTCTCCAGGGCAACATCAAATCTGGGGCTCTGTGCTTTCTTTCCTTCTGAACAAGTGTTAGTGTTTTCTGCACAAACGCGATTCTGCGAAGCAATGGGAACACTTGTGCTTCCCAGGCACAGAGAAGGTGCTAGCAGGGAATTCTCTGCCTGCCTTTCCCCAGTGCTCTGCAAGCTCTCCAGGGCAACATAAAATGTGGGGCTCTGTGCTTTCTTTCCTTCTGAACAAGTGTTAGTGTTTTCTGCACAAACGCGATTCTGCGAAGCAATGTGAACACTTGTGCTTCCCAGGCACAGAGAAGGTGCTAGCAGGGAATTCTCTGCCTGCCTTTCCCCAGTGCTCTGCAAGCTCTCCAGGGCAACATAAAATCTGGGGCTCTGTGCTTTCTTTCCTTCTGAACAAGTGTTAGTGTTTTCTGCACAAACGCGATTCTGCGAAGCAATGTGAACACTTGTGCTTCCCAGGCACAGAGAAGGTGCTAGCAGGGAATTCTCTGCCTGCCTTTCCCCAGTGCTCTGCAAGCTCTCCAGGGCAACATAAAATGTGGGGCTCTGTGCTTTCTTTCCTTCTGAACAAGTGTTAGTGTTTTCTGCACAAACGCGATTCTGCGAAGCAATGTGAGCACTTGTGCTTCCCAGGCACAGAGAAGGTGCTAGCAGGGAATTCTCTGCCTGCCTTTCCCCAGTGCTCTGCAAGCTCTCCAGGGCAACATAAAATCTGGGGCTCTGTGCTTTCTTTCCTTCTGAACAAGTGTTAGTGTTTTCTGCACAAACGCGATTCTGCGAAGCAATGGGAACACTTGTGCTTCCCAGGCACAGAGAAGGTGCTAGCAGGGAATTCTCTGCCTGCCTTTCCCCAGTGCTCTGCAAGCTCTCCAGGGCAACATAAAATGTGGGGCTCTGTGCTTTCTTTCCTTCTGAACAAGTGTTAGTGTTTTCTGCACAAACGCGATTCTGCGAAGCAATGTGAACACTTGTGCTTCCCAGGCACAGAGAAGGTGCTAGCAGGGAATTCTCTGCCTGCCTTTCCCCAGTGCTCTGCAAGCTCTCCAGGGCAACATAAAATGTGGGGCTCTGTGCTTTCTTTCCTTCTGGACAAGTGTTAGTGTTTTCTGCACAAACGCGATTCTGCGAAGCAATGTGAGCACTTGTGCTTCCCAGGCACAGAGAAGGTGCTAGCAGGGAATTCTCTGCCTGCCTTTCCCCAGTGCTCTGCAAGCTCTCCAGGGCAACATAAAATGTGGGGCTCTGTGCTTTCTTTCCTTCTGAACAAGTGTTAGTGTTTTCTGTACAAACGCGATTTTGCGAAGCAATGTGAACACTTGTGCTTCCCAGGCACAGAGAAGGTGCTAGCAGGGAATTCTCTGCCTGCCTTTCCCCAGTGCTCTGCAAGCTCTCCAGGGCAACATAAAATGTGGGGCTCTGTGCTTTCTTTCCTTCTGAACAAGTGTTAGTGTTTTCTGCACAAACGCGATTCTGCGAAGCAATGTGAGCACTTGTGCTTCCCAGGCACAGAGAAGGTGCTAGCAGGGAATTCTCTGCCTGCCTTTCCCCAGTGCTCTGCAAGCTCTCCAGGGCAACATAAAATGTGGGGCTCTGTGCTTTCTTTCCTTCTGAACAAGTGTTAGTGTTTTCTGCACAAACGCGATTCTGCGAAGCAATGTGAACACTTGTGCTTCCCAGGCACAGAGAAGGTGCTAGCAGGGAATTCTCTGCCTGCCTTTCCCCAGTGCTCTGCAAGCTCTCCAGGGCAACATAAAATGTGGGGCTCTGTGCTTTCTTTCCTTCTGGACAAGTGTTAGTGTTTTCTGCACAAACGCGATTCTGCGAAGCAATGTGAGCACTTTTGCTTCCCAGGCACAGAGAAGGTGCTAGCAGGGAATTCTCTGCCTGCCTTTCCCCAGTGCTCTGCAAGCTCTCCAGGGCAACATAAAATGTGGGGCTCTGTGCTTTCTTTCCTTCTGAACAAGTGTTAGTGTTTTCTGCACAAACGCGATTCTGCGAAGCAATGTGAGCACTTGTGCTTCCCAGGCACAGAGAAGGTGCTAGCAGGGAATTCTCTGCCTGCCTTTCCCCAGTGCTCTGCAAGCTCTCCAGGGCAACATAAAATGTGGGGCTCTGTGCTTTCTTTCCTTCTGAACAAGTGTTAGTGTTTTCTGCACAAACGCGATTCTGCGAAGCAATGGGAACACTTGTGCTTCCCAGGCACAGAGAAGGTGCTAGCAGGGAATTCTCTGCCTGCCTTTCCCCAGTGCTCTGCAAGCTCTCCAGGGCAACATAAAATCTGGGGCTCTGTGCTTTCTTTCCTTCTGGACAAGTGTTAGTGTTTTCTGCACAAACGCGATTCTGCGAAGTAATGTGAGCACTTGTGCTTCCCAGGCACAGAGAAGGTGCTAGCAGGGAATTCTCTGCCTGCCTTTCCCCAGTGCTCTGCAAGCTCTCCAGGGCAACATCAAATCTGGGGCTCTGTGCTTTCTTTCCTTCTGAACAAGTGTTAGTGTTTTCTGCACAAACGCGATTCTGCGAAGCAATGTGAGCACTTGTGCTTCCCAGGCACAGAGAAGGTGCTAGCAGGGAATTCTCTGCCTGCCTTTCCCCAGTGCTCTGCAAGCTCTCCAGGGCAACATAAAATGTGGGGCTCTGTGCTTTCTTTCCTTCTGAACAAGTGTTAGTGTTTTCTGCACAAACGCGATTCTGCGAAGCAATGTGAGCACTTGTGCTTCCCAGGCACAGAGAAGGTGCTAGCAGGGAATTCTCTGCCTGCCTTTCCCCAGTGCTCTGCAAGCTCTCCAGGGCAACATCAAATGTGGGGCTCTGTGCTTTCTTTCCTTCTGAACAAGTGTTAGTGTTTTCTGCACAAACGCGATTCTGCGAAGCAATGTGAGCACTTGTGCTTCCCAGGCACAGAGAAGGTGCTAGCAGGGAATTCTCTGCCTGCCTTTCCCCAGTGCTCTGCAAGCTCTCCAGGGCAACATAAAATGTGGGGCTCTGTGCTTTCTTTCCTTCTGAACAAGTGTTAGTGTTTTCTGCACAAACGCGATTCTGCGAAGCAATGTGAACACTTGTGCTTCCCAGGCACAGAGAAGGTGCTAGCAGGGAATTCTCTGCCTGCCTTTCCCCAGTGCTCTGCAAGCTCTCCAGGGCAACATAAAATCTGGGGCTCTGTGCTTTCTTTCCTTCTGGACAAGTGTTAGTGTTTTCTGTACAAACGCGATTTTGCGAAGCAATGTGAACACTTGTGCTTCCCAGGCACAGAGAAGGTGCTAGCAGGGAATTCTCTGCCTGCCTTTCCCCAGTGCTCTGCAAGCTCTCCAGGGCAACATAAAATGTGGGGCTCTGTGCTTTCTTTCCTTCTGGACAAGTGTTAGTGTTTTCTGCACAAACGCGATTCTGCGAAGCAATGTGAGCACTTGTGCTTCCCAGGCACAGAGAAGGTGCTAGCAGGGAATTCTCTGCCTGCCTTTCCCCAGTGCTCTGCAAGCTCTCCAGGGCAACATAAAATGTGGGGCTCTGTGCTTTCTTTCCTTCTGAACAAGTGTTAGTGTTTTCTGTACAAACGCGATTTTGCGAAGCAATGTGAACACTTGTGCTTCCCAGGCACAGAGAAGGTGCTAGCAGGGAATTCTCTGCCTGCCTTTCCCCAGTGCTCTGCAAGCTCTCCAGGGCAACATAAAATGTGGGGCTCTGTGCTTTCTTTCCTTCTGAACAAGTGTTAGTGTTTTCTGCACAAACGCGATTCTGCGAAGCAATGTGAACACTTGTGCTTCCCAGGCACAGAGAAGGTGCTAGCAGGGAATTCTCTGCCTGCCTTTCCCCAGTGCTCTGCAAGCTCTCCAGGGCAACATAAAATGTGGGGCTCTGTGCTTTCTTTCCTTCTGAACAAGTGTTAGTGTTTTCTGCACAAACGCGATTCTGCGAAGCAATGGGAACACTTGTGCTTCCCAGGCACAGAGAAGGTGCTAGCAGGGAATTCTCTGCCTGCCTTTCCCCAGTGCTCTGCAAGCTCTCCAGGGCAACATAAAATCTGGGGCTCTGTGCTTTCTTTCCTTCTGGACAAGTGTTAGTGTTTTCTGCACAAACGCGATTCTGCGAAGTAATGTGAGCACTTGTGCTTCCCAGGCACAGAGAAGGTGCTAGCAGGGAATTCTCTGCCTGCCTTTCCCCAGTGCTCTGCAAGCTCTCCAGGGCAACATCAAATCTGGGGCTCTGTGCTTTCTTTCCTTCTGAACAAGTGTTAGTGTTTTCTGCACAAACGCGATTCTGCGAAGCAATGTGAGCACTTGTGCTTCCCAGGCACAGAGAAGGTGCTAGCAGGGAATTCTCTGCCTGCCTTTCCCCAGTGCTCTGCAAGCTCTCCAGGGCAACATAAAATGTGGGGCTCTGTGCTTTCTTTCCTTCTGAACAAGTGTTAGTGTTTTCTGCACAAACGCGATTCTGCGAAGCAATGTGAGCACTTGTGCTTCCCAGGCACAGAGAAGGTGCTAGCAGGGAATTCTCTGCCTGCCTTTCCCCAGTGCTCTGCAAGCTCTCCAGGGCAACATCAAATGTGGGGCTCTGTGCTTTCTTTCCTTCTGAACAAGTGTTAGTGTTTTCTGCACAAACGCGATTCTGCGAAGCAATGTGAGCACTTGTGCTTCCCAGGCACAGAGAAGGTGCTAGCAGGGAATTCTCTGCCTGCCTTTCCCCAGTGCTCTGCAAGCTCTCCAGGGCAACATAAAATGTGGGGCTCTGTGCTTTCTTTCCTTCTGAACAAGTGTTAGTGTTTTCTGCACAAACGCGATTCTGCGAAGCAATGTGAACACTTGTGCTTCCCAGGCACAGAGAAGGTGCTAGCAGGGAATTCTCTGCCTGCCTTTCCCCAGTGCTCTGCAAGCTCTCCAGGGCAACATAAAATGTGGGGCTCTGTGCTTTCTTTCCTTCTGGACAAGTGTTAGTGTTTTCTGCACAAACGCGATTCTGCGAAGCAATGTGAGCACTTGTGCTTCCCAGGCACAGAGAAGGTGCTAGCAGGGAATTCTCTGCCTGCCTTTCCCCAGTGCTCTGCAAGCTCTCCAGGGCAACATAAAATGTGGGGCTCTGTGCTTTCTTTCCTTCTGAACAAGTGTTAGTGTTTTCTGCACAAACGCGATTCTGCGAAGCAATGGGAACACTTGTGCTTCCCAGGCACAGAGAAGGTGCTAGCAGGGAATTCTCTGCCTGCCTTTCCCCAGTGCTCTGCAAGCTCTCCAGGGCAACATAAAATGTGGGGCTCTGTGCTTTCTTTCCTTCTGAACAAGTGTTAGTGTTTTCTGCACAAACGCGATTCTGCGAAGCAATGTGAACACTTGTGCTTCCCAGGCACAGAGAAGGTGCTAGCAGGGAATTCTCTGCCTGCCTTTCCCCAGTGCTCTGCAAGCTCTCCAGGGCAACATAAAATGTGGGGCTCTGTGCTTTCTTTCCTTCTGAACAAGTGTTAGTGTTTTCTGTACAAACGCGATTTTGCGAAGCAATGTGAACACTTGTGCTTCCCAGGCACAGAGAAGGTGCTAGCAGGGAATTCTCTGCCTGCCTTTCCCCAGTGCTCTGCAAGCTCTCCAGGGCAACATCAAATCTGGGGCTCTGTGCTTTCTTTCCTTCTGAACAAGTGTTAGTGTTTTCTGCACAAACGCGATTCTGCGAAGCAATGTGAACACTTGTGCTTCCCAGGCACAGAGAAGGTGCTAGCAGGGAATTCTCTGCCTGCCTTTCCCCAGTGCTCTGCAAGCTCTCCAGGGCAACATAAAATGTGGGGCTCTGTGCTTTCTTTCCTTCTGAACAAGTGTTAGTGTTTTCTGTACAAACGCGATTTTGCGAAGCAATGTGAACACTTGTGCTTCCCAGGCACAGAGAAGGTGCTAGCAGGGAATTCTCTGCCTGCCTTTCCCCAGTGCTCTGCAAGCTCTCCAGGGCAACATAAAATGTGGGGCTCTGTGCTTTCTTTCCTTCTGAACAAGTGTTAGTGTTTTCTGTACAAACGCGATTCTGCGAAGCAATGTGAACACTTGTGCTTCCCAGGCACAGAGAAGGTGCTAGCAGGGAATTCTCTGCCTGCCTTTCCCCAGTGCTCTGCAAGCTCTCCAGGGCAACATAAAATCTGGGGCTCTGTGCTTTCTTTCCTTCTGAACAAGTGTTAGTGTTTTCTGCACAAACGCGATTCTGCGAAGCAATGTGAACACTTGTGCTTCCCAGGCACAGAGAAGGTGCTAGCAGGGAATTCTCTGCCTGCCTTTCCCCAGTGCTCTGCAAGCTCTCCAGGGCAACATAAAATGTGGGGCTCTGTGCTTTCTTTCCTTCTGAACAAGTGTTAGTGTTTTCTGCACAAACGCGATTCTGCGAAGCAATGTGAGCACTTGTGCTTCCCAGGCACAGAGAAGGTGCTAGCAGGGAATTCTCTGCCTGCCTTTCCCCAGTGCTCTGCAAGCTCTCCAGGGCAACATCAAATCTGGGGCTCTGTGCTTTCTTTCCTTCTGAACAAGTGTTAGTGTTTTCTGCACAAACGCGATTCTGCGAAGCAATGGGAACACTTGTGCTTCCCAGGCACAGAGAAGGTGCTAGCAGGGAATTCTCTGCCTGCCTTTCCCCAGTGCTCTGCAAGCTCTCCAGGGCAACATAAAATCTGGGGCTCTGTGCTTTCTTTCCTTCTGAACAAGTGTTAGTGTTTTCTGCACAAACGCGATTCTGCGAAGCAATGTGAACACTTGTGCTTCCCAGGCACAGAGAAGCTGCTAGCAGGGAATTCTCTGCCTGCCTTTCCCCAGTGCTCTGCAAGCTCTCCAGGGCAACATCAAATCTGGGGCTCTGTGCTTTCTTTCCTTCTGAACAAGTGTTAGTGTTTTCTGCACAAACGCGATTCTGCGAAGCAATGTGAACACTTGTGCTTCCCAGGCACAGAGAAGGTGCTAGCAGAGAATTCTCTGCCTGCCTTTCCCCAGTGCTCTGCAAGCTCTCCAGGGCAACATAAAATCTGGGGCTCTGTGCTTTCTTTCCTTCTGAACAAGTGTTAGTGTTTTCTGTACAAACGCGATTTTGCGAAGCAATGTGAACACTTGTGCTTCCCAGGCACAGAGAAGGTGCTAGCAGGGAATTCTCTGCCTGCCTTTCCCCAGTGCTCTGCAAGCTCTCCAGGGCAACATCAAATCTGGGGCTCTGTGCTTTCTTTCCTTCTGAACAAGTGTTAGTGTTTTCTGTACAAACGCGATTTTGCGAAGCAATGTGAACACTTGTGCTTCCCAGGCACAGAGAAGGTGCTAGCAGGGAATTCTCTGCCTGCCTTTCCCCAGTGCTCTGCAAGCTCTCCAGGGCAACATAAAATGTGGGGCTCTGTGCTTTCTTTCCTTCTGAACAAGTGTTAGTGTTTTCTGCACAAACGCGATTCTGCGAAGCAATGGGAACACTTGTGCTTCCCAGGCACAGAGAAGGTGCTAGCAGGGAATTCTCTGCCTGCCTTTCCCCAGTGCTCTGCAAGCTCTCCAGGGCAACATAAAATCTGGGGCTCTGTGCTTTCTTTCCTTCTGGACAAGTGTTAGTGTTTTCTGCACAAACGCGATTCTGCGAAGTAATGTGAGCACTTGTGCTTCCCAGGCACAGAGAAGGTGCTAGCAGGGAATTCTCTGCCTGCCTTTCCCCAGTGCTCTGCAAGCTCTCCAGGGCAACATCAAATCTGGGGCTCTGTGCTTTCTTTCCTTCTGAACAAGTGTTAGTGTTTTCTGCACAAACGCGATTCTGCGAAGCAATGTGAACACTTGTGCTTCCCAGGCACAGAGAAGGTGCTAGCAGGGAATTCTCTGCCTGCCTTTCCCCAGTGCTCTGCAAGCTCTCCAGGGCAACATAAAATGTGGGGCTCTGTGCTTTCTTTCCTTCTGGACAAGTGTTAGTGTTTTCTGCACAAACGCGATTCTGCGAAGCAATGTGAGCACTTGTGCTTCCCAGGCACAGAGAAGGTGCTAGCAGGGAATTCTCTGCCTGCCTTTCCCCAGTGCTCTGCAAGCTCTCCAGGGCAACATAAAATGTGGGGCTCTGTGCTTTCTTTCCTTCTGAACAAGTGTTAGTGTTTTCTGCACAAACGCGATTCTGCGAAGCAATGTGAGCACTTGTGCTTCCCAGGCACAGAGAAGGTGCTAGCAGGGAATTCTCTGCCTGCCTTTCCCCAGTGCTCTGCAAGCTCTCCAGGGCAACATCAAATGTGGGGCTCTGTGCTTTCTTTCCTTCTGAACAAGTGTTAGTGTTTTCTGCACAAACGCGATTCTGCGAAGCAATGTGAGCACTTGTGCTTCCCAGGCACAGAGAAGGTGCTAGCAGGGAATTCTCTGCCTGCCTTTCCCCAGTGCTCTGCAAGCTCTCCAGGGCAACATAAAATGTGGGGCTCTGTGCTTTCTTTCCTTCTGAACAAGTGTTAGTGTTTTCTGCACAAACGCGATTCTGCGAAGCAATGTGAACACTTGTGCTTCCCAGGCACAGAGAAGGTGCTAGCAGGGAATTCTCTGCCTGCCTTTCCCCAGTGCTCTGCAAGCTCTCCAGGGCAACATAAAATCTGGGGCTCTGTGCTTTCTTTCCTTCTGGACAAGTGTTAGTGTTTTCTGTACAAACGCGATTTTGCGAAGCAATGTGAACACTTGTGCTTCCCAGGCACAGAGAAGGTGCTAGCAGGGAATTCTCTGCCTGCCTTTCCCCAGTGCTCTGCAAGCTCTCCAGGGCAACATAAAATGTGGGGCTCTGTGCTTTCTTTCCTTCTGGACAAGTGTTAGTGTTTTCTGCACAAACGCGATTCTGCGAAGCAATGTGAGCACTTGTGCTTCCCAGGCACAGAGAAGGTGCTAGCAGGGAATTCTCTGCCTGCCTTTCCCCAGTGCTCTGCAAGCTCTCCAGGGCAACATAAAATGTGGGGCTCTGTGCTTTCTTTCCTTCTGAACAAGTGTTAGTGTTTTCTGCACAAACGCGATTCTGCGAAGCAATGTGAGCACTTGTGCTTCCCAGGCACAGAGAAGGTGCTAGCAGGGAATTCTCTGCCTGCCTTTCCCCAGTGCTCTGCAAGCTCTCCAGGGCAACATAAAATGTGGGGCTCTGTGCTTTCTTTCCTTCTGAACAAGTGTTAGTGTTTTCTGCACAAACGCGATTCTGCGAAGCAATGTGAACACTTGTGCTTCCCAGGCACAGAGAAGGTGCTAGCAGAGAATTCTCTGCCTGCCTTTCCCCAGTGCTCTGCAAGCTCTCCAGGGCAACATAAAATCTGGGGCTCTGTGCTTTCTTTCCTTCTGAACAAGTGTTAGTGTTTTCTGTACAAACGCGATTTTGCGAAGCAATGTGAACACTTGTGCTTCCCAGGCACAGAGAAGGTGCTAGCAGGGAATTCTCTGCCTGCCTTTCCCCAGTGCTCTGCAAGCTCTCCAGGGCAACATCAAATCTGGGGCTCTGTGCTTTCTTTCCTTCTGAACAAGTGTTAGTGTTTTCTGTACAAACGCGATTTTGCGAAGCAATGTGAACACTTGTGCTTCCCAGGCACAGAGAAGGTGCTAGCAGGGAATTCTCTGCGTGCCTTTCCCCAGTGCTCTGCAAGCTCTCCAGGGCAACATAAAATGTGGGGCTCTGTGCTTTCTTTCCTTCTGAACAAGTGTTAGTGTTTTCTGCACAAACGCGATTCTGCGAAGCAATGGGAACACTTGTGCTTCCCAGGCACAGAGAAGGTGCTAGCAGGGAATTCTCTGCCTGCCTTTCCCCAGTGCTCTGCAAGCTCTCCAGGGCAACATCAAATCTGGGGCTCTGTGCTTTCTTTCCTTCTGGACAAGTGTTAGTGTTTTCTGCACAAACGCGATTCTGCGAAGTAATGTGAGCACTTGTGCTTCCCAGGCACAGAGAAGGTGCTAGCAGGGAATTCTCTGCCTGCCTTTCCCCAGTGCTCTGCAAGCTCTCCAGGGCAACATCAAATCTGGGGCTCTGTGCTTTCTTTCCTTCTGAACAAGTGTTAGTGTTTTCTGCACAAACGCGATTCTGCGAAGCAATGTGAACACTTGTGCTTCCCAGGCACAGAGAAGGTGCTAGCAGGGAATTCTCTGCCTGCCTTTCCCCAGTGCTCTGCAAGCTCTCCAGGGCAACATAAAATGTGGGGCTCTGTGCTTTCTTTCCTTCTGGACAAGTGTTAGTGTTTTCTGCACAAACGCGATTCTGCGAAGCAATGTGAGCACTTGTGCTTCCCAGGCACAGAGAAGGTGCTAGCAGGGAATTCTCTGCCTGCCTTTCCCCAGTGCTCTGCAAGCTCTCCAGGGCAACATAAAATGTGGGGCTCTGTGCTTTCTTTCCTTCTGAACAAGTGTTAGTGTTTTCTGCACAAACGCGATTCTGCGAAGCAATGTGAGCACTTGTGCTTCCCAGGCACAGAGAAGGTGCTAGCAGGGAATTCTCTGCCTGCCTTTCCCCAGTGCTCTGCAAGCTCTCCAGGGCAACATCAAATGTGGGGCTCTGTGCTTTCTTTCCTTCTGAACAAGTGTTAGTGTTTTCTGCACAAACGCGATTCTGCGAAGCAATGTGAGCACTTGTGCTTCCCAGGCACAGAGAAGGTGCTAGCAGGGAATTCTCTGCCTGCCTTTCCCCAGTGCTCTGCAAGCTCTCCAGGGCAACATAAAATGTGGGGCTCTGTGCTTTCTTTCCTTCTGAACAAGTGTTAGTGTTTTCTGCACAAACGCGATTCTGCGAAGCAATGTGAACACTTGTGCTTCCCAGGCACAGAGAAGGTGCTAGCAGGGAATTCTCTGCCTGCCTTTCCCCAGTGCTCTGCAAGCTCTCCAGGGCAACATAAAATCTGGGGCTCTGTGCTTTCTTTCCTTCTGGACAAGTGTTAGTGTTTTCTGTACAAACGCGATTTTGCGAAGCAATGTGAACACTTGTGCTTCCCAGGCACAGAGAAGGTGCTAGCAGGGAATTCTCTGCCTGCCTTTCCCCAGTGCTCTGCAAGCTCTCCAGGGCAACATAAAATGTGGGGCTCTGTGCTTTCTTTCCTTCTGGACAAGTGTTAGTGTTTTCTGCACAAACGCGATTCTGCGAAGCAATGTGAGCACTTGTGCTTCCCAGGCACAGAGAAGGTGCTAGCAGGGAATTCTCTGCCTGCCTTTCCCCAGTGCTCTGCAAGCTCTCCAGGGCAACATAAAATGTGGGGCTCTGTGCTTTCTTTCCTTCTGGACAAGTGTTAGTGTTTTCTGCACAAACGCGATTCTGCGAAGCAATGTGAGCACTTGTGCTTCCCAGGCACAGAGAAGGTGCTAGCAGGGAATTCTCTGCCTGCCTTTCCCCAGTGCTCTGCAAGCTCTCCAGGGCAACATAAAATGTGGGGCTCTGTGCTTTCTTTCCTTCTGAACAAGTGTTAGTGTTTTCTGCACAAACGCGATTCTGCGAAGCAATGGGAACACTTGTGCTTCCCAGGCACAGAGAAGGTGCTAGCAGGGAATTCTCTGCCTGCCTTTCCCCAGTGCTCTGCAAGCTCTCCAGGGCAACATAAAATCTGGGGCTCTGTGCTTTCTTTCCTTCTGGACAAGTGTTAGTGTTTTCTGCACAAACGCGATTCTGCGAAGCAATGTGAGCACTTGTGCTTCCCAGGCACAGAGAAGGTGCTAGCAGGGAATTCTCTGCCTGCCTTTCCCCAGTGCTCTGCAAGCTCTCCAGGGCAACATAAAATGTGGGGCTCTGTGCTTTCTTTCCTTCTGAACAAGTGTTAGTGTTTTCTGTACAAACGCGATTTTGCGAAGCAATGTGAACACTTGTGCTTCCCAGGCACAGAGAAGGTGCTAGCAGGGAATTCTCTGCCTGCCTTTCCCCAGTGCTCTGCAAGCTCTCCAGGGCAACATCAAATCTGGGGCTCTGTGCTTTCTTTCCTTCTGAACAAGTGTTAGTGTTTTCTGCACAAACGCGATTCTGCGAAGCAATGTGAACACTTGTGCTTCCCAGGCACAGAGAAGGTGCTAGCAGGGAATTCTCTGCCTGCCTTTCCCCAGTGCTCTGCAAGCTCTCCAGGGCAACATCAAATCTGGGGCTCTGTGCTTTCTTTCCTTCTGAACAAGTGTTAGTGTTTTCTGTACAAACGCGATTTTGCGAAGCAATGTGAACACTTGTGCTTCCCAGGCACAGAGAAGGTGCTAGCAGGGAATTCTCTGCCTGCCTTTCCCCAGTGCTCTGCAAGCTCTCCAGGGCAACATCAAATCTGGGGCTCTGTGCTTTCTTTCCTTCTGAACAAGTGTTAGTGTTTTCTGCACAAACGCGATTCTGCGAAGCAATGTGAACACTTGTGCTTCCCAGGCACAGAGAAGGTGCTAGCAGGGAATTCTCTGCCTGCCTTTCCCCAGTGCTCTGCAAGCTCTCCAGGGCAACATAAAATGTGGGGCTCTGTGCTTTCTTTCCTTCTGAACAAGTGTTAGTGTTTTCTGCACAAACGCGATTCTGCGAAGCAATGTGAGCACTTGTGCTTCCCAGGCACAGAGAAGGTGCTAGCAGGGAATTCTCTGCCTGCCTTTCCCCAGTGCTCTGCAAGCTCTCCAGGGCAACATCAAATCTGGGGCTCTGTGCTTTCTTTCCTTCTGAACAAGTGTTAGTGTTTTCTGCACAAACGCGATTCTGCGAAGCAATGGGAACACTTGTGCTTCCCAGGCACAGAGAAGGTGCTAGCAGGGAATTCTCTGCCTGCCTTTCCCCAGTGCTCTGCAAGCTCTCCAGGGCAACATAAAATGTGGGGCTCTGTGCTTTCTTTCCTTCTGAACAAGTGTTAGTGTTTTCTGCACAAACGCGATTCTGCGAAGCAATGTGAACACTTGTGCTTCCCAGGCACAGAGAAGGTGCTAGCAGGGAATTCTCTGCCTGCCTTTCCCCAGTGCTCTGCAAGCTCTCCAGGGCAACATCAAATCTGGGGCTCTGTGCTTTCTTTCCTTCTGAACAAGTGTTAGTGTTTTCTGCACAAACGCGATTCTGCGAAGCAATGTGAACACTTGTGCTTCCCAGGCACAGAGAAGGTGCTAGCAGAGAATTCTCTGCCTGCCTTTCCCCAGTGCTCTGCAAGCTCTCCAGGGCAACATAAAATCTGGGGCTCTGTGCTTTCTTTCCTTCTGAACAAGTGTTAGTGTTTTCTGTACAAACGCGATTTTGCGAAGCAATGTGAACACTTGTGCTTCCCAGGCACAGAGAAGGTGCTAGCAGGGAATTCTCTGCCTGCCTTTCCCCAGTGCTCTGCAAGCTCTCCAGGGCAACATCAAATCTGGGGCTCTGTGCTTTCTTTCCTTCTGAACAAGTGTTAGTGTTTTCTGCACAAACGCGATTCTGCGAAGCAATGTGAACACTTGTGCTTCCCAGGCACAGAGAAGGTGCTAGCAGGGAATTCTCTGCCTGCCTTTCCCCAGTGCTCTGCAAGCTCTCCAGGGCAACATAAAATCTGGGGCTCTGTGCTTTCTTTCCTTCTGAACAAGTGTTAGTGTTTTCTGCACAAACGCGATTCTGCGAAGCAATGTGAACACTTGTGCTTCCCAGGCACAGAGAAGGTGCTAGCAGGGAATTCTCTGCCTGCCTTTCCCCAGTGCTCTGCAAGCTCTCCAGGGCAACATAAAATGTGGGGCTCTGTGCTTTCTTTCCTTCTGAACAAGTGTTAGTGTTTTCTGCACAAACGCGATTCTGCGAAGCAATGTGAGCACTTGTGCTTCCCAGGCACAGAGAAGGTGCTAGCAGGGAATTCTCTGCCTGCCTTTCCCCAGTGCTCTGCAAGCTCTCCAGGGCAACATAAAATGTGGGGCTCTGTGCTTTCTTTCCTTCTGAACAAGTGTTAGTGTTTTCTGTACAAACGCGATTTTGCGAAGCAATGTGAACACTTGTGCTTCCCAGGCACAGAGAAGGTGCTAGCAGGGAATTCTCTGCCTGCCTTTCCCCAGTGCTCTGCAAGCTCTCCAGGGCAACATCAAATCTGGGGCTCTGTGCTTTCTTTCCTTCTGAACAAGTGTTAGTGTTTTCTGCACAAACGCGATTCTGCGAAGCAATGTGAACACTTGTGCTTCCCAGGCACAGAGAAGGTGCTAGCAGGGAATTCTCTGCCTGCCTTTCCCCAGTGCTCTGCAAGCTCTCCAGGGCAACATAAAATGTGGGGCTCTGTGCTTTCTTTCCTTCTGAACAAGTGTTAGTGTTTTCTGCACAAACGCGATTCTGCGAAGCAATGTGAGCACTTGTGCTTCCCAGGCACAGAGAAGGTGCTAGCAGGGAATTCTCTGCCTGCCTTTCCCCAGTGCTCTGCAAGCTCTCCAGGGCAACATAAAATCTGGGGCTCTGTGCTTTCTTTCCTTCTGAACAAGTGTTAGTGTTTTCTGCACAAACGCGATTCTGCGAAGCAATGTGAACACTTGTGCTTCCCAGGCACAGAGAAGGTGCTAGCAGGGAATTCTCTGCCTGCCTTTCCCCAGTGCTCTGCAAGCTCTCCAGGGCAACATAAAATGTGGGGCTCTGTGCTTTCTTTCCTTCTGAACAAGTGTTAGTGTTTTCTGCACAAACGCGATTCTGCGAAGCAATGTGAGCACTTGTGCTTCCCAGGCACAGAGAAGGTGCTAGCAGGGAATTCTCTGCCTGCCTTTCCCCAGTGCTCTGCAAGCTCTCCAGGGCAACATAAAATCTGGGGCTCTGTGCTTTCTTTCCTTCTGAACAAGTGTTAGTGTTTTCTGCACAAACGCGATTCTGCGAAGCAATGGGAACACTTGTGCTTCCCAGGCACAGAGAAGGTGCTAGCAGGGAATTCTCTGCCTGCCTTTCCCCAGTGCTCTGCAAGCTCTCCAGGGCAACATAAAATGTGGGGCTCTGTGCTTTCTTTCCTTCTGAACAAGTGTTAGTGTTTTCTGCACAAACGCGATTCTGCGAAGCAATGTGAACACTTGTGCTTCCCAGGCACAGAGAAGGTGCTAGCAGGGAATTCTCTGCCTGCCTTTCCCCAGTGCTCTGCAAGCTCTCCAGGGCAACATAAAATGTGGGGCTCTGTGCTTTCTTTCCTTCTGAACAAGTGTTAGTGTTTTCTGCACAAACGCGATTCTGCGAAGCAATGTGAACACTTGTGCTTCCCAGGCACAGAGAAGGTGCTAGCAGAGAATTCTCTGCCTGCCTTTCCCCAGTGCTCTGCAAGCTCTCCAGGGCAACATAAAATGTGGGGCTCTGTGCTTTCTTTCCTTCTGAACAAGTGTTAGTGTTTTCTGTACAAACGCGATTTTGCGAAGCAATGTGAACACTTGTGCTTCCCAGGCACAGAGAAGGTGCTAGCAGGGAATTCTCTGCCTGCCTTTCCCCAGTGCTCTGCAAGCTCTCCAGGGCAACATCAAATCTGGGGCTCTGTGCTTTCTTTCCTTCTGAACAAGTGTTAGTGTTTTCTGCACAAACGCGATTCTGCGAAGCAATGTGAACACTTGTGCTTCCCAGGCACAGAGAAGGTGCTAGCAGGGAATTCTCTGCCTGCCTTTCCCCAGTGCTCTGCAAGCTCTCCAGGGCAACATAAAATGTGGGGCTCTGTGCTTTCTTTCCTTCTGAACAAGTGTTAGTGTTTTCTGCACAAACGCGATTCTGCGAAGCAATGTGAACACTTGTGCTTCCCAGGCACAGAGAAGGTGCTAGCAGGGAATTCTCTGCCTGCCTTTCCCCAGTGCTCTGCAAGCTCTCCAGGGCAACATCAAATCTGGGGCTCTGTGCTTTCTTTCCTTCTGAACAAGTGTTAGTGTTTTCTGCACAAACGCGATTCTGCGAAGCAATGTGAGCACTTGTGCTTCCCAGGCACAGAGAAGGTGCTAGCAGGGAATTCTCTGCCTGCCTTTCCCCAGTGCTCTGCAAGCTCTCCAGGGCAACATCAAATCTGGGGCTCTGTGCTTTCTTTCCTTCTGAACAAGTGTTAGTGTTTTCTGCACAAACGCGATTCTGCGAAGCAATGTGAACACTTGTGCTTCCCAGGCACAGAGAAGGTGCTAGCAGGGAATTCTCTGCCTGCCTTTCCCCAGTGCTCTGCAAGCTCTCCAGGGCAACATAAAATGTGGGGCTCTGTGCTTTCTTTCCTTCTGAACAAGTGTTAGTGTTTTCTGCACAAACGCGATTCTGCGAAGCAATGTGAACACTTGTGCTTCCCAGGCACAGAGAAGGTGCTAGCAGGGAATTCTCTGCCTGCCTTTCCCCAGTGCTCTGCAAGCTCTCCAGGGCAACATAAAATGTGGGGCTCTGTGCTTTCTTTCCTTCTGAACAAGTGTTAGTGTTTTCTGCACAAACGCGATTCTGCGAAGCAATGTGAGCACTTGTGCTTCCCAGGCACAGAGAAGGTGCTAGCAGGGAATTCTCTGCCTGCCTTTCCCCAGTGCTCTGCAAGCTCTCCAGGGCAACATAAAATGTGGGGCTCTGTGCTTTCTTTCCTTCTGAACAAGTGTTAGTGTTTTCTGCACAAACGCGATTCTGCGAAGCAATGTGAACACTTGTGCTTCCCAGGCACAGAGAAGGTGCTAGCAGGGAATTCTCTGCCTGCCTTTCCCCAGTGCTCTGCAAGCTCTCCAGGGCAACATAAAATCTGGGGCTCTGTGCTTTCTTTCCTTCTGGACAAGTGTTAGTGTTTTCTGCACAAACGCGATTCTGCGAAGCAATGTGAACACTTGTGCTTCCCAGGCACAGAGAAGGTGCTAGCAGGGAATTCTCTGCCTGCCTTTCCCCAGTGCTCTGCAAGCTCTCCAGGGCAACATAAAATGTGGGGCTCTGTGCTTTCTTTCCTTCTGAACAAGTGTTAGTGTTTTCTGCACAAACGCGATTCTGCGAAGCAATGTGAGCACTTGTGCTTCCCAGGCACAGAGAAGGTGCTAGCAGGGAATTCTCTGCCTGCCTTTCCCCAGTGCTCTGCAAGCTCTCCAGGGCAACATAAAATGTGGGGCTCTGTGCTTTCTTTCCTTCTGAACAAGTGTTAGTGTTTTCTGCACAAACGCGATTCTGCGAAGCAATGTGAACACTTGTGCTTCCCAGGCACAGAGAAGGTGCTAGCAGGGAATTCTCTGCCTGCCTTTCCCCAGTGCTCTGCAAGCTCTCCAGGGCAACATAAAATGTGGGGCTCTGTGCTTTCTTTCCTTCTGAACAAGTGTTAGTGTTTTCTGCACAAACGCTATTTTGCGAAGCAATGTGAACACTTGTGCTTCCCAGGCACAGAGAAGGTGCTAGCAGGGAATTCTCTGCCTGCCTTTCCCCAGTGCTCTGCAAGCTCTCCAGGGCAACATCAAATCTGGGGCTCTGTGCTTTCTTTCCTTCTGAACAAGTGTTAGTGTTTTCTGCACAAACGCGATTCTGCGAAGCAATGGGAACACTTGTGCTTCCCAGGCACAGAGAAGGTGCTAGCAGGGAATTCTCTGCCTGCCTTTCCCCAGTGCTCTGCAAGCTCTCCAGGGCAACATAAAATGTGGGGCTCTGTGCTTTCTTTCCTTCTGAACAAGTGTTAGTGTTTTCTGCACAAACGCGATTCTGCGAAGCAATGTGAACACTTGTGCTTCCCAGGCACAGAGAAGGTGCTAGCAGGGAATTCTCTGCCTGCCTTTCCCCAGTGCTCTGCAAGCTCTCCAGGGCAACATAAAATGTGGGGCTCTGTGCTTTCTTTCCTTCTGGACAAGTGTTAGTGTTTTCTGCACAAACGCGATTCTGCGAAGCAATGTGAGCACTTGTGCTTCCCAGGCACAGAGAAGGTGCTAGCAGGGAATTCTCTGCCTGCCTTTCCCCAGTGCTCTGCAAGCTCTCCAGGGCAACATAAAATGTGGGGCTCTGTGCTTTCTTTCCTTCTGGACAAGTGTTAGTGTTTTCTGCACAAACGCGATTCTGCGAAGCAATGGGAACACTTGTGCTTCCCAGGCACAGAGAAGGTGCTAGCAGGGAATTCTCTGCCTGCCTTTCCCCAGTGCTCTGCAAGCTCTCCAGGGCAACATAAAATGTGGGGCTCTGTGCTTTCTTTCCTTCTGAACAAGTGTTAGTGTTTTCTGCACAAACGCGATTCTGCGAAGCAATGTGAGCACTTGTGCTTCCCAGGCACAGAGAAGGTGCTAGCAGGGAATTCTCTGCCTGCCTTTCCCCAGTGCTCTGCAAGCTCTCCAGGGCAACATAAAATGTGGGGCTCTGTGCTTTCTTTCCTTCTGAACAAGTGTTAGTGTTTTCTGCACAAACGCGATTCTGCGAAGCAATGGGAACACTTGTGCTTCCCAGGCACAGAGAAGGTGCTAGCAGGGAATTCTCTGCCTGCCTTTCCCCAGTGCTCTGCAAGCTCTCCAGGGCAACATAAAATGTGGGGCTCTGTGCTTTCTTTCCTTCTGAACAAGTGTTAGTGTTTTCTGCACAAACGCGATTCTGCGAAGCAATGTGAACACTTGTGATTCCCAGGCACAGAGAAGGTGCTAGCAGGGAATTCTCTGCCTGCCTTTCCCCAGTGCTCTGCAAGCTCTCCAGGGCAACATAAAATGTGGGGCTCTGTGCTTTCTTTCCTTCTGAACAAGTGTTAGTGTTTTCTGCACAAACGCGATTCTGCGAAGCAATGGGAACACTTGTGCTTCCCAGGCACAGAGAAGGTGCTAGCAGGGAATTCTCTGCCTGCCTTTCCCCAGTGCTCTGCAAGCTCTCCAGGGCAACATAAAATCTGGGGCTCTGTGCTTTCTTTCCTTCTGGACAAGTGTTAGTATTTTCTGCACAAACGCGATTCTGCGAAGCAATGTGAACACTTGTGCTTCCCAGGCACAGAGAAGGTGCTAGCAGGGAATTCTCTGCCTGCCTTTCCCCAGTGCTCTGCAAGCTCTCCAGGGCAACATAAAATGTGGGGCTCTGTGCTTTCTTTCCTTCTGAACAAGTCTCAGTGTTTTCTGTACAAACGCGATTTTGCGAAGCAATGTGAACACTTGTGCTTCCCAGGCACAGAGAAGGTGCTAGCAGGGAATTCTCTGCCTGCCTTTCCCCAGTGCTCTGCAAGCTCTCCAGGGCAACATAAAATGTGGGGCTCTGTGCTTTCTTTCCTTCTGAACAAGTGTTAGTGTTTTCTGCACAAACGCGATTCTGCGAAGCAATGTGAACACTTGTGCTTCCCAGGCACAGAGAAGGTGCTAGCAGGGAATTCTCTGCCTGCCTTTCCCCAGTGCTCTGCAAGCTCTCCAGGGCAACATAAAATCTGGGGCTCTGTGCTTTCTTTCCTTCTGGACAAGTGTTAGTGTTTTCTGCACAAACGCGATTCTGCGAAGCAATGTGAGCACTTGTGCTTCCCAGGCACAGAGAAGGTGCTAGCAGGGAATTCTCTGCCTGCCTTTCCCCAGTGCTCTGCAAGCTCTCCAGGGCAACATAAAATGTGGGGCTCTGTGCTTTCTTTCCTTCTGAACAAGTGTTAGTGTTTTCTGCACAAACGCGATTCTGCGAAGCAATGTGAACACTTGTGCTTCCCAGGCACAGAGAAGGTGCTAGCAGGGAATTCTCTGCCTGCCTTTCCCCAGTGCTCTGCAAGCTCTCCAGGGCAACATAAAATGTGGGGCTCTGTGCTTTCTTTCCTTCTGAACAAGTGTTAGTGTTTTCTGCACAAACGCGATTCTGCGAAGCAATGTGAGCACTTGTGCTTCCCAGGCACAGAGAAGGTGCTAGCAGGGAATTCTCTGCCTGCCTTTCCCCAGTGCTCTGCAAGCTCTCCAGGGCAACATAAAATCTGGGGCTCTGTGCTTTCTTTCCTTCTGAACAAGTGTTAGTGTTTTCTGCACAAACGCGATTCTGCGAAGCAATGTGAGCACTTGTGCTTCCCAGGCACAGAGAAGGTGCTAGCAGGGAATTCTCTGCCTGCCTTTCCCCAGTGCTCTGCAAGCTCTCCAGGGCAACATAAAATCTGGGGCTCTGTGCTTTCTTTCCTTCTGAACAAGTGTTAGTGTTTTCTGCACAAACGCGATTCTGCGAAGCAATGTGAACACTTGTGCTTCCCAGGCACAGAGAAGGTGCTAGCAGGGAATTCTCTGCCTGCCTTTCCCCAGTGCTCTGCAAGCTCTCCAGGGCAACATAAAATGTGGGGCTCTGTGCTTTCTTTCCTTCTGAACAAGTGTTAGTGTTTTCTGCACAAACGCGATTCTGCGAAGCAATGGGAACACTTGTGCTTCCCAGGCACAGAGAAGGTGCTAGCAGGGAATTCTCTGCCTGCCTTTCCCCAGTGCTCTGCAAGCTCTCCAGGGCAACATAAAATGTGGGGCTCTGTGCTTTCTTTCCTTCTGAACAAGTGTTAGTGTTTTCTGCACAAACGCGATTCTGCGAAGCAATGTGAACACTTGTGCTTCCCAGGCACAGAGAAGGTGCTAGCAGGGAATTCTCTGCCTGCCTTTCCCCAGTGCTCTGCAAGCTCTCCAGGGCAACATCAAATCTGGGGCTCTGTGCTTTCTTTCCTTCTGAACAAGTGTTAGTGTTTTCTGCACAAACGCGATTCTGCGAAGCAATGTGAACACTTGTGCTTCCCAGGCACAGAGAAGGTGCTAGCAGGGAATTCTCTGCCTGCCTTTCTCCAGTGCTCTGCAAGCTCTCCAGGGCAACATAAAATGTGGGGCTCTGTGCTTTCTTTCCTTCTGAACAAGTGTTAGTGTTTTCTGCACAAACGCGATTCTGCGAAGCAATGTGAACACTTGTGCTTCCCAGGCACAGAGAAGGTGCTAGCAGGGAATTCTCTGCCTGCCTTTCCCCAGTGCTCTGCAAGCTCTCCAGGGCAACATAAAATGTGGGGCTCTGTGCTTTCTTTCCTTCTGAACAAGTGTTAGTGTTTTCTGCACAAACGCGATTCTGCGAAGCAATGTGAGCACTTGTGCTTCCCAGGCACAGAGAAGGTGCTAGCAGGGAATTCTCTGCCTGCCTTTCCCCAGTGCTCTGCAAGCTCTCCAGGGCAACATAAAATGTGGGGCTCTGTGCTTTCTTTCCTTCTGAACAAGTGTTAGTGTTTTCTGCACAAACGCGATTCTGCGAAGCAATGTGAACACTTGTGCTTCCCAGGCACAGAGAAGGTGCTAGCAGGGAATTCTCTGCCTGCCTTTCCCCAGTGCTCTGCAAGCTCTCCAGGGCAACATAAAATGTGGGGCTCTGTGCTTTCTTTCCTTCTGAACAAGTGTTAGTGTTTTCTGCACAAACGCGATTCTGCGAAGCAATGTGAACACTTGTGCTTCCCAGGCACAGAGAAGGTGCTAGCAGGGAATTCTCTGCCTGCCTTTCCCCAGTGCTCTGCAAGCTCTCCAGGGCAACATAAAATGTGGGGCTCTGTGCTTTCTTTCCTTCTGAACAAGTGTTAGTGTTTTCTGCACAAACGCGATTCTGCGAAGCAATGTGAGCACTTGTGCTTCCCAGGCACAGAGAAGGTGCTAGCAGGGAATTCTCTGCCTGCCTTTCCCCAGTGCTCTGCAAGCTCTCCAGGGCAACATAAAATGTGGGGCTCTGTGCTTTCTTTCCTTCTGAACAAGTGTTAGTGTTTTCTGCACAAACGCGATTCTGCGAAGCAATGTGAACACTTGTGCTTCCCAGGCACAGAGAAGGTGCTAGCAGGGAATTCTCTGCCTGCCTTTCCCCAGTGCTCTGCAAGCTCTCCAGGGCAACATAAAATCTGGGGCTCTGTGCTTTCTTTCCTTCTGGACAAGTGTTAGTGTTTTCTGCACAAACGCGATTCTGCGAAGCAATGTGAACACTTGTGCTTCCCAGGCACAGAGAAGGTGCTAGCAGGGAATTCTCTGCCTGCCTTTCCCCAGTGCTCTGCAAGCTCTCCAGGGCAACATAAAATGTGGGGCTCTGTGCTTTCTTTCCTTCTGAACAAGTGTTAGTGTTTTCTGCACAAACGCGATTCTGCGAAGCAATGTGAGCACTTGTGCTTCCCAGGCACAGAGAAGGTGCTAGCAGGGAATTCTCTGCCTGCCTTTCCCCAGTGCTCTGCAAGCTCTCCAGGGCAACATCAAATCTGGGGCTCTGTGCTTTCTTTCCTTCTGAACAAGTGTTAGTGTTTTCTGCACAAACGCGATTCTGCGAAGCAATGTGAACACTTGTGCTTCCCAGGCACAGAGAAGGTGCTAGCAGGGAATTCTCTGCCTGCCTTTCCCCAGTGCTCTGCAAGCTCTCCAGGGCAACATAAAATGTGGGGCTCTGTGCTTTCTTTCCTTCTGAACAAGTGTTAGTGTTTTCTGCACAAACGCGATTCTGCGAAGCAATGTGAACACTTGTGCTTCCCAGGCACAGAGAAGGTGCTAGCAGGGAATTCTCTGCCTGCCTTTCCCCAGTGCTCTGCAAGCTCTCCAGGGCAACATAAAATGTGGGGCTCTGTGCTTTCTTTCCTTCTGAACAAGTGTTAGTGTTTTCTGCACAAACGCGATTCTGCGAAGCAATGTGAACACTTGTGCTTCCCAGGCACAGAGAAGGTGCTAGCAGGGAATTCTCTGCCTGCCTTTCCCCAGTGCTCTGCAAGCTCTCCAGGGCAACATAAAATGTGGGGCTCTGTGCTTTCTTTCCTTCTGAACAAGTGTTAGTGTTTTCTGCACAAACGCGATTCTGCGAAGCAATGTGAGCACTTGTGCTTCCCAGGCACAGAGAAGGTGCTAGCAGGGAATTCTCTGCCTGCCTTTCCCCAGTGCTCTGCAAGCTCTCCAGGGCAACATAAAATGTGGGGCTCTGTGCTTTCTTTCCTTCTGAACAAGTGTTAGTGTTTTCTGCACAAACGCGATTCTGCGAAGCAATGTGAACACTTGTGCTTCCCAGGCACAGAGAAGGTGCTAGCAGGGAATTCTCTGCCTGCCTTTCCCCAGTGCTCTGCAAGCTCTCCAGGGCAACATAAAATGCTGGGGCTCTGTGCTTTCTTTCCTTCTGGACAAGTGTTAGTGTTTTCTGCACAAACGCGATTCTGCGAAGCAATGTGAACACTTGTGCTTCCCAGGCACAGAGAAGGTGCTAGCAGGGAATTCTCTGCCTGCCTTTCCCCAGTGCTCTGCAAGCTCTCCAGGGCAACATAAAATGTGGGGCTCTGTGCTTTCTTTCCTTCTGAACAAGTGTTAGTGTTTTCTGCACAAACGCGATTCTGCGAAGCAATGTGAGCACTTGTGCTTCCCAGGCACAGAGAAGGTGCTAGCAGGGAATTCTCTGCCTGCCTTTCCCCAGTGCTCTGCAAGCTCTCCAGGGCAACATAAAATGTGGGGCTCTGTGCTTTCTTTCCTTCTGAACAAGTGTTAGTGTTTTCTGCAGAAACGCGATTCTGCGAAGCAATGTGAACACTTGTGCTTCCCAGGCACAGAGAAGGTGCTAGCAGGGAATTCTGCCTGCCTTTCCCCAGTGCTCTGCAAGCTCTCCAGGGCAACATAAAATGTGGGGCTCTGTGCTTTCTTTCCTTCTGACAAGTGTTAGTGTTTTCTGCACAAACGCTATTTTGCGAAGCAATGTGAACACTTGTGCTTCCCAGGCACAGAGAAGGTGCTAGCAGGGAATTCTCTGCCTGCCTTTCCCCAGTGCTCTGCAAGCTCTCCAGGGCAACATCAAATCTGGGGCTCTGTGCTTTCTTTCCTTCTGAACAAGTGTTAGTGTTTTCTGCACAAACGCGATTCTGCGAAGCAATGGAACACTTGTGCTTCCCAGGCACAGAGAAGGTGCTAGCAGGGAATTCTCTGCCTGCCTTTCCCCAGTGCTCTGCAAGCTCTCCAGGGCAACATAAAATGTGGGGCTCTGTGCTTTCTTTCCTTCTGAACAAGTGTTAGTGTTTTCTGCACAAACGCGATTCTGCGAAGCAATGTGAACACTTGTGCTTCCCAGGCACAGAGAAGGTGCTAGCAGGGAATTCTCTGCCTGCCTTTCCCCAGTGCTCTGCAAGCTCTCCAGGGCAACATAAAATGTGGGGCTCTGTGCTTTCTTCCTTCTGGACAAGTGTTAGTGTTTTCTGCACAAACGCGATTCTGCGAAGCAATGTGAACACTTGTGCTTCCAGGCACAGAGAAGGTGCTAGCAGGGAATTCTCTGCCTGCCTTTCCCCAGTGCTCTGCAAGCTCTCCAGGGCAACATAAAATGTGGGGCTCTGTGCTTTCTTTCCTTCTGGACAAGTGTTAGTGTTTTCTGCACAAACGCGATTCTGCGAAGCAATGTGAACACTTGTGCTTCCCAGGCAC
Source organism: Strix occidentalis (assembly GCA_030819815.1). Taxonomy (NCBI): domain Eukaryota; kingdom Metazoa; phylum Chordata; class Aves; order Strigiformes; family Strigidae; genus Strix; species Strix occidentalis. Next base: position 562 of record JASWHU010000574.1, on the reverse strand, counting down.
AGAGAAGGTGCTAGCAGGGAATTCTCTGCCTGCCTTTCCCCAGTGCTCTGCAAGCTCTCCAGGGCAACATAAAATGTGGGGCTCTGTGCTTTCTTTCCTTCTGAACAAGTGTTAGTGTTTTCTGCACAAACGCGATTCTGCGAAGCAATGTGAGCACTTGTGCTTCCCAGGCACAGAGAAGGTGCTAGCAGGGAATTCTCTGCCTGCCTTTCCCCAGTGCTCTGCAAGCTCTCCAGGGCAACATAAAATGTGGGGCTCTGTGCTTTCTTTCCTTCTGAACAAGTGTTAGTGTTTTCTGCACAAACGCGATTCTGCGAAGCAATGTGAACACTTGTGCTTCCCAGGCACAGAGAAGGTGCTAGCAGGGAATTCTCTGCCTGCCTTTCCCCAGTGCTCTGCAAGCTCTCCAGGGCAACATAAAATGTGGGGCTCTGTGCTTTCTTTCCTTCTGAACAAGTGTTAGTGTTTTCTGCACAAACGCGATTCTGCGAAGCAATGTGAACACTTGTGATTCCCAGGCACAGAGAAGGGTGCTAGCAGGGAATTCTCTGCCTGCCTTTCC